>WNWU01000004.1:22098565-22156394 GCA_012654045.1 Ptyas mucosa
AGATCCTGTATTATGCTGTATTGACATATAGTAAGTACCCTGTTTCCTTCAAAATAAGACATCTCTGATAATAAGCCCAATTGGACTTTTGAGCACATGGCAATAAGGCTTATTTCAGGGTTCAAAAAAATATAATAGCAGGGTCTTATTTTGGGGGAAACATGGTAATATCTGACATTCTTAGCCAAAAAGTGGCCTACAACAGCAGAAACTAAGTTTCCAAGATGCACAAGACCCTAAAAGGCTCAGTTGAGGTCCATCTTTTGCAGAAGTTCCAACTAAATTCTAATATTTAATGTGATAGAAAGAGAAATTATGTAACACAGAGTACAATAATAACTGTATTTTGTTCATTTCACATTTCATTAATGAAATTAAATGTAAATAATATTTTGTTTTATTTGGCTTCAGACACTTTTTGTCCTGGCTCCATCTGCTTTTAGGAGAGGGGCTTCAGATATGCTACTTAAAGTCTAAGGGAAGCCCTTAGCCTGAAAAAATAAATTTAAAACACCAAATAACTCATTAAAATATTTTACCAAATATGACCTTTTCTTGTTTTCTTCTTTATCTTGCACCAATGCAGTTTTCAACTATTTCTGCAGTTTACAGAAATGTAGAGAAATGGAGTTGTCTGTATCCATTTGCCTTTCCTCTGTGGTTTGGCAGGTTCATTGCATGTTTGAATATCACACATCCTGATTATGCAAAACCAATACTTGCTCGAACGGGTAAGACACACAAAAGTTGTAATTCATTAGTTGTTGTAATTAATACTTCATTGCACATATACATTAACTGGTCAGTAACAAGGAAAGTATATTCTAAAACAAATTTATGACTCCAAGGTTCCCCAACCACTGTTGATTATGGTACATTTGCAAATTGCATACACAAATGACATCTCCAATTATCTAGCCGTAAGAAAAAGAAAAACCACAAATATGGTATTATGCAGTTTTTCATAGAAGATTTCAATAAATACTTAAATAACATATTCTTTAAGTTGACAAATTGTTTTACATACACACCAATGGCCTGGCTAATATAGAAATAGTAACTAGCAAGGGGATATTAGAGCTGAGGTGGCACAGTGGTTAGAGTGCAGTACTGCAGGCTACTTCAGCTGACTGCTAGCTGCAGTTCAAATCTCACGGGTTCAAGGTTGACTCAGCCTTCCATCCTTCCGAGGTGGGTAAAATGAGGACCCAGATTGTTGGGGACAATATGCTGACTCTGTAAACCAGTTAGAGACAGCTGTAAAAGCACTATGAAGTGGTATAAGTTTAAGTACTATTGCTATTGCTATTAAATGGGATACAGGAAAAGAAGGATAGATTGCAGGCTGGCCTTCCTTTCTTTCAGGCTAATGAGTAAGCAAAGAAGTCAAAGTAAAGGCAGTTCCTCCAACCTGTATGTTTTCTTGGATGAAAAGACTGAACAGAAATGTACCAGTAGAAGTAACTGACAGTGGCGAGTGAGGTCCTTTCTTATTTTATTTGCTGGATTACAATGTGCTACAGCAGGTTATGAGACAGAAATGTAAAACAGTAGTGATCTATATAATTCCATCTCACTGACCAGATGTTCTGACGGTCTGCTAATTTTCACAGCATGCTGTTGTTTTTGGGTGGCTGTTACAGTGGACTTGGACCTGGCACTTGGTCTTATCTTCACATTGCCAGATTTTTCCTATAGCTGGCATGAATGTAACAGAAGAACATTTGAAGGAAGACTGAGTGTGACCTAGCTGTTTCTGAAAAAGTGTTCTGGGTGATCACTTGCTTGAGCAACACTTGCTTGGACTATTGTAACATATTCTGTACAGGATGGTTTTTGGAGTTACATTGCAAGTTGCATCTGGTACAAAATGGTCAAGGCTATTGATCGGCCACTCTGAATCTGGATAAATTGTAATGTTTATGCATTCTAATAGGCTTCTGGCATTTGAAATGCTGATTATCATGTATAAAATCCGCTAAAGCGTAGCAAAGCATAAATCATAGCATAGCAATATTAGGCACTGCTGTCCCAAGACTGTATCTATGTGCCAGGTCCAAAGACTTGCTGGGAGTTTCCACTATTGGGATGGGATGGGATGGGATGGGATGGGATGGGATGGGATGGGATGGGATGGGATGGGATGGGATAGGATAGGATAGGATAGGATATTTGGCCAAGTGTGATTAGTCACAAAAGGAATTTGTTTCTAGTGCAGAAGCTCTCAGTGTCCATATAGAGCAACAAAATAATAATAATAATAATACCAATAAGAAGGGGTAATAGAAAAGATGAGTGATAATAATAATACTACAGCAATACAACATGGGTGAATATACTTAGACTAAGACAGAATTATGAGGAGTACATGTTCAGCCGAGTGATGGCAGAAGGGGAAAAAACTGTCCCTGTGTCTAGTTGTTTTGGCATGTAATGTCCTATTAGCAAGGGGAGGATTTGAAACAGTTTATGTCCAGGATGTGAGGAGTCTGTAGTTACTTTCTCAAGGCTCCTTTTGACCCATGCAATATACAGGTCTTCTGTGGAAGGCACGATGGTTGCAATCTTTTTTTTTTTTTTTGCTTTCCTAATTATCCATTGGAGTCTGTGCCTGTCCTATTTAGTTGCTGTACCAATCCAGATACTTATCAAAGAACAGATGACCGACTCAATAATTCCTCTGTAAAAAAGTATCAAGAGCTCTTGGGGCAGTCTGAGCTTCCTAAGTTGATACAGGAAGACCATTCTTCGTTGTGCCTTTTTTATGATGGTTCTAACGTTAGGTGTCCATTTCAAATCCTGGAAAATTATAAAACCCCAAAATTTGAAGGATTCTACTGCTGATACTGTGCTGTTGAATATAGTAAAAGGCTACTTAGTAATATGGGAATATGTGTTCCTGTTGTCTGTGTAATTTAAGTAATAATTTCCCAGAGTTTTATCAGCCACCTGGAATGTATAGCGTACTTATAAAAAGTAGGGAAAATAATTTATGTGGCAAAAAACCAAGGAGTCCAAGGTTTTCTCAAGGGGTAGAAGGGTACAGTAGTTGTTTCAGTTGTTTTTTACATCACAAGAGAACATAAGCATTATTTGATACTGTCTAGAAAGTGATGGAGTATATTTTGAGAAAGTTATTTTAATCTGAGGAACACCCTGAAAATTATTGGGGGAAGAAGGGGAGTCATTTTGTTATGTGTTATCATTAGAAATGCAAAAGGATAGCTATATATTATGCCCATATTTTAATGTATATATAATACTTTAATGTATAATTTTCTTTATGCATAAACAAAACCACTAATTATCTAGTTATTATTTCTTTAGGTTAGCAGATATTTTTCTCAGAAATTTATGTATTTTTCTCTAATCGCAGCCTGGTGTAATTAATTAATCTATAGAATTTTACTTATTTTTTCTCTTCTTTTAGAACCAAAAGATAATTTTGGTTATCGGAACATAGTCCCATGGATTGGTATGTATATTCCAGTTCTCCATGATGAAGAACAATTGATCAGTTAGCACAGATAAAATTGTTTATAATTTTATTCTAAAGACTCCCCTTAGGAGCTCTACATTGTCTAATTTTTGTCATAGCTATTTCATAGCTAAAGAAAGACAATCTTTACCTTTATTTTGTTTGCTTATTTTAATTTCTGCTTGCTTCCACTTCTCTGGAAATGTGTATTGATTATATATAATAAACAGACAAAATATGTTATGATAGAGAACTGAGTCTATATGCTATTTAATATAATGATTTCTGAAAAATATACATGAAATATATTAAGTATTCTCCAGTAATAAAATTCCAAATAGATTGTATAAGTATTTATTTCAGTATTACTATTGTATTATTGTCTCATCGCTTCCAGTATCCCCATGATTTACAAAGGAGTTGAATAGGGTCAAGAGATATCTAGAGCAGGGTCTCCAAACTTGGCAACTTTAAGACTTGTGGACTTCAACTCCTAGAATTCCTCAGCCAGCAAAGCTATCAAATCAGCTATCAAATAAAGTAGAAATGTAAACATGAGTCACAGAAAGGGACACAATAAGAACTTTTGATACCCACATTACATAATGTATCTTGGTTTATGGCAGTGGTGAAATCCAAATTTTTTATCGGTTCTGTGGGCGTGGCTTGGTGGATGTGGTGTGGCTTGGTGGCATGGCTTGGTGGGCATGGCAGGGGAAGGACACTGCAAAATCTCCAGTCCCACCCCACTCCAGGGGAAGGATACTGCAAAATCTCCATTCCCACCCCACTGGGGCCAGCCACTCAGTTGCAATGAAGTTTGAAATCTCTGTTTTCCTTTATTTCTTTGTATGTACATCAGATGCATAAAGCACCACTTACCTGGTTCAAAAGTAATGAAATAGTTATGAAAACTTTTATGGAAATGAAGTTTCATTGCTGCTGTAAACTATAGATTACCTAAATGTAACAAGATTTTGTATAGCACTGTTTATTTTTTATTAGATTTTTTTCATCTTGCCTTTATTATAAGTAACGCAAGGTGCCGAACCTATATAATACTCCTTCCTCCTCCTGTGTTCTTATTTGATTGGAAGTGTCTGTTTCCTTTAGGGAAAGGTTTATTGGTCCTGCATGGACCCAAATGGGCACAACATCGAAAATTGCTAACTCCAGGTTTCCACTTTAGTGTATTAAAACCATATGTGCCCCTGATTGCAGACTCTACAAAAGTGATGTTGGTAAGTGTTAATAATTTATTTATTAAAAGTTTTTCCGTGAATGGTTTATTGGCAGCTGAAATGATGTGTGCGTATGTGTGTGTGTTTGGCTGCAGAATTCTGGGGGTTGAAATCTCCCACCTTAAAGTTGCCAAGGTTGAGAAACATTGCATTAGAGAATCAGAAATGAAAAGTAATGAATGTCCCAGAAAAATAATTTCTTGAGAAAATTGAGATGTCATTCTCCTATACCAGTGATGGCTAACCTTTTTGTCCTTGTGTGCCGAAAGCGTGAACGCGCACAACAGCGCACGCACGTGTGCCCATACCCATAGTACAGTGTGTGAACGACAACCACCTGTGCATGTACGTGCCACCACCACCACCCGCACGAGCTCCCCCACCACCTGTGCATGTGTGCGTGACACCCCTCTTGCACCCCGTTTTGGGCCTAGCAGTCCTCCTGGGACTAAAAATAGGGGCGGGGGGCATGCTTCCCCCCGCGCTCTTGAGAAGTATGCTCCCCAGTATGCCTACGCTGTTACAGGTATTATGTCTGCCTTGTATGCAGCTTTATTCCTCTCTAGCATTCATCTCTATTGTTCAGTGATGCATTTCCTGCCTCTCTAGGATTTACCTCTATCTGCTCCTGTGAGGCACTTCCTGTTCCTGTTGGATGTATATAGAGCTTAGCTGGGGCGAGGGCTCACATGCTTATGCCTATGCGAGCCACCTGTGCCATAGGTTTGCCATCACAGTCCTATACATTAGAGTAGAATGATTTATAGAATATACTATACCCGTGATGGCGAACCTATGGCACGGGTGCCACAGGTGGCACACGGAGCCATATTGGTGGGCACGCGAGCGTTGCCCTAGCTCAGCTCCAGCGCACATGCGCGCGCTGGCCAACTGATTTTCAGGCCTTCCAGTCTTACTAGAAGTCAGGAAACTGGCTGTTTCCAGCTTCCGGAAGGCCTCCAGGGGGATGGGGAAGGCTGTTTTTGCCCTCCCCGGGCTCCTAGAAAGCCTCTGGAGCCTAGGGAGGGGGAAAAACGGGCCTACCGGGCTGACCCTACCATCGCGTGCCAAAAGCAGGGGGAAGTGTGGGGGGGAGTTACATGCATACATGCGGGAGGCGGGGCGCATTGAATTATGGATATGGGCACACGCACCCCCGCTTTTGGCACATGACGGCAAAAAGGTTAGCCATCACTGTACTATACAATAATTTAGCTTTGCTTGTTTTAAGGCAAGGGTGTCGAACTCAACTGCGTCACGTGACATCATGTGACGTATTGTGACTTTTTTGCCTTTGCAGAGTCAGGGTGGGTGTGGCCTGTGCGTGATGCATCTCGCCCGTAGTCCGCCAGTTTGACACCCCTGTTTTAAGGGGTCCAACATAACATAACAGAAATATTTCATTTTCCTTCTGTTGATTTAGGATAAATGGGAACAACTGATCATGCAGGAGAAATCAGTGGAACTCTTTGAACATATGAGCCTGATGACACTTGATAGCATCATCAAATGTGCCTTTGGTTATAACAGCAACTGCCAAATGTACAAGTTGGTATTGCTTTTCTTTTAACTTTGGTAAAAATCTCCTTTCTTTGTTTAGTAACATAATCAGTAATGACTTAATAGAATCCAAGTGATTCTGTTATAAAACAGTATCCTTGTATTATATAACCACTTACCCTCCCACATATATAGAATCACAACTTACACGTTTCATGACTGTCCTCTTTATTTACTTGCATCAGTTGCTCTTCTGGAGTCAAATAAAAACTGCAGTTAAGTCCCCGAAAAGAACCAATTTTTGCCTCATTATTTGTATACATTATACATCATTTCAACGCAATGAGTAATCAAGGTTTAGAGAGTTAGTATAGTGATTAAGGCATTAGGCTTCAAACCAGGAGACTGAGTTCTAGTCTAGTGCCTTCAGCACAAATTCAGTTTGGATGACCTTGTGCCACATACTCCCTCTTAACCAGTGATGGGATTCAGCCAGTTCGCACTACTTCGGGAGAACTGGTTGTTAACTTTCAGAACAGTTTGACAGACTGGTTGTCGGAAGAAATCATTAGGGCAGAGAACCGGTTGTTAAATTGCTTGAATCCTACCACTGCTCTTAACCCTAGGAAGTAGGCAATGGTAAACCATCTCCAAAAAAATATTTCCTAGAAAACTGCAGAGTCTTGTCCAGGCAGTCGCCAGGAGTCCAAACTGAAAAGGCACAATTTACACATAATCAAATGTTTTGCAACCAGGGACTGATTCCCTATAACTTTTGGCTGATGAGGCTGAAATCGGGCAAAATAATAGTGTCATGCTAGTGGTCAAAACTACTTTTCTAACACTTGTCTTTGGTGACCGGGGGGGGGGGGGTATTTTAAAAAATTAGGATAAGGTGACCATAAACACAGTAACAAACCTTGTTTCTTTTCTATTCCACCCCAATTTTCAGAAATCAGTGGAAAATTGTGCTTTCAGGGTTCAGTGATTTTTTGTCAGATCTTGGCAATGGACTTCAAACCAGGAGTTGACATTTATTTGCAGCCTGTGGTGCAGAGTAATCACCCCCTGATTTAGGTGGGCTGGATAGCAATAAAATGCCCAGGGAATTTATACTGTATTAGTTAATGAATAGTCAGAATTGCTTTTAAATAACATTCCTGAAATATTAATAGATGGGCCTTGTGTTGTCTATAATACATTACAGCATTATTACCAGTGGTGTCTTGCATCCCACTTGTATTGGCTCATGAGAACTAATTGTTAAATTTCTGGAATTTTGTGACGTGAGTTAGAGCAGAGCAGCACAGCGTTTGGCAGACTGTTCAGTGGCTAGTGGCAAGATGGCAGCAACAGAGTTGGTTGTTAAATATTTACCATTGACTCTTGTCCAAGGGATGTGGTGGCTCAGTGGTTAAGATGCTGAGCTTGTCGATCAGGAAGGTCGGCAGTTCAGTGGTTTGAATCCCGAGCGCTGCCTAATGGAGTGAGCTCCCATTACTTGTCCCAGCTTCTGCCAACCCAGCAGTTCGAAAGCTCGTAAAAAATGCAAGTAGAAAAATAGGGACCACCTTTGGTGGGAAGGTAACAGCGTTCTGTGCACCTTCAGCGTTTGGTCATGCTGGCCACATGACCACAGAGACATCTTCGGACAGCGCTGGGTCTTCGGCTTTGAAACGGAGATGAGCACCGCCCCCTAGAGTCAGGAACAACTAGCACATATGTGTGAGGGGAACCTTTATCTTTACTTGTTGTCTAGAAAGCTAAATGAATGCTTTAATAACATAAAATAAATGTAATGGTTTATGATGTAATTTTATGTAAAATCAGAATTAAGCTTCACTGAGTTGTTTCAATACATGCAGGCCTCGACTTACAACAGTTTATTTAGTGACTATTTGAAGTTACAGCAGCATTGAAAAAAGTCACTGATGACTATTTTTCACAATTACGACCATTGCAGTTTCCCCACTGTCGTGATCAAAATTCAGAATTTGGGAATTGGCTCATATTTATGACAGTTGCAGTATCCTGGGGTCATGGAATCACCTTTTTTTGCGATTTTCTGACAAGCAGTCAATGGGGAAGCGTGATTCATATAACAAACTTGTTACTAACTTAATACCTGCGGTGATTCACTTAACAACTGTGACAAGAAATGTCATAAAATGGGGCAAAATTCACTTAACAAATGTTTGGCTTAGCAACATAAATTTTAGGCTCCATTGTGGTTGTAAGCCAAGGATTACCTGTACTATTGTTTGAAGACTATAAAGTAGTGACAGTATTCATATTTAAAATCCTGAATTTATCCTTTGATTTTCCTGCTGTCCTTTAGGGAAAATTCTTATGTTCAAGCTGTCTTTGAGCTTTGCTACTTGATATATACCAGGATGCACTACATTGTAGGTTACAGTGATCTTCTATATTGGTTCAGTCCCCATGGATTTCGGTTTCGGAAAGCCTGCCAAGTGGCTCACCTTCATACAGGTATTTTTTTCCCAATGCTTTGATTTTAGTTTTGGGTGCTCTGGACCCAAGGAAGGTAAGAAAAAAAAAACCACAAACAAATCTTAAACAACCGTTTAAGAAGAAATCATGCAGAGTAGGATTTTTGTTCAATCCATCATTTTAAGTGCTTCTGTGTACTTTATATTTCATTAGCATGTTGTATTTCAGTCTGTGCATTTTTTCAACTTTTGCAATGCACTCAAGGAAATTACTTAATTGGTATGCTATTACAACAAGAAAAATGGCTAATTAAAAAGGTTAACATAATGTACAGTTTGGCATTTTCCTACAGTGTAAGGAGTTACCATGAACAAGCTTAAACACTATATTAACATCAAATGTTTCCAATTCAGAGAAAATAATCAAGGAAAGAAAGGAATCTTTGAAGGATGAGGAAGAACTTCAAAAGTTCCAGGCGAAGAGGCACTTGGATTTTCTTGACATTCTTCTCTGTGCCAAAGTAAGTATAGCAATGAGGAAAACATTGGTCAGTTAATTATACTAGTTGTGACTGATTTCTAAATGATTTTACTACCAGTAGACTTTATATAATCAAATAAGAACCGTGCAATTCTAATTCATGCTATGAAGTTTTGAAACTCTCAAAGATAACTGACATGGATATAGATATTTTCCTATTGTTCTGTCTGCATATTATAACCAATTTTTTTAGCCCAATTTATATTCTTTCACTTGTTCTTCTTCCATTTCAAATTTCAACAGAAGTTCATACATCTTAGCAATATATGCACCTGTTTTATTTATAATTCCATTTTAAACTTTGTTTTGCCTTTTATTTTTTAAAATCCAACAATTGCCTGCACTCTTTTAATAGTAAAGAAAAAAAACATTCCCATAAAGGTGAAGTTTGTCAATTTTAATTCCAATGTATTCAAAAGCACTTTCACACAAAAACTATCAACTTTATTGTCTTGAAACTTTCTTATATCTGCATAAGCTATTTTATTTGAAATTTTTATTAGCTTATCAGAATATAAAATACAAAGAAAATGAAAATAATGGAAAACTAATGAATGAAAGAGGGAAAAGAAAAAAAATTGTGGGGTAAAGAGGAAAAAGAAAATAAAGTTGACTTCTGACTCTATTTAGCACAGTAGAAGATGATCACATACTGCCTCAAATTTTTACTTTTACACAATAATAAATACTACTAGCCATTTCTATAAAATCAAACCTATATAATCAGAAAAAACAAAATCAAAGTTTTCATTTTCCCCCATCAGGAGCACAAAATCCAGAAGCGATTTCCAAATTTCCAAACAAAATTAGATATGTTGTTTTCTTTGAGTGTAACAATCAATTTAACCATCTCTACTTTTTTTCCTTCTTTGCTGTAGGAAATTATATATATTTCTGTTTGTACCTATTACTCTTTATAAAGTATCATTTCATTTATATTTTAGAACATAATTGATTTATAATATGAACAGTTTTCCATAGGTAATTTTCAAATATGTCTCTAAAAATGTGCTCCACTTTAGCTATCTTCTTAGCTCCCTCCAGTGGTCAAACAATTTTTTTCCCTGGCCAATCAGAATTCATAAAAAGCAGGGAATTTCAATCACTCACAGCAAAGCATTCCTGCAGTCTACTCCTGAGGAACAGCTGCCTGGAGTGCAAGTGGATTATCTCATGTTCTCTCCTTTATCTGGAAAGATAGCACTGGCTTGAATTTGCCATGTGGCCACTAATTTTTAGCACAATGCCATGCCTGTTTCATCAGGAACATCAAGTCTGCCATAGATCTTTTACTGGAAGACTGGGTCACAAAATACTCTTAAGACAAAAATATATTTATTACTTAGTCTTGTATGAACCTAGTGAAAAAATGAATTCCTCGATAAAGTCTTATCACTAGAAGTTTCTCAATCTTTAGGATGAAAATGGCATTGGATTATCTGATGAAGAGGTACGTGCTGAAGTGGACACTTTCATGTTTGAAGGGCATGACACCACAGCTAGCGGGATCTCTTGGCTGCTGTATTGCCTTGCACAAAATCCAGAGCATCAGGAAAGATGTAGAGAGGAGATAAAATCCATTCTGGGAGATCGTGACACAATCGAGTGGTAAGTATTGTACTGGAGAGATTTCCTATAGGTATCATTCAGTGGGTAGATGTGGGATATCAGTGAGTGATATTGTAAGTATTGGGTGGTTATAGAGGTTAAAAGGGTGCCCACTGATTGCATTTTGTTAGGTTTTGGTTCTGCTGCTGTGATTGTGTTCTTATCACTGAGGGCATCAAATCTCAGCACTAGCATGACAACTACAAATACAGAGGATCCTTAGGATTGGCTTTAAATAACTTATCTGATTAGTAATTAATCTATTGATGCACTTTGTTTCAATATATTCCAGGGATGATCTTAATAAGATGACTTACTGCACCTTATGCATTAAAGAGAGTCTCCGTCTTTATTCCCCGGTACCAGGAGTGTCCCGAGAATTAACCAAACCTGTTACATTTTTTGATGGGAAAACTGTACCTGAAGGTTCAAATCATTTTATTCTACTCTCATATCCATAGATCTTTTTAGCTGCATCATTGCAACACATATCATCTTTATACAATTTGTCTCTAAACTACCTTGTTTCTAATTTGGTTGTTTATTATTTAGCTAGGAGTCTCTATTTCAGTTCTATAATACTCAGGCAAGTTTACTAACAAAACTTAAAATGAATCAAAACAACATGTACACAGTTGAGCCTACCAGTCCCTTTCCTTCCACTGCCTAAAGGCCAGGGGTGAAATGCTCCCAGTTCGGACTGGATCAGGCGATCCATTAGCGATGGCGGCGGGTAGTTTGGAGAACCAGTAGCAAAAATCCCTGCCCCCCCTGCCCATGCCCACTCAATCGCCTGTCCCCATTTGCCTACTTGGCAGCTTGCTGCTTCTTTCGGCCTCACTCGCTTTTCCTGCCTTGCTTCGGCTGCTGCAATCCATTGCATCCGCTAGCAACTCAAACTGCCTGCCTGCAATCAATGCAATCGGTAAGCAGCTCAGTCTGCCTGCCTGCCTGCTTTATGCCTTCAATTTAGTAAGTAACTGGGAGCTTTAAAAAAAAAAAGTTAATTGGGGTTTTTTTAGGGGTTTTTTTTTTAGACATAGCAATTTAAAGTTAAGGAAGTTTTAAATTTAGCTGCTTTTATCTAAAAATATAAATAAAATAAAATAATAAAATAAAATATTTGTGCAGCTTTCTGAGATTTGATGTGTTTCTGTAGTGTTTCACTCTAATTACACAAACACACAAAATCTCACAAAGCTGTGTGTGGAAAAAGTGTGAAAGGTGGTTTTTGAACTTTTTGTGGCTGTGTGACGTTCCTGCTTGTTGCAGGGGCCATTTTGGGTGAAGTGCAGCTGCTTTTACATTGTGTGTGAGTCAGTTGTGTTGTGTGTGTGTAAAGTGTGAAAGTTGGTTTTTGAGCTTTTTGTGGCTGTGTAAGGTTCCTGCTTGTTGCAGGGGCCATTTTGGGTGAAGTACAGCTGCTTTTACATTGTGTGTGAGTCAGTTGTGTTGTGTTGTGTGTATGTAAAGTGTGAAAGTTGGTTTTTGGTACCTCTTATTGTTTTGTGTACTTTGTTTATTATTTTTATTATTTATTATTATTGGCTAGGCCCACCCGGTCACCTGACCATCAGGCCATGCCCACCAATTAAACCACGCCCACAGAACCGGTAGAGAAAATTTTTAGATTTCACCCCTGCTAAAGGCTCAATAATATATCTAGCAAGGGGGGTGAGGGAATTGGGTAGACTTTAGGACAGATTGAAGTATCTTTATCTGCTAGGAACTGAATTTGAAATAATAGTTCCAGAAGACCTGGCAGAAAATTCATGTTAGTTTTGTTGAGAAGCCTTACTAGAAAGACATTATAGTTGAAGGCACTGAAAGCTACTGAGATATCCAAGTCAATTAACAGAAATTCTGCCTGTCCTTCTAGGCTATCCAAATGGGATTACATAGTATAAATGCTGATATACTATGATTACACTATCTGGAACTACTGCTTTGGTTCAGAAACGTCAAGAAACGTCAAGTTCCTACTATTTGTGTACTGTATTACAGTCATAGGCACAGTCTCAATTTCCATCACTGAATGGATACAAAACCTCCAGCACAGAGTCCATCAGAGCTTTTATTGCCATCTCATTGCATGCAATCCAACGTGACTCCTTTTCCCATATTGATTGTTTCACAGGCACCTGGGTTGTGATAAGCATTCATCTTATGCACAAGAACCCCAGTATATGGCATAATCCGGAGGTACAGTATTTGGTCACGTTGCAATTATTTTCTCCAAAAGAGAGTCACATCCTTCGGGTTGACTAGAACAAAGTCGAGAGTTGTCACAGTTGTCACTTCTAAATGGCATTTAAGATTAATAAGAACATAATCTATAAAAATAATGCAAAAGTTTCATTTTGCAAAACATTTAGTATTAGCACAGCAGCTCAAAAATATTTATTTTTCAGATTAGGGGCAATAGTAGATTTCATGTTAGGGTCCCAGTTTCCAGATCTGCATTTACAGATACAGACTGGAAAATCTCCTGCTTGAAAACAGAAAGAATAATTCTACAGGAGATGGCACTGAACAAGTTGGACTGCTGGTTTGGCTGAGTTCAAGACAGCTTTGTAATGTGTTCAAAGACCAGCTAAAGTGATCCTAATTTTCTCTTTTTATGGCACTTGATAGAAATGGATGTTCTCTAATAATTTGGTCAACTAAAATAACTGGATATTTCTTTCGTAACCACCTATTGAAACAACCCCTTTCTTGTTTTTAGGTGTTTGACCCACTGAGATTTTCTCCTGAGAACTTATCCAGCAGACATTCTCATGCTTTTCTTCCATTTGCTGCTGGGCCAAGGTGAGTTTATTATTATATAGATATAAGCATATTAACTTGATCCAGAATGTTTTTATCCATGTCTTGCCAAAACTAAGCTAAACACAATGAAGCCAACATCGTGATCCTTATGAGCAGATTTCTTTGGTAGGTGAACAAAATCAGCCAGTGCTGAGATGAGCATTCTTTCATTAGAATTTTTGGTTCTAAAGATCTGCTTTTGATATTTATTACTAAAGCAGAAAAAGAAAAGTGGCTATAAAAAGAGCATATAAAGGTGGGTATCAGCTCGCGCTGCGTGTCCGGGTGTGTCGGTAAGGAAAACGCTACAGCCAGGGCTTGGGTGCTGCAACCAGTTTTAATCCAGGCAATCTCCGGCACTATCATTGACAAGTCTGACGTTTAATGCTATAATACACAAAGTCGGCGTTGGGAGCGGCTGCCTCCCAACGCCGTTTAAATAAGAGCGCCGGCCATCCCAGCCCGTCAAAGCGCCCTTCCAGGTGTCGCTGTCACTGCCCATGTGCGACTTGGCAAACCGCTCCAGTTCCGGCATCAGGTAACAAGGCGTCAGGGTGTCAGGAACAGAATGCCTCTCCTGGCCGCAGCATGACCGACCGCCTACCACACCGCAAACACCCACCACCACCAGTGTGCACGGCATCACCCAAACCACCCTCCAACCCCCGCTGCTGAAGTCAGGTATCTCGTCACAGCGTCAGGATCCACAGTCGCCATACTAGGTCGAGGTGTCGATTGGATCTCGACAGTGGGTATATTTAGAGGCCTTTCTAGGTGATAGCAGTATCTTCTCATTTTTAGAATTATTGTTTTCACTGCCTTTGCTGACAGAAGAAATGGTGGTAGAAAAAGTAATACAGGGTATTCCATTCTCCTTTTTATTATTGGCAGAATTTTTCAGAATATCAATCCAAAGGGTTTCTAGGTCTTTAAAAAAATGGGGAAAGTAACCTATAAGTTATTTATAGAAGACCACAGCATCTTCCCAGAAGCATCTTAGAATGTTGTTATCATGCCTAGTAGTATATTTCAAAGAACACTCTGGGCAAGATAAATTAACTATCAGAGAATTTTGGGAGTTGAGAGTCCTAGGACAATAATAAGATACCAGTTTAAGGAAATGCCAGAAGGTGAGGAATTTGGGAATTAATTTCCAGATAGATGCGCCTTTGATAACAAGCTTTCTTATCCTTTCAGAAACTGCATTGGACAACAGTTTGCCATGAATGAGATGAAAGTGGTTCTTGCTATGACTTTGCTTCGATTTGAATTGTCACTTGATTTGTCAAAGCCTCTGCCTGTTCCAGTGCCTCTGGTTGTCTTGCGCTCTGACAATGGAATTCATCTTTGCTTGAAGAAACTGGGGTGAACCTATAATTAATAGAGGAAATAATTCATGTGGGGAGAAGGGAAGGGCTTCTGTAGAATTTTTTCATCCAGCCAGGTGTCCTGTACATGTTTTGAGATTATAATTCCCAGAATACTTCTGTTGCTCTTCAAAAAATGTTGAGACTTTAATCATGGTGGCTGGGAATTAAAATACTAATACCTCTGGGTCTGGGGACTGCTAATTTACTGAAAATGGGTAGTAGAATATAGAAATTATAGAATGATATTTGCAAATAATTACCAGGAAGCATAATTTCTCCTGATGAAAGGTTGAATGGCCAAGATATCTGGTTTCATCTACTGTCAGTTCATTTTTAGATTAACTACAACACTAAAAAGTTTCACCCAGTAATTAATCCACTGTGGCTTTTTTTAATTAGTATTTGCATGTAGTCATGAATTACAGTATGGGAAGATAGAAGATCAACACCTGAGAGGCCTTGTAACATCCAACTACAAGCATCTTGTGATAGCAATAGTACTTAGACTTATATATCGCTTCACAGTGTTTTACAGCCCTCTCTAAGCGGTCTTCAGCATCAGCATATTGCCCCCAACAATCTGGATCCTCATTTTAAAGACCTTGGAAGGATGGAAGGCTGAGTCAACCTTGAGCCTGAGATCCAAACTGCCAAATTGCAGTCAGCTGGCAGTCAGCAGTAGCCTGCAGTACTGCATTGTAACCACTGCACCACCACAGCTCTTATAGTCTATAGCAGTGATGGCTAAGCTTTTCCGGACTGAGTGCCCAAAGCACACACATGCGGCCGAACCCCCAAAATGCAATGCGTGCACTGACCCCGCACATGCACCTCATCCCCTGCATGCATGTGTGCCCCCCCCCCGCACGCCCCCCTTGCACTGTGCATGTGTGGCAGAGTCCCAAAAACTGACTGACTGGCGGGAGACGCGCATGCATGGGCAGCAGAACTGAGCCGGTGTGACGGCTCACGTGCCATCAGAGAGGTCACTGCGTGCCACCTCTGGCACGTGTGCCATAGGTTCCCCATCACGGGTCTATAGCTATAGACTTTGACTGCTTTCAGCACAGAAATTACTCTTTAATTTCTTTCTTCTCATGTGATAAACAGCAGTGTATGACCTTTCTTGATGTAGGTCAGTTCTTTCAGTCACTCATATTGTAGAGTAATTCAGTTCCAAGTTGGACTTGGAAGCCAAGACAGAATATATGCCTCTGGGATTCTAGTACTATTATATAAAATATGATCACAGTATTTGATTATTAAAAAGAAAATACATTTGTAACTAAAATCTCATGCTTTGTCCATACTGGATATTATTAAACTAATTGTATTCAAACCATCATTTTTCCAAACGATCTTTGAATGAAATATGAAGTGCACGACAACAACAGATCAGCGGTGGGTTCTACTTACCTTTACTACCGGTTCGCAACGGGATCGCGCGATGGAATCTCATGATTTAAAACAATATATTATGCACAATATGAAATATACAAAATAATCAACTTCCACCTGGACAGTTCTAAATGCAAAACTGTCTCCAACAAAGCCTAGGAAAACAGACAAGATTTAAGGCCTTCTGGATTGCCATCAGCGTAGGAGGCACAGGGATATCTTTAGGATCCTAAATAGGGTAACTCAAGCACACCCCTTTATTATTCCAAACCCATACATTTGGGAAGTCTCCTAGAAGCATACTTTATTTCTTATACAGGTAGTCTTCCACTTACGACCACAATTGAGCCCAACATTTCTGTTGCTAAGTGAGACATTTGTTAAGTGAGTTTTGCCCCATTTTACAACTTTTCATGCCACAGTTGTTAAGTGAATCACTGCAGTTGATGAGTTAGTAATCCAGTTGTTAAGTGAATCTGGCTTCCCCACAGACTTCGCGTGTCAGAAGTTCTCAAAAGATGATCACATGACCCTGGGACACAGCAACGGACATAAATATAAACCGGTTGCCAAGTATATGAATTTTGATCACATGATCATGGGAATGCTGCAAAGGTGGTAACTCTGAAAAGCGATCTTAAGTCACTTTTTTCAGTGCTGTTGTAACTTTGAACCGTCATTAAATGTACTGTTGTAAGTCAAGGACTACCTGTATGTGCAACAGGAAACACGACTTCATGCCATTCTTTGCCAAACTTTTGCTTTGTCAAAAGCAAATATACTTCTATCCTGGACTTCTTGTGAATGCCATACACTTTGCATGATATCTAAGGCTTCTGTTTAAAAAAAGGATTACTACCAAGCCATAAAGTTTATCTTTGCTGATTAAAATAAAGAATATTCTTATGGGTAATCCTACACAGCAGTCTTATGCTATTTGTCTCCCAGACTGAAACAAAGTCTTCAGCTTTGACAAGGATGCTAATCAGGTATTCTGCCCAGAGAATAGATATCACAATCTTTGATTAGTAGATTTTCCTCCCCTGATCGTCTCCCTTGTGCTGAGAAAGCAATTCCCTCTCTTTTCTATGGGTCTTTAGGGCCACGTAGTTTGCACAGGAGCAACTTGCTATAAGCTGCCGTCTGGTGAGTCCCTACTTACCGTGTTTCCCTGAAAATAAGTCATCCCCTGCCTCTCCCCGAAAATAAGCCCTCCCCAAAAATATTTAAACGCAGAGCTGGAAATCAGGTAAGACAGCAAGAGGAGCCCCATCTTGCTCCATGCGCTCCAAAATAATAAGACCTCCCTGAAAATAAGGCCATGCGCTTATTTCAGGGTTCAAAAAATATAAGACGGTCTTATTTTCGGGGAAACACAGTAGTATCTTCCAGTCCGGTATGTCCACCAGAAAATGTATAAAAAAAGCAAAACACTACATTTTAATTATTTTTATTTTTTTTTATTTTTAATTTGATTTATATGCCGCCCTTCTCCGGAGACTCAGGGCGGCTTACAATGCGCTAAGCAATAGCCTTCATACTTTTGTATATTTATACAAAGTCAGCTTATTGCCCCCACAAACTGGGTCCTCAATTTACCTACCTTAGAAAGGATGGAAGGCTGAGTCAACCTTGAGCCTTGGTGAGATTCGAACCTGCAATAATTGCAGGCAGCTGATGTTAATAACAGGGCTTTAGACCACTGTACTATCCAATTAGTTCTGTTACTGGGGCTAGAACTGGGAATTCACAGAATTTCTGACAAATTCCATCTGATTTTTTAAAAATCACCACATTATCAGTGCACTTGGAAGAAAAATAACAAAAGTTCACCCTTTCACCATGAAACAGTGTAACTGTTCAGCACAGCTTAAAGCAGCATGACTTGGGAAATATTGTATATCAGGGGCATCAAACTGGCGGCCCGCAGGCCGGATGCGTCACATGCAGGCCACACCCACTCCAGCTCCGCAAAGGGAAAAACATTGTGAAACGTCACATGATGGCTACGTGACGCCGCCAGTTTGATACCCGTTCTGTATATGTTGTGGTTCAAGAAAAGACACATGGAACCTTCTTTCATTGTGGGATGGAGAGAAGGTTAAAAATGATATCCATGAATTCCTGTCCTTCCCAGATGGTTAGTGATCCTTGCTTAAGCCAAGGGAAGCTGGAAGTGTTGATCAACAATGTCTAAGGTTATGTACCTGGCTTCACAGTATTTTACACCCCTCCTTTCCTGTACACCTTCTTATAAAAGAAATGGTGTACTATCTATCAAAAGTCACATTTGTAGGAATGAGGCTTTAGGACAAAATCCTAAAATCTAGATTGGTCGTCCCATTCCCAGAAGCCACCAGCCTTTATTTATTTATTTATTTATTTGTTTTATTTATTTATTTATTTTTATTTATTTATTGGTTCGATTTATATGCCTCCCTTCTCCGGAGACTCAGGGCAGCTTACAATGCGTTAAGCAATAGATTAACTTTTGTATATATCTGCTTAGTAGGGCTTTTTGCCCCCCCCCCACAAGCGGTGTTCTATTTTTATACAAAGTCAGCTATTGCCCCCACAAACTGGGTCCTCATTTTACCTACCTCGAAAGGATGGAAGGCTGAGTCAACCTTGAGCCTGGTGAGAATTGAACTCGCAGTAATTGCAGGCAGCTGGCAGCTAAGTGCTACTTTAACAGCAGTTTAGTCTGCTGTGCAACCAAGGCTCCTTTATCAGATTTTATCTTCTAAGGAGCACCTTGCCTGAATCCCTCTCCCCAAACTTCATTATTTAGGAGAGACAAAAGGGCACAATCAAGGAAACAAGATTTCAAGAAGGAGATTTAATACAAGTGTTAAGTGTGGGAGTTGAAAGAAGAGGCAGGACTCCAGCAAGTAACTTCCGCTCTTTATTTGTGACTTGGAAAAACAACTGCTAGGCTAGCCGGCAGCGCTCTCTTTTAAAAGGAGCTGTCCGGCAGCCTAGCCACTGACATTGCTTTAATTTTCCCGCTGCTCGAATGGACCAATGAGCGGTGGGTATGCTAATGTCCGGCTAAACCCAGACCTGAGTGAAGCCTATGCTCTCGGCTTCACTCTCTATTTACATATTCAACAACAAGGGTTAGAGAAAAGAACATCTTGGAAACAGTGACAAGGACTTCCAGCTCTGTGTTATTAGTGTGCTCATTAAAATTGAGTCTCTGAATTTTTTTTCTTCCCACGTTTTCTGCTGTTGCTTAGATAAGCCATTAATATATTCTCGCATCTGTTTATTGTGTATGTCTAGAGATCCTCTGGTTTCTTTCTCTTTACAATCTCTCCTATTCCAGTTCTGTACCTCGTGTTGGGGATCGATCTGTCATAACCCCAGATGAATTAAAAAGGGAAAGATTGGAATTGCAATGGAAGTTGGCTCCACAAGTAACACCTTCCTTTTTTCTCCCACTGGTAACAAACACTGGCCTCCATTTCCTCCAAGCACTGAGCAGGATGGGTGTTACTGACATCATTCCAGGATCACACCACTTCTCTGACATGCCATTCCAAGCTAGCACAAGCAGATGTTATTACAATTCCACCTCTGGCTCTTTAGAGAGTAGGAGTAGACAAGAGACTGGGGGAGTGTAGGGAGGGAGGTTTACATCAGCCTACAACTCAGTAAAAGCCTGTCTGATCCCATTCACTATGTACTTGTTATCTAGCTTGGCATCCAGTGTAATGGGCAGTGTAATGGGGAAGCAAAAGAGATTTTATACAATTGGCAGCTGCCCTATACTAGGTACGGTATATTCAGTTTGTTCTGCCCTGTTGCTGTCTTGCTGTACAGTAGATGCTTACTTTCATTATTGTATTGCTCTTTTATGTTCAACTCAGTAGTGAAATCCATTTTTTTTTTACTACTGGTTCTGTGGGTGTGGCTTGGTGGGCGTGGTGTGGCTTGGTGGGCGTGGCAGGGCAAGGATACTGCAAAGTCCCCCTTCCTTCCCAACTCCTGGGGGAAGGATATTGCAAAATCTCCATTCCCACCCCACTCTGGGGCCAGCCAGAGATGGTATTTGCCAGTTCTCCGAACTACTCAACATTTCCGCTACTGGTTCTCCAGAACCTGCTGGATTTCACCGCTGGTTCAACTGCTATACTTTCTGCAGAGACAAAGTTGTAGAAAGAAACAAAAAAAATATTGCGAAGCCCCATAACTCTCGCCTTTTTAATTGGTCAGTCATGTGTGCTTGGAGCAACAATGGACGGAAGAAGTGCAGTCATCTGAATGGATGGGGGACTCACAGGCATGGAACAATTTGAGATTAAAGGCTTGGATTCTACAATTAAGCTGCTGCTAGACAATTATTGTATGAAATATTAAGGTATAAGTTATTAGCAGAGTTTTCCAGGCAACATTTTACAATCTGAGATAGGGGAACACATGACTCCATGACAGATAGGTTGTGATACATTCCTCTGACAAATAGTGAAGGCTGAGTTTTTAAGCATTTACAAGGAATTAAAGTTAAAATGAGAATAGTTCTGGGCGAAGTGGAGAGATTACGATTAAAAAAGCTGTAGTATGCATCATGCTTCTGGTAGTTTTGCATAGTCTCTTAATGCCCCATCTTTGTCTTACAGTCTTCTTGGCATCAACTCCTGCAATAATTTTTCAGGATCAGTCGAGTTTCTTTAAAATGATGTGTATTCCATTTTCAGACCTGAGGACAACCTGGGGGATTGGAATCGGAATTTTTTCTGGGTCAGGTATTAGTTCGAAGCGAAGCAGCGTCAGAGCAAGTGCTGTTTTTAGTTCATTCATGGCAAATTGCTGTCCGATGCAATTCCTAACAAGAAAAGGAAGAGAAAAACCCCCTTTGTGTTATACTCAATATAAAAGGAGGCTGGTTGACATTCAGAACAAGGTAGGGTGCCTTTTGTTTTTTCCTAGTCAGTTACGTACCAGTTAGTAAGCATGCAAATTAAATATAGAGTGTAATGAGAAGTGCAAACTTTGATAGGTATCTTAAAAACTGAATAGGTGAGGACAATGTATTGGATCAATTAAATCAAGGTGTGAATGCATGAAGTGCTTCCCTTCAGTGGAAGCATTTAGTCTACAGGGCCTGCATTTAAATGAAGTAACTAAGCAGGAAAGCACCATAGGAAATTATAATCAGGGACTGAGTATCATTGAATTATGCCCAGTTTTCAACCTTTGGCTGGAATTTTCTATCTGGAAAAGGCTTTTAAATACAGTGCTAAATACACAACTGCAGGTACAGGGTCTGTCCTTTTAATTAGGAAAACATTTTCACATTTAATTTAAAAAAAACAGCTGCGTCAATTGCACAGCTTTGGGGGATGATTATTTTGCTCCTTTAACATATCTGCCTGTCATTCTTAGCTGTAAGAACATTTCATAAGACTCTAAAAAGACAGCAAATAACAATGCTTGGGATAGGCATCAGTAGTGGGTTGCAAAACCTGTTGCTACCGGTTCGCTCGTGCGCACTCGCACGCTCGCACTTGTGCAATGTAGAAGCGACTGTGCATGTGCAGAAGCATCCAGCGCAGGTGGGTGGAGCCTCCCACCGCCGCCGCTACCAGTTCGCCGATCCGAGTAGAACTGGTAGCAACCCACCACTGATAGGCATAGAACAGCATTTCTCACCCTTGGCAACTTGTGTGGACTTCAACTCTCAGTGTGAACTTCAACTCTCAGAATTTGCATCCAGTTGTCCAAATAAGTTGCCAAGGAGGAGAAACACTGACAGGGATGTTCATTTTGATACCAATGGTCTAAAAAATAGGCCATAGACTCACCTTGATCCAGCTGCAAAAGGAATAAATGCATGAGAATGTCTTTTGGAGGCGTTCTCTGGTGAAAACCTCATAGGATCAAACTCCTGGAATACGAAAACAATGAAAATTGGAGGGAAAAAAATAAAAAAGTGAATCTACTACGCTTACAATCCTTTTTCTCATTACAGCACTTGTGCTATTATAAAGCTATTGAAGCATCTCAGAATCACTTTACGCTTTGCTCTGAAAATATAGTGAGTCAATAAAAGTGATAAATGGGGATTATCTCCACTATAGAGAATCTGTGTACTTATAAAAGTCCTGATTAAGTGTGACAAATTTTATTTACAACAGTTAGTGCCCTTTATCACTGTCATCATTTGATGGGGGGGGGGGGAAACTACTTACAAAAGGATCTTGCCAAATGCTGGAGTTTTTATGAAGAGAATAAATGTCAACTGCAACTATAATATCTGTAAAACAAAGAACCAGAGAAGACAGTAATTAAAACATTGTCAGTGGTTGAAACAAGATCAAAAGACATGAAGAAAAGAATTCTGCAGACTGTTCTATGCAATCAGAGAAGTTTGGCATTTTCAAGGAAAATGTTCATAGACACTGTTAAGCAAACTGCTCAAATTTTTATTAATTTATTATCTGTTCAGTGGATTTCTCTTGTGTTATGATAAATAAGTAATCCTACATATAAAAGTATAAACACCTATATATTCAATAACTACAGTAGTGGCCAAAATTGTGAAAACCTTTTGGGGAAAGTGTATTTTTGAAGTTTGATGGCTAATAACACCACTTTTTTTGGAGTTTCAAGATAATCATATTCCACTGGTGGAATGGCAGGGAATAGCCTAGACCTTAATCCAATTGAAAATCTATGAAGCCAACTAAAAAAACTTGTTAGTCAGAAGCAACCCAGCAATAAAACCCAGTTAATAGAAGCAATCATTCAATCTTGGTTGCACATTATAACAGCTGCAGAACTAAAAGATTTGGTTCACTCTATGAGAAGACATTGTAAGGCCATAATTCATGCTAAAGGTTACCCAACTAAGTATTAACTGACGTGATAATTTTTATATATCTCATTTTTTCTATAGTGATAATTTTTGTATATCTCCTTTTTTCTGTGTTTCACTTTTCTTTTTTATACTGTGACTGCTATTCTAATAGCAAATCCTTAATAAAATGTATTTCATTACATTCTTAATTAAATTATCTTTCCATTGATATATAATTTTATGGTACTACTCAAAAAAAAAAGTGTTATTAGCTAGTTTTAGAAAATACACTTTTCCCAAAAAGTTTCCACAATTTTGGCTACTGTAATTTACTACTGTAATTTGAAGATGAAAAAGAATTACATATTTGACAACAGGAAGAACAGTAATCCTCATCCCAGTTAAGTATCCAAATCACCTTTAAATATATCCAATTTCATTCCAGCTGCAACTGACCAATACCTTATCTTCACCTTTGGTATGATTATGATGTTACAATTAAGCAGAATCTAAGCATTCTGTAGAAAAGAAACCCGGATAATGTTGCATAATCAGAACCATACCTTTACATAATGGTGAAGAATCAAACTCAACTCCTAGTACATTCATACAGTTACTTGGTAACAATATAGATGTGGCTTGCCACAGTTTTGTTCTAGGATGTTTAGTCAAGTTAAACTACAGCCCCAAATTTCCTAATAATCTCTCATCCAAGAACTCTCATCCAAGATTTTACTTTGCTTAGTTTTTCTAGAAATTAGGCAAAGTTGCTATGCCTTGGCAGTTTGCTTTGCAAGCTTCCAATTAGTAATTATCTAATGCCTGAAAAATTGACTTAAGTTCTTGGAACAAAGATATCAAAGAACTTCAATTAATTCAGATGGTTGAAATTGGTGTTTTTAATAATTCTGTTATAATGGCAATTGCTTATTCTAACTAGAGTAACTCTTTAAATAGATGTACTATCAGTATAGTTTTATAGACATAATGCAATGTTTAATTTATATAATTTTGGAACTCTTGGTGCAATTTTGGACTATTTTGGTGAGTTTTAAATAGGCACAGGGTATTAACCAATCAGAATAGAGCTGGAAGGGACCTTTGAGGTCTTCTAGTCCAACCCCTTGCTCAAGCAGGAGACCCTATACCCATGATGGCAAACCTATGGCATGCGTGCCACAGGTGGCACACATAGCCATATTGGTGGGCATGCGAGCTCAGCTCTGGCATGCATGTGTGTGTGGCCAGCTGATTTTCGGGCCTTCTGGGCCCACCAGAAGTTGGGAAACAGGCTGTTTCCTGCCTCCAGAGGGCCTCAGGGGTGGTAGGGAAGGCTAATTTTTCTCTCTCTCTCCAGCCTCCAGAGCCTTCCCCACCCCCCGGAGGCTCTCTGGAGGCCGGAAACAGCCCGTTTGCCAACTTCCGGTTCCACCAGAGGTTTCCAAATGGGCTGTTTTCAGCCTCTGGAGGGCCTCCGGAGGGGTGGGGAAGGACGTTTTTGCCCTCCCCAGACTCTAGAAAGCTCTGGAGGCTGGGGAGAGCAAAAAACAGGCTGAGTGTGTCGAACATTTTATCATTATTACTTCGATTTTACCCTTTCCCACTGTATTTATAGTCAGGGCTTAGATGTCATCTAGCACATAATGGAATGAAATATTAAAAACATTTTTTTTAAAAAAAAATAAAAAATTGCAAACCTTCAGGCAAAGTGCGTCCATCAAAGAAGGTAATAGGTTTGATGAGCTTTCGGGACACTGTTGGAACTGGAGAGTATACACGGAGACTCTCTTTTATGCACATTGTAGAATAGGTCATCTTACCAAGATCATCCCTGAAAGTTATAGAGAAAATCAATTAAACTTTCTATTAGTGCCAAAGGAGGGTATCAGCTGGAACTAAATCAAGCAATTTTAGTATTTGCTTACACTTAACATTGGCCCCAATGTCTCATGGTATCACCTTTTTAATTCCATCTGTGACATTGCCTTCATCTCATCCTCAGGGCATGAATGAGATAAGCTTAACTTATCCTTAACTGCAAAGATGTAAAGTAGTTCCTCCTCCTCCTCCTGCCACCACCATTCTACACCATCCAAGGCAGTGGTGGGTTCCTACCGGTTCGGCCCGGTTCGGCCGAGCCGGTAGCGGTGATGATATGATGTCACCAAATTGGTTCTCTTTGTCTGGGAGGTGGGCCCTCCCATCACCCATGTGTTATTCCTACTTTTTATTTCTTCTTTTTTTGCCCAGCTGATAGGTGCGGCAGAGTGGATTGCCTCACCTCAGCTGGGCAGATTTGTAACGTGCTTACGCGATTGCGCGATCACGCACGAAGTGCTTGCACAAAGAGAACCGGTAGTAAAGCTGGTTAAAACCCACCACTGATCCAAGGGCAGCTTCAATGTGCACAAAAGGCACTAGGTTTTTTCTTCTGGTAGGTAACTGCAAGGAGTGGAAGCAAGAATTGACCATGGAGATAGTGCATTCAATTCTAGCATAGTTTTCTGCTGATTCAAGGATGGGTACATAGTGCTCCGACTCGGTAATGGGCAAAGTTTTGAAGCATTTAAAATAACAGAGTTGGAAGGGACCTTGGAGGTCTTCTAGTCCAATCCCCTGCTTAGGCAGGAAACCCTACACCACTTCAGACAAATGGTTATCCAACATCTTCTTAAAAACTTCCAGTGTTGGAGCATTTACAACTTCTGGAGGCAAGTTGTTCCACTGATTAATTGTTCTAAATGTCAGGACATTTCTCCTTAGTTCTAAGTTGCTTCTCTCCTTGATTAGTTTCCACCCATTGCTTTTTGTCCTACCCTCAGGTGTTTTGGAGAATAGGGTTTGATGGCTAAGGTCAGGGGTCTGCAACCTTAAATACTCAAAGAGCCATTTGGACCCGTTTCTCACAGAAAAGAAAACACCGGGAGCCATAAAACCTGGGTGGGCGTGGCCAACTCGATGTCACTCACTTCCACCAGTCACATGACACCCCCCCAACCACACCTACCCAGCCGGTCATTAGGGTAGAGAACCAGTTGTTAAAAAACACTGGTAAACTCAAAACCCTTTTGACATACCTCTCTCCCACCTCCCACCTCTCTCTCTGTATCTCTCTATGTCTCTCTCTCTCCCCCCCCCTCTGTCTCTGTCTCTCTCTCCCTCACTCTCTCTGTATCTGTCTCTGTCTCTGCCCTGGCCACTTCTCCATCCCCTGCTGTCACCCTTACTTTCTCAGGCCAGGTGAGGAGTGACTGGGAGGGGAGGGCGAGGGGTGGGGCCAGACAGTGGTGGGATCACCTGACAGGGAGCCACAGTAGAGGACCCAAAGAGCCGCATTTGGCTCTGGTTGCTGACCCCAGATTGCTGACCCCTGGCAAAGGTCATAAAGTAAGGGCAGAAGTTCAACATTTCAAACCAGTTTCCCCAGAATCCGTTTGAGTGCTCACCCCACCACACCCCACGTCTACCTCCTGCATTGGGTTAGACTGAGTCTTGGTAGTTCCTGCTATCATCATCTATCTTCCCAGGGCATCTAGCCTGATCCTGTGAGAAAGATAAGGCTTACACAATCCAACCTGCCTTTCTGGAAATTAAAAGGGCACACTAATTTCTATAATGCCACTTCTTAGAAGAAGAATATAAAAGTTATAAAGAATAATAGCAAAAAGATTCAGTCCTTCCTTGGGAGAATGGGAGATGGACCAGTTTCACTGCAGAAAGTAAGGAAGATGACCTTGATGAAAGTATACAAATGTTGTTGCCCAGGGGAAAAGGGCTGAAGGTTTTTTTTTAAGTGGAAGATGTCAAGATAATATTTAGAAGAGGATCAGACACCCACCTAATTCACTGAACTATAAGGAGGAAGAAGAGGTACAACGCAATCTTTGAACTTCTGAAAATTTTAAATTGCTAATTTTAATATGTTTGCCTGAAACATTTCTCCTTGAATCATAACCACATAATTATGACTGTGTCATGTGTTGTGTGCAGGTATCATATTGTATCCAATTGTTTTCATCTTTACTACAAATCTTATAACATTGGAAATAAATGATTTGGTGTATAAAATCAGTATGTGAATTGAGCTGCTACCTAACATTTAAGATGGTGTAACAAGCCTTTTATTCTCTTGCAAGAATAATAGTCTGAACTCTAAGCTACTAATAGTCCTTTGGTTACCTATTTTTTTTTCTATTGGAAAAAATAGAATTGGGAGTTTAACAGAGGATGAATAAATAGATGGGCAATTTTCCTCCCTACAACCTTTGACGCGATGCCGACCTCAATTGGCACCTTGGTTCTCTGAGGAGCTGAGAGAGATGAAGCATTGGAAAAGATGCCTCGAGAGCATTTGGAGGATTAGTCAATCCGATTCTGACTGAACACTGGTGAGGTCTTATATCAAGACCTACCTAGTGGCGATAAAAGCGGCAAAATTTAATTATTTTTCTGCTCTTATCACATCTGCAGAGAACCGCCCAGCTGCTCTGTTTAGAGTGACCCACTCCCTTCTTCGGGGGGGGGGAGTGCGGGAAGATCCCTTGCAGGGTTGAGCTGAGGATTTTGTGCAATTCCTGCATGATAAAGTCGCTCGGATTCGGGAAAGCTTGGACTCTAATTGGATGAGTCCAGGGGAGGAGACGAGGGTAGGTCTTGAGAATATTATTTGGGAAGAGTTTGATCCTGTGGCTCCTGAGGATGCAAACAGGATTCTGGGTAGGATTAGTGCTGCCACATATTTATTGGACCCGTGTCCCTCCTGGTTGGTACTGGCCTCCAGGGAGGTTACACGAGGCTGGCTCCAGGGGATTATAAATGCTTCTTTGAGTGAGGGTACCTTTCCTGCCACCTTGAAAGAGACGGTGGTGAGGCCCCTCCTCAAGAAGCCATCCCTGGACCCGGCTATATTAGCTAACTACCGTCCGGTCTCCAACCTTCACTTTGTGGTGAAGGTTGTTGAGAGTGTGGTGGCACGACAGCTTCCCCAGTACCTGGATGAAGCTATCTATCTGGACCCGTACCAGTCAGGCTTCAGGCAGGGGTACAGCATGGAAACGGCATTTGTCGCATTGGTGGATTATCTCTGGAGGGCTTGGGACAGGGGTTAGTCCTCTGTCCTGGTCTTATTAGATCTCTCAGTGGCTTTTGATACCATCAACCATGCTATCATGCTGCAGCGGTTGAGGGGTTTAGGAATAGGAGGTACCGTGCTACGGTGGTTCTCCTCCTTCCTCTCCGACCATTCGCAGTTTGTGTTGGCAGGGGGGCAGAGGTCGATCTTGAGGCGCCTCGCATGGGGGGTGCTGCAAGGGTTGGTCCTCTTGCCCCTTATGTTCAACATTTATATGAAGCCGCTGGGTGAGATCATCTGTGGTTTTGGGGTGAGAGTCCATCAGTATGCTGATGACACTCAGCTGTACATCTCCACCCAGACCACCCCAATGATGCCCTTGATGTGATGTCCCACTGCCTGGAGGCCGTGCGGGTCTGGATGGAGAGAAATAGGCTCAGCCTCAACCCCTCCAAGACTGAGTGGCTGTGGCTTCCGGCATCCCGATATAGTCAGCTGGTGCCATCGCTGACTATTGGGGGTGAATCTTTACCCCCCACAGAGAGGGCTCGCAATCTGGGTGTCCTCCTGGATGCACGGCTGTCTTTAGAAGAACATATGACAGCTGTGGCCAGGGGGGCTTTTTATCAGATTCATCTGATTCACCAGTTGTGGCCCTTTTTGGACCGGGACAGCTTACTCATGGTCACTCATGCCCTTGTCACCTCCCGGCTGGACTACTGTAATGCTCTCTACATGGGGCTCTCCTTGAAGAGCACTCGGAAGCTCCAAATGGTCCAGAATGCCGCCGCACAGGTGGTTATGGGCGCAACTCGTTGCACCCACATGACACCTCTCCTGTGTGAGCTGCAATGGCTCCCAGTGGTCTTCCGGGTGCGATTCAAGGTGTTGGTTACCACCTTTAAAGCGCTCCATGGCTTAGGACCTGGTGCCTTCTTGACCGACTTCTGCCACCAATAGCCTCCCACCGGCCAGTTCGCTCCCACAGAGAGGGACTCCTCAGGATGCCATCGGCCAAGTTATGTTGGCTGGCAACACCCAGGGGAAGGGCCTTCTCTGTGGGAGCTCCTACCCTGTGGAACGAACTGCCCCTGGAAATACACAAGATCTCCGACCTCCATGTGTTTCGCTGTGCCCTTAAGACCCTGCTGTTCCGCCAGGCAGGGCTATCTATGTAAATGATTTTAAATTGGGCGTTTTAAATTTTGGGTTTTAAATTTGGGCCGAAATTATTTAATACTTTTAACTACTTTTAAAATTATTGTTTGTACCTTGTGTTTTTAATTAAAGTCGGCCAAACAATGCTGACTGGCAGCCCCCAGGGGGAGAGCCTTCTCTCTGGGGGCACCTACTATCTGGAATGAGCTCCCCCCGGAGATATGGAGGATCCTGGATCTACGCACCTTCCGCCGCGCTCTTAAGACCTTTTTATTCCATCAGGCTGGCCTGTCCTAATTTTTTCCCTTTTTTTCCTTTTTAAAATGTAAATTTTAATCTGTTCTTAATTATTGGGGTGTTTTAAATTTGTCTTCAGCCAAATTGTTTAATTCGCTTTTATTTTGCTTTTAAATTTTGTATTTATGTGTTTTATCTTGTGGCTGTTCACCGCTCTGAGTCCTTTGGGAGAAGGGCAGTATATAAATTAAATAATAATAATAATAATAATATAATAATAATAATAGGATTAAACATCCAAACTAACCAATTCATCCATCTGATAGCCTCCAAGTGTTCTTTGTTTGCTTAAAAATACTTTCTAAATGGGTATCGTGTACTGTGATGCTTAAATCAAGTCACCAATTAAAGAAATCTAATGCAAACAATACTGTATTCACCACTGGATGTCTTCCCGATCCCCCAAGATTTCCTTGATTTCTTCTCTGCATTTCTGCTGATGTTCTGGCTGCTTAGCCATTACATATAGTAGCCAAGAGAGGGCAGAGGATGTTGTGTCATGGCCTGCAAACATGAAAGTGTCCACTTCAGCACGGAGGTCTTCATCAGATAGTCCGGTTCCATCTTCATACTGATAAACAGAGAAGAAGAATCATCAAGGGGCACCTTCAATGAGCATTCATTTAAAGAAAAATAAAATAAAATGAGGTCATCATAAAATCACACCAAAGACAAAAGTGTCAAAAATGAGTTTTTAATTTATGATATTATTGGATTCAGATACACTGATACTATTGGGATTTATTATTCCATGGTTTGAACAAAGACACATAGGGCTCTTCCTTTTGGTCGAATTAATGCATATTGTTTTAGTCTTTGGGTTGTCGAAAAGCATCCTCACATAAACGGCTCTCCTTATTTTACTTTCTTTCTCCCTGTCCTATCCAAATAATACTACAAATACATTTGATTCATTTAGTGCTACTTTTGCAAGGAATTGTGAGATTTCACCACCCTACCATCTGTCTTCCTTTCTGCAATTGTAAATGATATTAGAGTCTTTTTTTAAAAAAAATAGTATACCTCAGAGCAGTGGTGAAATCCTCCATGGTTTGCCACCGGTTTGCTGCCCGCGCATGCGCGGTGTGTGCCAAACGCATGCTGCATGTGCATGCACAGTGCACACCAAACGCATGCGCATGTGTATGTGCAGTGAGTACCAAATGCACATTGCATGCACAAGCGCAGTGTGCCCCAAATACATGCTGCATGCACACGCATGTGCAATGCGCACCAAATGCACGCTTTGCATGGAAAAAGGATACAACAAGGTAAGTAGAACAGTGAGGGGAGGAACAGCTGTGTCACGCGATTTAGATTCAATAGAAAGTAGGATTTCCTGCTTTCTAGCGAATATAAATCACGTGGCACAGCTGATCATCGGAAATACCGATTTGGACCAACTGGTAGCTTCGCTGAACCAGTAGCTTTTATCACTACAGGTTTGCCCAAACCGGTGCGAACCAGTAGGATTTCACCACTGCCTCAGAGACTCTTTATCCCACCCTGGCCAATAAAATGCTATAAAATAGATTGCATTCTCAGCAAAATTGTTGATAGAAGGAAAACCTTTTTCGCTGCAATTGGCTGGGAATGAGACAGAGGCATGTTCTATTACTGGATCAAGAAAAAGGTTTTTATATCTAGCAAGAGAATTTAAATTAATTGATTTTGAGATTTCATGAAAGAGAGGTTGATGAATTTGAGTAAGGGGAGTTAAAGAGTATATGGGAGATTATGAATTTTATAGTAAGTTAGTATATTTTAGCTTATGTTTGTTAAATGCAATACCCTGTTTTTGCTCTGGGAAGTCGGGGGTGGGGGTGGGGGTGTGGAGGCAGGGATGAGGGTGGGGCGGGAATAAAAGTGATGATAGAAAAGTAAGAAAAAGGAGAAAAGGGTCGGGAGGGGGGTTGGATGGGGGGGAGAAAATGTTTGAAAATTGTTTGTAAAACGTTTTCAATTAAAAAAAAAATGATAAGATGATTTCCTGACATGATGTGCAGGACATGACAATCAGTCCATAACCTGATTTGCCTTTTACACTGGTTAGCAAATTTCCAGTGGTTGCCTCATTAAAGGAAATGAGAATTATTTCTGTTTTCCCATTGCATCTGCATGGGACAGTGTTAGAAAAGGGAAAACAGGGAAGCTTTCCTCTTTATAGCCTTGAACATTTTGTGCAATAGAAAAAAAAACAGAATTACCATATAGACTTTGTTCCTCTTAAGTGCTGCAGTAACAGATCTGATGAAATTTTCCCTTCTCTGCAACGTTTAAGGAGCACATCAACTCCCTGACCTGGCAGCCCCATTTGTTCCACAATTTATTTGCACAAATGCTTTGAGTCAGCAACCATTTGATATAGCAAATTCCTATCTGCAGTATAAAAATTGCAAGCTTTTTAAAATGTAGGTTGCTTTAACTATATTTTTCTCTGGTACTGTTGACTTTCTCATCTTTTTTTTTTTTTACAGACGTTGCAAATAAGCCAGTGACAAAGATTCAAAATAATTGTCCCTGGTTTGTTATAATACCTATTCCAATTTACCAGTTTTTCATTAGCACATCAATTTTATGTCCAAGCTGTCCTATTTAGCATTGTAACAAAACAATATTTCATTTTGTGTTGTAATAACTTTCATAACAGTGTGAGACAAGAGGCTGTTTAAAAAAACTCCCTGTAGTTTCTTACTTTGGCACAAAGAAGAATGTCCAAAAAATCCAAATGTCGCTTCTTTTGGATCTTTTCAAGCTCTCTTTCATTATGTAGTGTTTTCTTTCTCTCTTCAATTATTTTTTCTATGAAGTAATACAAGATGAGTTAATTCCAGGAATGAGAAATTCACTGTGTTTGCCTCGTTTTATCATTTTATCCCTTGACGTCGGAAAAAAAGGGCCCCGAGAGATTAATTTGGTTCCTTTTATTATAAATAAAATTTGCAATATGCAAACTAAGAACTATTCAGAATCAAATCAGTATACACCGAAATCCCTTATTAGGCTCCAAGTAAATTCAACAGTGTCTTTCTGATGCTAGTCAATTTTTAGTAGTGATGAATAAAAGTCATTGTGTGTTGGCAGGTCAAGGATTTCACTGACATATCTCAAGGCCGTAATGAGGCTTATCCCCATAATTAGGAGAATCAGAAAACATTGCTTATATTATAATAAGCCTCATTGAAGTCTATGGGACTTGCTTCTAAGACGACATATGAAGGATAAGGCTATGAAATAAGTGAAAAATTAAAATATGCTGTTTTAAGCATAGTGCAGTAATCTATACAGGTCATTAACTTTTGAGTGAAGATTGAACTACTTTGCTGCCAAATAAAACAATGTTTTGAAAACCTTTCTCTTTGTCATATAATAGCTCTTATATAATGGCATTAGAGGAAAGAGTTTCACTCCAAGTGGTTTCAATATGTTTGCTTTCAGTTAGTGAAACAGGTCCATCCAAGATGACCTCTGGCTATGGCCACTCCTCCTTCATCTTCATATATCCTGGGAACTAGTGGTGAAATCCAAATTTTTTTACTACTGGTTCTGTGGGCATGGCTTGGTGGGCGTAGTATGGCTTGGTGGGTGTGTGGCTTGTTGGGCATGGCAGAGGAAGGATATTGCAAAATCCCCATTCCCTCCCCACTCCTCAGGGAAGGATATTGCAAAATTTCCATTCCCACCCACTCTGGGGCCAGCCAGAGGTGGTATTTGCTGGTTCTCCAAACTATTCAAAATTTCCATTACCGGTTTTCTAAACTGCTCAAAATTTCCGCTTACCGGTTCTCTAGAACCTATCAGAACCTGCTGGATTTCAACCCAAGACACTCTCATAGTAATTTTAATTTAATTTAATTTAACCAAACAACACGAGAGTTACCTGTATGCTGGTGTGCCAATTTACAAGCCTGTTTAAAATGCTGTCCTGATGGGGTACATGAATATAGGAAATCACTCTGAAGTACAGTAGAGGTAACTCTCCGAAAAGACAGGAAAGTTAAGTCAGACACAGCTTGGACATAATAATCCAGGTCTCTGATGGAAGGGGAAAAAAACATTTTAAACTATACACACACACACACACACACACACACACACACACACACATATACATATATATGTGTGTGTGAGTGCGTGCATGTGCTACACAAATATGATCAATGTTACTCAATACTCATGTTATTAGAATGTATTATTATAAAAGTTTTAACCTCTCAGTTTGGCAATTGCTCTTGTGACTGAATGCACATTTCATGATGCTGTCAAGAGTCATTAAGCTAACATGGTCAAACATCTCCAAAGACTTCATGGGCTCCTTTGCAATCAGTTTCTCCCATTTATCCTAGTGGGGAAAATAGAGATGGAACAGCATTAGCTGTTTATAGGGTTCCCATACGCCATTTTGGTGAACTGCTATCCAATGTACCATTGAGTTCAGCTCAGCTTCAGATAACTACATAGATATATCCATATTACTTACTTAGCAACAACATGGAAGAGATTTCTCATTCTCATTTTCTAGAATTGTTCTTGGCTAGTTTATAGGTAGTCCTTGACTTACAGCTACAATTGAGCCCAAAATTTATGTTGCTAAGCGAGACAGTGGTTACATGAGTTTTGCCCCATTTTAAGATCTTTCTTGCCACAGTTGTTAGTAACATGACTAGTAAGTGAATCTGGCTTCCCCATTGATTTTGCTTGGCATAAGGTCACAAAAGGTGATCACACGACCCCAGGACCCTTACCAGGGGTAAAATGCTCCCGGTTCGGACCAGTTCGGGCGAGTAGGTAGAGATGGCGGTGGGCAGTTTGGAGAACTGGTAGCAAAAATCCCTGCCCCTGCCCCCCATGCCCAGCTGAGCCGCACAATCATCAGAGCCTTTTTGAAAGCATTTTTTTACATGGTTTTACATGTAAAAAATGGTTTTAAAAGTAAAAAAAAAAATTGGCCACGTCCACCTAGTCACATTACTCCCCCCCACCAAGCCACCCCCACAGAACCAGTAGTAACAAATTTTAGATTTCATCCCTGCTGCAACCAACATAAATATGAGTCAGTTGCCAAGCATCTTGATTCTGATCACATCACTGTGGGGATGCTGCAGTGGTCGTAAGTGTGAAAAACTGTCATAAGTCCCTTTTTTCAGTGCCGTTGTGACTTTGAACGGTCTCTAAATGAGCTGTTGTAAGTTGAGGACTACCTGTATTTTACAGTCCCAGAAATGCTTATGGTTGCCTATCCAAGAGCTAGCTAGTCCTGCTCAGTTTACAATGGTCCCTTTTGCATCTGCTTGTATAACCTCTAAAAAAAAAACCTTTCCTTACCAGCATAACTTTGGTGGAATCTGCAACTAATGCCACATAGGGCTTCAAAATATTATAGTGAAAAGCTGGTGTTAACAACCGTCTATGCTGACGCCATTTTGTGCCATCTAAGATAAGCAGTCCTTTTCCTGGAGGTACAAAAAGATAAATTACATTGAATTAAGTGGTAGTGACGGTGATGGTGATGATGATGATATTATTCCATCTGCTTTGACCGAGCTAAGAGATTGTTTGCACTCAGAATTAGATAGGCAGTTTATCTCATGCTTAAGACGTTTGAAGGCATTAGGACAGAGTCAATGTACCTGCAGCATTCAGGCCCATCTTTCAAAATCCCATAAAACAAATCTCATCAGAAATGACAGCAGGATTTTAAAAATGGGCCTGCACCGACCAGAATTGCTTCTTTTGATATTCGTTTGACACAGTGATGCTCATATATCAAGCACAGGGCTCAAGGACTATTGCACATCATTTCAAGTTGTCTTAGAATTCCTGACAGGAATATGATTTCTTTATCTCTCTTTCGCTTATTCATCTGAAAGACAGGTAAAAATTTACCTTTTCATCTCCCTGTAGCTTTTCATCCATTCTTTGGATGTTAGGGAGATCAGATATTGAAGCTTTTGAACTGAAGAAACTGCTTTTATTCAAGACAATTCATAATGACACTAGACCCATGCAGTATGAGCCTTTTATTTCTATGCAGCAGATTATATTAAGAATACTTACTCGATGGAAAATTGCATAGGAATACAAACAGATGGTTGGTTTTAAAATTACCCGAGTTGGCTTTCATCCACAGCGCTTCATGCTAATTAAAGAGGAAAGTGATTTTTAAAATTATCCCTTCTTCCCTCTGTATATATAAATATGAAGCAACAGTGTGCTGAAGCTGCCAAAAAGTCAACACAGTCCTAGGCTGCATTAACAGAAGGGTAGAATCAAGATCACGTGAAGTGTTAATACTACTTTATAATGCCTTGGTGAGGCCACACTTGGAATACTGCATCCAGTTTTGGTTGCCATAATATAAAAAGGATGTTGAGACTCCAGAAAGAATGCCGAGAAGAACATCAAAAATGATTAGGGGACTGGAGGCTAAAACATATGATGAATGGTTGCAGGAATTGGTATGTCTAGTTTAATGAAAAGTAGGACTAGAGATGACATGATGGCAGTGTTCCAATACCTAAGGGGCTGTCACAAAGAAGAGGAGGTCAACCCATTCTCCAAAGCACCTGAAGACAATGGATGGAAATAAAATCAAGGAAAGAACCAACCTAGAACCAAAGAAAAATTTCCTGACAATTAGAACAATTAATCAGTGGGATAACTTGCTTCTAGAAGTTGTGGGTTCTCTAACACTGGGGATTTTTAAAGAAGAGATTGGACAACCATTTGTCTGAAATGGTACAGGGTTTCCCACTTGAGCAGGGGCTTGGACTAGAAGACCGCCAAGGTCCCTATTCTTATAACAAAGCTATCATTACACAATATGACAAAATGTTTGAAGAGTCTGATACTGATTTGGGCTGATAAGGTATTACTTGATTGGTCCTAGACCTCCATTAAGCACAGAAGCTATTGGGTGACCTTCTTAGTACACCATTTCATTCATTAAAGTGTAGATGTGATGATCAGACTCTTATGATCAAATTGAAATTTTTGTAAATTAAATCAAGCCTCTACAACTTGATAAATTTCAGGTGTGGTTCTGAATATAGTTCCAGATTCTGGTCCCATTATATACAACCAGTCTGTAGAAGACCGGAGAAGATCAAATTAACATTGGAAAGCTACACTAAAACAAACAACATAATAAGAGTTAAATTATCAATTGAACTGTTTGGAAAAAAAGGGAGAAATAGAAAAAATACTTATAACTGATTTTAAATTTTACACATACCGATCCAAGGAATCAAAGGTGCATAGGTTAATTCAGGCTTTGGATCTAGAAAATTCAAAGAAGATCAGAACAAAGTTATAGCACAATGCTAAACATATACTGAAATAATTAACTTATTTGGCATAGATAAAGTCCACATTGGAAGTTTACTGCATATTTCTTTCATTGAACAAATATGAGAGAATCAGTAACTCTGATATGTAAGATGTATATTTATACATGGCTCATATATATAGCTTACATATGACAACCAAGATAATTTACATGAAAATTAGTGGCTATCAAAGTTCATGAGAAAACTAATGGATCATTCTCTTTTGGTGTTGCTACAAAAATCTTAAATCCATCACTTTGTGCTTTGTGAAGCATTTCCATAGCATACAATAATAACATCAACTTCTGTTCAAGTATTAAAGTTCAGTCCATTCAATCTGTTAAAAATTAGGGCAGTTCGAAAGAATTCTCCAGAATGCTTTGCTGGAGGAAAAGTGAAGTGGCTATAGATTCCTACATGTGTAGGAGGACTGCCAGGAGTAGCCAAAGTGGCTGCTTGATGAGTGGAAGACATGCTTCCTACATCTTGAGAAGCAACTTTTCAAAGAATTTGCAAAGCCTTATTAAAGGTCTATTTTTTAAAAAATATACTAAATGTTACAAGTAAGTTTATTGTTGGATGTCCTTGGCTATTTCTTGAGCCCTAGTACAGAATTACAAAACTGACATATTTTTAACATTGCATTTTCCCCATTTCTCTGTCATTTGCAGCAGTCATTCTGCTGAAGGTATGAGTGCATTATTCACACGTTCATATAATAAGATTAACTCCCTAATTGTCCTCTAGGAGCTCAAGTTGCTATAGACAAAATTCCCTATTCCAGTCTTCCCCTCTACAACTCTTTGAGATAAGTAGGGCTGAGAAAGAGGGACTAACCCAAAACCACCCAATCAGTTTCCATGGTTGAGGATGGACTTGAACCTCGATCTCCTGAGTCCTATTCTAACACATTAACCATTGGATCACAACAAAAGAAAAATTATTCAAATGTACAGTACAACTTTATACATGTTTGCAAGGAAGGATTGAGTGAAGTTTAGTGGAAATCATTAAGTCTTGCTGTCACTGTTTTTTACTCTTCTGAAGTTGTGTCTTTTGAGCTGCAGTACAGAAGAGACATACTTTAATGAGTGTGAGGTTTAAAAGAGTTCTTAACTAAGTGTATAAAGTGAGTGCCAAATATATACAAGAAGGTAACTCACTTTTGCCTTTTTTAGCATCATCTTACATTACTATCAATATAAACTTTATAGGAGAAGCTGAACGGTACTGAAGCTCTGATAGAAATGTGCCCCTTAGCATCCAACAGAGCCTGGGTAGTGTTCTCTAGTGTAAATCTCTCTAGATGCATAACTGCATGGGAAATAGTCATTGTCCTAACTGGCATGCGCTTACCTCCTCTGGCAAACAAAGTTTTGGCATATTCTGGGTGAGCGACAATTATACAAGAAAGAAAAGCCCCGAACCATCTGGGAAAAGCATAAGAATATTGTTCAGACCACTCCAACATACACTTTAGTCCTTCTTTCTGGGTTGGTATCTGCAAAAAAGAAAAAGAAAGAAAGAAAATCATGTTTACAGTATAGTTGCAAAGCTACGCATTTAAACCCCGACACTCATCAGAGTCAGAATATTCATCCACTTAAATCAGCCTGAGTAATGCAAACAAAATTAAGAATGTGTAAAAGGCACTCATACTATAATGCACACTTAAGAAAATACAGTATATTCCCTGAATTAGAGAAATGAGCAGCTAGATAAATTTGATATAAATAAATAAAATAACTTAACCACTTCTTAGATTACTTTGTGGAACACAGGCATCAGAATGAAGTTATTCATCTGATAATAACAGAGCCACAATCAATGATTTAAGAATATTCAATATGATTTAAGGGACAATTACAATCTTTAAATACTTTCAAGATCTGCTAGCAATTAACTGTGTCAGAAATTCACTGTCTTCTTCTGCCCCATCACCTCCCCATATAATTTGCCGCTTCTTACCTGATGGATGTTGCCATACAGCCAGTGAGTAGGAGGGCCTGGGAAATTCTTATAAGCCTTAAGCTGCTTTTGTCTCTTGTAATACAGTTGGATGATTTTAACCAGGACATAAACAAGAAAGAATGCAGAACAAAGAAGTGTGAGCTGGTGGAAACCTGATGTTTTCTCCATCATGCGTACCACGAGCCTGAAGCCTCTGCAATGGCGTTACGGTACTTCACTGGCTGGGTTTTATAAAAGGATGAATGTCATCACCAATAAGCTGCAAAATGGGTGTTCCTCAAATGAGTCTTTTGTTGTATCTTGGCCCACTTCCACCTAAACTTTCTCAACAGTTAATCATTTGCTTGGGAGTGAACTCCAAGTAAAGTTTTCAAACAATTTATAATCTCATCTAACCTTTGCCTTAGAAGTATGAGTAAGATAGCAGATGTCAGCAGATTTCTCCTTTCATCAGTAAACTCAAATGACATTTCATAAGTTGGATCACACTCTTGGACAGCTGTGCCAATTTAAGATTTGAGGAATTCAACTGCCAGAATTCTGCAGAATTCTGAAGAGAGTTGAAGTCCACAAGTCTTAAAGTTGCCAAGGTCGGACACTCCAGATCTTGGATATCACAGATATGGTTTTATCTAAGAATGTGTTAAGCTATTTTATGGGCATTTACTGTAATTGCTTGGGAAAGTTTTATTTGAACTCTTTTCCCCCCCAAGATTTAAATGTAAGCTTAGTATCTAGTAGGGAGGTATTTGTGGAAGCAACTGATTTGACCCAAAGCACTGGATCTCTTGACTGCTAATCCATGCTTATCAAAACATGATAATAAAATGTTTTCTTTTTTTTAAAGTTTACCTTTCTCAAATATTAAGCCAACAGAGGAAGAGCCTGCCTTAAAATACCTCAAAATTATTGTCCCAAAGGTGCTTTCTTTCAAAAGACAATTGAACTTTCTAATTTTGCTTGAAGACATTTCACTTCTCATCCAAAAAGTTTCTTCAGTTCTGACTGAATAATAGATTCAGTCGAGCATGACTGACAAGCAAATAATAGATACAAACTCAAGGTAAACCACTCCAAACTCGATTGCAGAAAATATGACTTCAGCAACAGAGTGGTCAATGCCTGGAATGCACTACCTGATTCTGTGGTTTCTTCCCTAAACCCCCAAAACTTTAACATTACACTGTCTACTGTTGACTTCACCCCATTCCTAATAAATAAATAACTTTATTGTCATTATACGGGTATACACAGTATACCCATACAACGAAATTCACTTAATACCCAAAGACCAGGTCCAACACACATAACACCAAGAGCCTTGGTGGTGCAATGGACTAAAGTGTTGTTAAGTATCACTTAGCTGCCAGCTGCCTGCAATTATTGCGAGTTCAAATCTCACCAGGCTCAAGGTTGACTCAGCCTTCCATCCTTCCGAGCAGTGGTGGGATTCAGCCAGTTCGCACCACTTTGGGAGAACTGGTTGTTAACTTTCTGAGCAGTTTGGCAAACTGGTTGTTGGAAGAAATCATTAGGGCAGAGAACCGGTTGTTAAATTATTTGAATCCCACCACTGCTTCCGAGGTAGGTAAAATGAGGACCCAGATTGTGGGGGCAATAAATTGACTTTGTATAAAAAAGAACACCGCTTTGGGGGGGGGGTGAAAGCCCTACTAAGCAGGTATATACAAAAGTATGAAGGCTATTGCTTAACACATTGTAAGCCACCCTGAGTCTCCGGAGAAGGGCGGCATATAAATCGAACCAATAAATAAATAAATAAATAAATAACAATCCCCAAACACACTCCCACCCACCACAATTCCCAACTGCAACTAAGAGGTCTGTAAGGGGCGTGCATAAACACACCAGCGTGCCTACCGTCCCTGTCCTAATATCCCTTTTTACTTGTATCCTTTTCATGTATTCAGATTATGTTTATACTTTTATCTGTTATCTTATATATGCTTGACAAATAAATAAATAAATAAATAAATAAATGAAAATAAATAAATAAATAAAAGGATGGAAGTATGTATATTCCTTGCAGTCATCTGGTTGTTAGCATTCTTTCTGAGAAAAATTGAGGCCACTTGGAGCTGTATCTGTGCCCTCAGGGTCAGCTGAATAGTGCAGATGGGTGTGGAGCCTTCTTGGAACTGCTGAAACAACTGTATTGTAAACAGGAGATAGGTGGTGTTGTATCCCTCCCCCTCAGTTGAGAGAAGGCTGTTCAATCTTAATGTAGATGGCCTCTTTGACCCCTCTTTCAAACTCCTATTTTGTGTTTACCACACAAGAGTTACCAAGAGCTGTGGTGGCACGATGGTTAGAATGCAGTACTGCAGGCTACTTCTGCTGACTGCCAGGTGCCAACAGTTTGACAGTTTGATTCTCACCAGTTCAAGATTGACTCAGCCTTCAATCCATCCGAGGTAAAATGGTAGGTAAAATGAGGACCCAGATTGTTGGGAGCAATATGCTGACTCTGTAAACTACTTACAAAGGGCTGTAAAGCCATGTGAAACAGTATATAAGTCTAAGAGCTATTGCTATTTTCACTATTCCACTATTCATTGGGTCATGGCATGCCAGAAATTGGGCCACGCAAACAAGCGAAGTCCCAGCTGTGGGATTCAGGCATACAAAACCACACAGAACAACCACGCTCCACAGAATTGGTGCCCAAAAGGTTAGGGGTCACTGGTTTAAGGGACTGCCTCATTCTTTAAAAAGAATGTTTAAAGAGGAATTCCTAATTTGGGAGGTATTGAAAAAAGCCACACACACCCCTCACATTAGCTCATATCAGCTAATATGAATATATATGGAACCAGCAACATCTTTGTGTACTTATGCATGCAACAGAAACTGTTTTCAATTTATATATTAAAAGTTGCTCCAGGGATAGAACTTGTATTTGTACAGACTTGTTAGCTTATGTACTACTTAACTTATGTAAGTTTAATGCCACATTAAGTAAATCTATTAAATAACAGAACAACAATTTTTAAAATAAAGTGTGATATTTTCAGAGGAACTCTACTTCACCCAAAGAGAAATTGTAGGACTTAACTTTGATCTTTTGTTATATGTAATCATGCCGGCCACATGACCAGGGAGACGTCTTCGGACAGTGCTGGCTCTTCGGCTTTGAAACAGAGATGAGCACTGCCCCCTAGAGTTGGGAACGACTAGCACATATGTGCGTGGGGAACCTTTACCTTTATCTTTACTTACTTATTGTTTCCAGGCTAAATAACCCCAAATCATGTAATACATATAAACATTTGCATCAGGGGTGGGTTCTAAATTTTTTTACTACTGGTTCTGTGGGCGTGGCTTGATGGTCATGTGACAATTCTTTAGGATTTAGCAGAGGATTTACCAGGCTTTTAACTGCTTGCAGAGCTGTACCGGTCTACCTATTTATTTTTGCAGGCACTGGTCTACTCATTTATTTTTGCAGGCACTGGTCTACCCATTTATTTTTGCAGGCATTGGTCTACTCATGCATTTTTGGAGGCACTGGTCTACCCATTTATTTTTGCAGGCACTGGTCTACCACCAAACTGCCTTTTACCACTGATCAGCTGTAGGGCGGCTCTTTGAAGCTCCGCGGCAAGAGTTTTAACCGTTTTTTTCCTTATAGCCCATCAGTTGGGACTCAGGAGGCAGCAATAGATTGGGGGTGGGGCCAAATAAAAGGTAAGAATAACAGGGTGGGGGGAGGGGGGCAGGGGGAGGGAGGAGGGAGGGGGGCAGAACCGGTTCGGTGACGTCATATCATCACCGCTACCAGCTCGGCAGAACTGGGCTGAACCGGGAGGAACCCACCACTGATTTGCATGAATGGCAAAATATATGGGGTCATATCTTGGATAAGAAAACTGTATCTGTTTTCTAATTATTTATTTATCAAATTGACAGGCTACCTATCTTACCTCATGGTAACTCTATATATAGTAGAAACCTATCCAACACTAATGGTCCCCAACCTTTGTGGCTTGGTGGCCCAGCTGGGGGGAGGGGAAGGGGAACAGGTCCGTGCCAGTGGTGGGCTAGCGCACCTGCACACTTGCTTGCAGCTCCACTCATGCAAGAGAGAAGAGAAGGTTTTGGGGTGCGGTTTTGTGCTCCTTCAGGCTTCTCCATGCCAAAAGCTTTTGCAAAGCGATAGAAGACCTGAAGCAGTGCCAGATTGATCCCCTGAAGCCTTTCATCCCTTTGCAAAAGCTTTTGGCATGGAGAAGAAAAGCCTTTGAGGCAATGGTGAAATGTAAAATTTGCTACTACCTGTTCTGTGGGCGTGGCTTGGTGGGGGTAATGTGACTGAGTGGGCGTGGACAACTTTTTTTTTTTTTACTTTTAAAAGCATTTTTCTACAACCTCTTCAGCTGAAGAGGTTGTAGAAGAAATGTTTTATAAAGAAAAAAAAAGCCTCTGACGATCAGGCAACTCAGCTGGGATCGTCAGAGGCTTTTAAAAGCATTTTTTCTACAACCTCTTTGGCCGAAGAGGTTGTAGAAAAAATGTTTTTAAAAGAAAAAAAAAGCCTCTGACGATCAGGCAACTCAGCTGGGATCGTCAGAGGGTTTTAAAAGCATTATTTTTTAATTGAAAAAGTTTTAAAAATTTTACATACATTTTCTTCCCCTTCCCCAACCACCCCCCCGACTTCCCAGAGCAAATACAAGATAAAATACAGCTCAAATTCTCTAAGTTAAACTCCATTTCACACTTATCATAATCCTAATCATTAAACAAGTAGATAAAAGGAAAGCAAGTCTTCTTTCTTCTTATTCCGTCTAATTCAACAGAATTAATCTCCATTTATAGTTACAGCAGTTAATAAAACAATTAAGTATTACCTAATCAAACCTATCATTACTCAATATAACTAATTAATACTTAACAAATTATTAAGTCTATACGATTTAACAAGATATTTTATAACTTCTTTCATTTAAAACAGAGAAAAAAAACCCAACAACAAAAAAAATAAAGAAACCCTCAATCAAAAAAACCCCAAATTTAAAATAAAATACTATATAAAGTCTTCCATCCTCCATTTTTAAACCATCAAGGTCCAGTTATAGTTAAAACACTTAATAAAAAAAATAATAATAATTTTTTTAATTAAAAAAAGAATATAACAATCAAACCTCTTATTAATTTATCAATACAGATAAAACGTCATTTAATAACTATATCAAACATTTAAATTCTTCATACTAGATTAAACCAGTTGCTAATCTTCTTGTCTTCACATCTTCCAACAGCATATAGAATATCTTCATTTACGTCTACCCACCTAAATAAAAAATTGCTTCTTTATAAAAAAAAAAACCCCTAGTGACTTTATAATTATATTTGTGATAATATCCATCAAATCCAGTCAAAAATTAGATTAGTAGATTCATCAGACGTAATAGGGAAACCACCAGATCACCTGCAATTGCTCTAGATCCATAGTCCTTTTGCCTTATATTTATTACCATCAAACAGGAAACTCCAGTTTACTATATTCAATAAAACTTCTGCGATTACAGTTAGATCCAGATTTATCACAGTCCTTAATAAAATATTCCAAATCCTTCAAGTCAGGGCATATTTCACAGCCCAGCACACCAGCATTGCTGTGATCTGTTTATTCTTCTCAAAATATTCCAATACAGCTATAGATTGCCTCCTCATCGTCGCTCATCACTTGGTTAACTGGCATTAAACTGCTGTCTACTTTTTTTTTTTCCCCAAAAATTCAAAATCTTTAAACATTTAAACAATACTTTTTAAGGACCATCATCTCATCAAGCAGGGTTATTTTCCATTTCTCCAGGCTTTCTTCTTTTCCTTTTTACGAACTTTCTTCTTAACTTTGATCCCTCTGCCTTTTTTAACTCCAGTAAAATTTTGCGGTTTTTGGGATTGGATATTATAAAATTTTTGCAGAAATGTAGCTTCTTCTGGAAACAGCTCTTTAAGTACAGATTGAATTTTATAAAAAAAAATTCGTGTAGCCAAAATTTCATCAACTTCCAAAATTTCTTGCTCCTTATCCTGCTCAGCCTTCATCTTTCTCTCTTCTGTAAGATTTGCTATGATCTGTTGTTGTTTTTTTACATCTCCCAGCTCTTCATTCAATCCCCCACTGCTAGATTGCAACTCAGTATTTCCATGTATTTCATTGTTTCCAGCTTGAGAAGCTTGAAATATAGTATCAATTCTTTTCAATAAAGCAGAGGTAATTGAACTCAAAGCTTCCTCAAAATCAGACCATTGAGGGTTAATTAACCCTCCTTTGCTTTCTTTGCTTTCAAAAAGACCAGCCATCTTGCCCCCCTTCTTCCTTCCCTTCCAGAAGGACGGGGGGAAAAAAGGAAAAAAAAAGAGTTTCAAGAAGAAAAAAGGAAAAAAAAAGACCTTTTAATTTGTATTGCTGCTTGAGTTATTATTATTACATCCTTTCTTATTTCATCCACTTTTCAAAAAGGAGTTTTACGTTTCAAACAGGGGCTTATCAATAATTACTTTTAACTTTCACTTCTTCACGCCCTGTTGAAACTCAAACGCCATCTTGCTTTCACTTTCCACTTAGGAAAAATCTTTTAAAGAAAGTAAATCCCTGGAGTTAAAAAAAAAGAAAAAAAATACTTGCTGTTTCCTTCGTGCAACTTGTGCTCCGCCAGCTTGGTTCAAGAAGTATTTGTTTAAAGTTGTTTAATTGGGTGGCCGCGGCATCTAGTTCTGACAGGGAAAAACTTCCCCGTCAGAGGCATCCCAGGTCCGGAGCTTTGACAGGCTTCACGGGGAGCTCTCATCTTTGAGCACCAGATTATTAGCAAAATCTGGTGCTCTTAGGGAGCTCTACCCCACCCGTCTGCTCTCCTTCCCCCCTTCTTTCTGGGGGGAAGGATTCCAAACCGCAAGACAGCTGATTTTTGCTGTTCTTGCGATTCTACGGAGTCTGGGGCTGGCGCTTCGCGAAGAAGCGTCTGGCGATGCCGGCGGCTCAACCGGAAGTCTAAAAGCATTTTTTAAATGGGGCAGCTAAGCTAGGCATGGGAGGCATGGGGGGGGGCAGGGATTTTTGCTACTGGTTCTCTGAACCACCCGCTGCCATCGCTATCGGATTGGGTAACCCGGTCCGAACCGGAAGCATTTCACCCCTGCTTTGGAGGCACACTCTTTTTTTTTTTTTTTAAATTTGATTTATATGCCGCCCTTCTCCGGAGACTCAGGGCGGCTTACAGTGTGTTAAGCAATAGCCTTCATACTTTTGTATATTTATACAAAGTCAGCTTATTGCCCCCACAAACTGGGTCCTCAATTTACCTACCTTAGAAAGGATGGAAGGCTGAGTCAACCTTGAGCCTGGTGAGATTCGAACCTGCAATAATTGCAGGCAGCTGATGTTAATAACAGGGCTTTAGACCACTGTACTATCCAAGGCTCTTGTGTTCCTTCAGACTCACCGAGGCTGCCCGACATTGCAAAGGTAGATCTGGTGTCCTGCGCAAGCAGCCTCATTGAGTCAGTGAAGCTGAGCAGGGCTCACTTGTCCCATTCAGCCTCTGCTCCCACCACTCCATACATAACACCACTCACGTGATAGAAGAGAAGCGCAAGTGGAGTTGCATGCACGCACTGTCCCATCTCTCATGTGGCCTGGTTCCAAATAGGCCATGGCCAGGTAGTGAGCCGCAGCTCAGAGGTTGGGGACCCCTGTCCTACACCAACACCCATTCTTGATACAGCAAACTTAATAATAGGAATTGAGTGAGATCTCTATTTAACAGATCACCAATTAACAGTCCTCAGATACAATGCAGCAAATTTCTCTTTAGCATCCCCCCAAAATATAGAGAAATCCTTCTGCATCTTAAGTAATCCAGACAAGGCACCTTAAAGTATGATAATTAGCAATGAATTATGTCCTTGGATGCAAATTATGCCAATAGTCATTTGCATAATGATGTCATTATACAGATGATCCAAAAATACATAAATGACCTCATTTGCCATTTAGCGGATAGCTAGATATAATGGACACTGCCTCTTCACCCAGCTGGTCAGTTTAATCAAGATTTCATTATCCTATTCAACGAAGAGCCTGAAAAATCAAATGAGAATTGCAATCCTCACTGTCCGCCACTCTGCCATTACGATAAAGAACTCTACATTCATTTTACTTTTTAATAATATTTTTCTAAATACACAATCCTTTTGCCTTAGGTTTATTTTATTTCTTTTTTTAAAATGTTTCTATTAGTGTATGGAAGTATGTGTCAGTACATTGTATGTACTATTCAGATTAGTGGGATGTGAACAGCAGTATGTTGGCTTACAAGGCTGTTTAGAGATCCTAGCTTGCCTAGAAAAGCATGAGCACAAAATTGGTTCTGATTGGGCTTTTGACACCCCAGCCAAAATGTGCCTAAACTGATTGTTATTGCTTTTACTGTTAGCAGAGGATGTTTGCCACAGGTACAACTAAGATTGGTGACCTAGTTTATACTTTCTCTTACTGACAAGCATCATGAAAACCTTGATTAATTAAAGTCATAATGCACAGCAAAAGTCAGTATCTGTAGAACCATTTCGTGGCAACCTTGGCAATGAAAGATTACAACTTAGAATGTAAGAGGAGAAATGATAAAGTTATATTAACTGATGCAATGAAATTAAGAAAAAGGTGATGAAAGAGACATGTAATAGAAATAGGGCATGAATCAGTATAAATGAAATGCTTTGCTAATAGTTCAACATTGAGCAGAGAGCATTTGGGAAATTTCCTTGCTAGTTTAATGCTAGTTTACCATATGAATAAATCAATATAGAACGTTGTGTAATTATTTGCAATGAATGTTATTATGTTATATGAGTCATTATGCATCTAAAAGTAATTTACTGAAGAGAAAACTAGTTATATTTAACAGGGAAAATTGAATGAATAGTAAGTGATTATACATAATATTGAAAAAGTAAAGCAAGTCAATAATTTTGTGTATCTTAGTGGAACATTTACTAAAGACAGGAAAACAGATGGAGAATTTTTAAGTTGTGCAAATGCTGATAAAAAGAGTGGATGTTATGTGGCCTGTTGTGAAGAGTACATGTTCATAGAGTAATCCAAAAACGGCTATGTGTAAACAATATCAAAGTGAAAGTTAGTAGGTATGGTACTCCTGAATTGAGGAATACAATGGAACACGATACTTAAATAGTGGGTATAGTAAAACAAGAAGGAGCAATAGGGTAAAAAAAATGGAATGGATCCTGAATAAATATGGATTTAATTCAAAAATAAGTGAGCAATACAAAGAAAGTATATTATGATGCTTCAGTATATAGATACATGGATAATATCAAACTACCCTGTTTCCCTCAAAATAAGACATCCCCTGATAATAAGCCCAATCGGGCTTTTGAGTGCATGGCAATAAGGCCAAGCGCTTATTTCAGGGTTTAAAAAAATATAAGACAGGGTCTTATTTTCGGAGAAACATGGCATGAAGCAAGCGTATGAAGGAATAGCAAATGGGTCAAAAGAAAAGGGAAAAGTGAGAAAGGTGTAATTGGATGTAGCCAATGAAACCCCAAAAAGACATAGGTGAGAAGTTGAAAGAACAAAAGATAGTACATGAATGCGGTGAAACTACTGATTATAAGCCACTATTTATGCTTTGTGGGGAATTGGTGTCTTTAAGCAACTAGGGAAAAGTTCATGGAATTGGTTTGGAAACATAAATGCTCATTAAAAAAATCCAATTAATGAATGAATAATGCCTAAAGGAATGGAAGTTGTCAGTAAAAATAACAGACGTATGAGAAATCTAAAAGATCATGAGAGACAGACATGTTGATACCTGCTTACAGGAATTGGTTCACATACAGTAGAAATGAAAATGAAGACTCTTTTGGTTCGAAACAGATGTTGGCTGCTGAAAAAGATGAGAAATAATGAAATGGTCTCCAGACAGTAGTGGCAATGGCAAGGTAAGGAATAGTAAGGCAAGGAAAAGGTAAGATAAAAATTATAAAAATAAAAAGACTGAATTTATAGTCATTCTAACAGGTTACTGATTCCTGGTGATCCTATCTAATAGTAGAGGATTCCTGGCTATCAGATCCTTAAAGGGAATTCTCTTTGGATGAAATTGTAACCACTTTTGCCTAAGAACCGGAAGGTTTTAGGATTTAAGTGTCTGTGAATTGAATGTTTATAGTCATTATTATGTATAGGACCATCAAGCAAAGATTAGAAAGGGATACAGTGAATACGGAATATATCTTACACTTGGAGCATAAAAGTAGGGATTGGTTTCTGCTAGTTTTCCAATGTCCTTGTAAACCCCAAAGATCCACTTTTGACTGATCTACCCATAGAATGTTCTTTCAGAAGTCTGAAGACCTGTTCAATTATTTTGTTTCCTTTGCAAACTTGAGATGACCATTGAGGTTCAATGGCTTCTACACTGCTATTTCAAAGTAGATTCCCTTTTTTATCCAGTGCTTTTCTGATGATGGAGTCTTGGCTTTAGTCAAAGCAAATGAGGCCTGTAGATTGCCAGGAATATTGAGCTATAGGTGGTTATTTGTAATTTCTGCTTCCTTTTTTCTGTTGCACAGGATACTGTCGGTGTTCTTTGGAATATTTGGACTTGTCCCAAACAGGGGTGGGCTGCTAGGGGTTTGCAGGGGTTTGGGGGGGGGAACCTCTAGCTAAGATTCTGTGCAGTTTGGAGAACCCCCAAATCCCACTCCTGGATGCTCCCCTCCCCCCTCCCAGGAGTCCCAACGTGGCTTGTTTTGGATGCAGGTAAGTGCAGGGTGCATGTGAAGGGCAAAAAATGGGCCTACTGGATGTTCGGGAAGGGCCTCTGGAGCCCGGGGAGGGCAAAAACACCCCCCACCATGTTGCAGGAGGCTGATTAGGCCACACCCACCATGGCCATGCCCACCTAGCAACTAGGCAGAGAACCCCTTGCTAAACTTTTGGAAGTCCACCCCTGGTCCCAAATCTTGTCCTTTTTAAGATCATAATCTTGACTATGGGGCTGATGTCACACCAGCATTTTTAAAATGGTTTTGGCATCAATACAAGGACTTCAGACATTTTTCAAATGGGCAACTTTAAGATGAATAGACTTCAACTTCCAGAATTCCTCAGCCAGGAGCCTTTAAATCTATTTAAGAAAAGGAGATTATTTTGATGCTATTTTACGTAATAAAACCTGGAAAGGAATACCTGAATATATCAGGCATAAAAGTGCCAAAGAAAACATGCGGCAATTGCACGTGCCTTAAGCAAATAATGTAGCATTCACTTAGAACATGAGTTTGAATATGTACAAATGGGCGTGGTGCTCTAATAGTTTAAGTACCTTTCCCCCAATTCTAGATTTGAATTTTAAAAGTAAGCAAAATAAAGAGTAAACAATTTAAGCTTTGCTTCGGTAGATGCATACACTACTGAACACAGGGGGAAGTTACTTCTGAAGCTCCTAATGTCTATGCTTGTGGAATTTATTTATACATATTTATTTGTGCGTCAAATTTAGAAGCTGCTCATCTCTCTCCCAGGGAGATTCTGGGTGGTGTACAGTTTAAATATTTGCACTGAGTGGAATGCACTGAGAATTCCTGAGCAGGAATTCACTGGACCAACAACCAGCCAGCCAAAGGATTGCCTAAGAAATTGTGAGAACCGCTCCCTGTGATCAGTTTTTGGGTCACGTTATTGTGCAAAACCAGAAAACGAGGTTAACTGAATATAGGTAGTCCTTGATATATAATCTTTCATTCAGTGACCATTTGAAGCTGAGAGGAGTTTGCTTTACACTATTAGTACTTGTCTTTTCCTGATCTCCATGTAAAGCGAATAAACAAGCATTGATCACTTAACCCGATGGACTGGTTTTGGTTGACTCAGCATTTGTTCGCCTGATCGTGGATTGGAAAGCCACTTATTATTTACTTAATAACCGTGTTACTAACTTAACAACTGCAGTGATTCACAACAACTGTAACAAGAAAGATCATAAAATGGGGCTCACTTAACAACTGTCTTGTTTGGCAACAGAAATTTTGGGCTCAATTATGGTTGTAAGTCAAGGACTATCTGTACACCAGTGGTGGGTTCCGGATCGGGCAAACAGGTAGCGGCAGCGGCGGTGAGAGGCTCTGCCCACTTACTCGAACACTTCTGCGTATGCACAGAAGTGCCGTGGGTGCAAGCGAGAGCAAGTGCACCCACAAGCGAACTGGTAGCGATGGGTTTTGAAACCCGCCCCTGTGGTACACCATGACTACGTTAATCATGGCAGGGCAGTTTCCCTTTTATGTGAAAATTTGATTCAGTTCTGTTTTTTTATGAGCAGGCAGGCTAACACGTGCTTAAGAGATACTGTAGATAGAAAGATAGATAGATGTGCAAACATTCAATCTTGAGTACTAAGTCATAGTGATAAAAAGTATAAGCTACCATAGCTAGGCTGCAAAACTCCAGGTGACCACTAGAGGGCAACAAAAAGACACAAGTAATTCATCTTCACTGCTCTCTAATAGCCACCTCCATTTGGCATCTCAGATATGGAAGTTCTTGTGACAATTTTCTAAATCAGGGGTGTCAAACTCATGACCCATGGGCGAGATGTGTCACGCGCTGGCCATGCCCACGCCTGGTTTAGTGAAGGGGAAAAAAGTCTCAATACATCCGGTTACTCCGCCGTGATAACGCAAGTTTGACACCCCTGCTCTAAATGCTTCCACTGACTTTACCAATTATAGTTTACTGTTGTGCATCAAAGAGCAAGTGAATCTTCTGATTTTGAAGGATAATTTATATTTCAGATAGTTTTAGTGAACTTTAGTATGATAAGTAAGCGTATGGAATTCTTGGCAATGATAAAAAAGAAAAAATGTGTGAGTTGAGCTGTGGGAGATCCAATTTGCCTCTGGCAACATAAAGAAGCTCAACAAAGGACTACCAATGAGAATAGATAGAATAGAATTTTTTACTGGCCAAGTGTGATTGGACACACAAGGAATTTGTCTTGGTGCATATGCTCTCAGTGTACATAAAAGAAAAGATGCGTTCATCAAGAATCATAAGGTACAACACTTAATGATAGACATAGGGTACAAATAAGCAATCAGGAAACAATATCAATATAAATCGTAAGGATACAAGCAACAAAGTTACAGTCATAGGTGGAAGGAGATGGGTGATGGGAATGATGAGAAGATTAATAGTAGTGCAGACTTAGTAACTAGTTTGACAGTGTTGAGGGAATTATTTGTTTAGCAGAGTGAGGGCGTTTGGGAAAAAACTGTTCTTGTGTCTAGTTGTTCTGGTGTGCAGTGCTTTATAGCATCGTTTTGAGGATAGGAGTTGAAACAGTTTATGTCCAGGATGTGAGGGGTCTGTAAATATTTTCACAGCCCTCTTTTTGACTTGTGCAAGGTTGGTAACAATTGTTTTTTCCGCAGTTCCGCAATTACAGATGCTTCAGATTTTTTTTCCTACTTCTTTTCTTGGCAAACATGATTTCTATTCAGATCACTCAGAAAACAATGTTTTTGTCTCAGTCTCAGATTCATTGACTTTATCTCATAAAGGATTTCCCAGTGACGATTCTCCTAATTTTTAGTGAGAGGGGTGAATCAAAGGAAAAGATGGGAGAGGATTAATGTTATACTGAATCAAACCACTAGATGGCAGCAAAAGGATTTAGAAAGCACAGACACGTGTCCTTGGTTTATTGTACCATTGCTGGACATGGAATAAAAAATACTCCATAGATTGGCTTGAAATATCAGGTCTGCTGAACTGTGTGTCTCTTTCTCAGTTCTCTTCTCTTCTAGAAGATTCCCCATATTGAGTCTCTGGCACCTTAGTAGGCAATCTGTGCCACTCCAACTGATTAATTATAATGCTCATCATCTCTAGCAATGCAGGAATATGAATTGTAGTTCATCTGCAGCACTTCAGAAATTCACCCTGCATATCCACTTCAGAAAATTGATGTATGGAACTGAACTTGTGAAATCTTCAGCTAAGGAACCTGTTACTCTGTATCTTAGGCTTCCTAAAAATTAAAACTAAAGCTGAGATTTGAGCCAACGTTTCCCCTTATTTACCTTATTTTAATATCCCAGACAATGTAATAATACGGCACAGGAAGCTATGTGACTGCCCAGAGTTTTCTCTTTTGGATTTGTTTTGCAGAATCTGTAACTGATTCTATTTTTAAAAATATTTATATTTATTTGTAAATTTATATAAAAAAATTAATGTAACATATATTTTATGTATTTTAAATACATTTAAAGGAAAGACATCTGGTGGATAAAATTGATGAATCAAACTGAATAATGTCAGCACCACCATCAAAAATACAGACTATATTGTTCGATGAAAGTGTTTCACGAGTGGCAATCCCATATTTGATCCTTGGCTCATAAACAAGCAGTTACAAATTGCTCTATTATCCTCAGGATATGATGAAATTACTCCCTTGTGGGTAATTGCATCCAGTTTAAGAACCACTGCTATATAATAATTCTTCTATGGTGTATATAAGGCATTATAATCAGTTTCCACGTTTTGTTGCTGATGACTAGTTTCAGGGGGGGGAAAAACCCATAGTGTTTGATAGCTGATGTAATGAATGTATTCATCTTCAATGTAATTTGTGATTCTGTCATTTCTATGGCAATACATTAATCCCGGACAATAAATTTCCTTATCGGTTGAGAAATACTAATCATTAGACTTACGTCTGTCTTTAACGTTACCTCATTCACTTTGCTAGTTGAGTAAGTTTATTAACTTGGACAGGAATAGCTATTGGATGAACATGGCATCATAGATAGAGATTCAGAATATATCTCAATCTATCTCACATATGCTTTGATACAGTGGTGGGTTGCTCCCAGTTCCGTCCGGTTCTTTAGAACCAGTAGTAAAAACAGTGGGAGGCTCGGCCCACCCACCCAGACTTCATAATTGACGATCTGCGCATCTGCAGAAGTTTCTGTGCATGTGCAGAACGCGAGCAAACTGGTAGTAAAGGTAAGTTGAACTCACCCCTGCTCTGCTGCCTATGATGTCCTTCAACATGTACAGAAGAAGACCTCATGCTGGCAAGAGAACATGCTGTTGACGTGACCAGATACTGGAAGAATGTCATTTAGTCTTAATCTTATTTATATTACGTTCTTTTTAACATGTTATATTTCTATTTTATACCTATTTTATACCTATTTTATTTGCTCAGTGTTGAATGTTATGTGTTTTTAATTTGTAGGTGCTTCTGACACGAATAAGGAAGATTCAGAATATACCTCCTAAGGACTTCCAAGCAGAAAAAGTCCATACAAAATTGATGAGAGTTTTGAGATGAAGTCCAGAAGATGAACTTTCAGTCAGAAACAGTGATTGTGTTATCTGACGTTTTTGTGATATGCTAAATCATACTCCAACCACTGAGGATAGTTTCACATCTATGGCTGAAATGAGGTTGTTCGTTAGTAGGTCAATGTGTATACAAACACATCAGAGGTGTGTTTCAGCAGGTTCTGACCAGTTCTGGAGAACCGGTAGCAGAAATTTTGAGTAGTTCGGAGAACCGGTAGTAAAAATTCTGACTGACCCCACCCCTAACTATTCTCTGCCTCCGAGTCCCAGCTGATCGGGAGGGAATGGGGATTTTGCAGTATCCTTCCCCTGCCATGCCCACCAAGCCACGCCCACAAGCCATGCCTTGCCCACCAAGCCATGCCATGCCCACGAAGCCACACCCACAGAACTGGTAGTAAAAAAATTTGAAACCCACCACTGAAACACATCATTTTTGGTGTCATGAGTTAGGGCAACAGAAACACCCATAACTGCATTGCTGACTTCTCTCTTGACGGATCCATTGAATCTGCTCATTATGGAATCAGATGGAGTGGGAGATTGAGGTAGCTGGCTCTGGCGATAGATATCTAATCACCTGAGTGCTCAGCCCAAAGGGCTGCTCTTATCACCATGCTATTTCTGTACTTTTTCAGCCATCTCTCGCTCTCTCTCCAGTCGCCATGGTAACGATGGCTGCACCTCAAACAGCCATTTATTAAAGAGGTCTGATGGGATGGGCCATAAATCCAATTAAACAGCTCGGTAGGTTCCAGTTGCACTTGCAACAAGGTTACATCACGGGGCTGAAGAAGACGTGTGTGTGTGTGTGTGTGTGTGTGTGTGTGTGTAGAGATGCTAAGCACCCAGGATGCTCATTCTCTCTCTCTCTCTCTCTTTTTAGAAGTGCTAAAAAGGTCATGTATCGGGGAGATAATCATAAATGACGTGTCATTATTACATAGTGTGCATCTATTATCTCCTGCTACAGCCATGTCAGAGGCGGCTACTGAGGGTTAGATAATTGGGTTCCTTCATGCAGATGGTTTATTATCAGTGTCTTCCAGAAGGAGGTTTAAGACAGTTAGTGATGCTGTTTGCCAGTTAAAGATTAGAGACCCCAGAGAATAATTAACAATCCCCGACCCACTCTTTCTGCAAGATTCTTCTGCCTTCCCTCCCTCCCGTTGCCTTTTAATCTATTCATTCTAGCAGGTGTAATAAAGTGATAAGGGAAGGCTCAGGGGTTGTTTGTTTGAGTGCTTCTGGGTGTACAGACCACAAAGGATGGCATTTTTATTTCTTTCATTCGTGTGAACAAAGACTAGGCAAACTTTTGTGCTATCTTGTATTGCCCACACACATGTGCAGTTGTATGTTCACTTGCACACACCACTGTTGCCGCTGCTCAGATTTTTGCCCACATGGAGAGACTTCCAACAGCGGGGGAGGGGGGGACATTTCATACAGCTATTGCATTGAGATTTCTAGACAAAATGGAAATCAAATGTGCATTCAAAGCTGTTTTGCTTTGAAAAAAGAATCTGAAGATTTAAAAAAATCGTACACTGATCTGTCCCATTGGCTCCAGGCCCCCAAAGATGAGTGTGAATATCCTACTTATTCTAAGAGACCATCTGAATTGCTCTTTCATTCCCTCCAGATATATTGAGGGAATTAAATTTCAGGGCTGGTATCTGTCAAACCAACAACACTAAAAATGGTCTATTACTTCCTAAGACAGACTTTCTAAGTGAAGGCATGCTGAATCTGGAAGTATTAAAGCTTATCAGTACACATTTATGTAAATTGGGAATGAATTTGGATTTAAGTTCACAGTCCTTGAATTTGGAAAATTTCTTAACTCCCTCTCTAGCATTGTACAACTGAAATTATATGGTCAAATATTTGAATCTATTAGAATAGAGTAGAGTAGAGTAGAGTAGAGTAGAGTAGAGTAGAATAGAATAGAATAGAATAGAATAGAATAGAATAGAATAGAATAGAATAGAATAGAATAGAATAGAATTCTTTATTGGCCAAGTGTGATTGGACACACAAGGAATTTGTCTTGGTGCATATGCTCTCAGTGTACATAAAAGAAAAAATATGTTCATCAAGAATCATAAGGTACAACACTTAATGATAGTCATAGGGTACAAATAAGCAATCAGGAAGCAATATCAATATAAATCGTAAGGATACAAGCAACAAAATTATAGTCATACAGTCATAAGTGGAAGGAGATGGGTGGTGGGAATGATGAGAAGATTAATAGTAGTGCAGACTTAGTAAAAAGTTTGACAGTGTTGAGGGAATTATTTGTTTAGCAGAGTGATGGCATTCAGGAAAAAACTGTTCTTGTGTCTAGTTGTTCTGGTGTGCAGTGTTCTATAGCGTTGTTCTGAGGGTAGGAGTTGAAACAGTTTATGTCCAGGATGTGAATGGTCTGTAAATATTTTCATAGCCCTCTTTTTGATTCGTGCAGTATGCAAGTCCTCAATGGAAGGCAAGTTAGTAGCAATTGTTTTTTTCTGCAGTTCTAATTATCCTCTGAAGTCTGTGTCTGTCTTGTTGGGTTGCAGAGCCAAACCAGACAGTTATAGAGTTGCAGATGACAGACTCAATAATTCCTCTGTAGAACTGTATCAGCAGCTCCTTGGGCAGTTTGAGCTTTCTTAGTGTATAACTTGAAAACTGAGGGACAAAGCTCATTTTGTACTTCCATCTTTTAGTTAAAAATTGAGAAAGAATCTATATTTTAATATACAGGAAAATGTGTATCATTTGTTATATGCTAAAAGAAAAAACTACAGTAGTTTAATTGCTTCTTGGTTTGAGTCACGTTTCATGCCTCAATTTTCCAAGGAATTAAGCTTTGGGTTTGTATGATTTATCAATACAACCTTCAGAAATAAGTTTATAAATAGTTTTAAAGGCATCTGATGACCTAAAGGAAGTGAGTTGAAAAATGAAGATAATCCATGCATTTTAATAAAAATTAGTCTTTCTGGTGACATAACATCTAAATTCTTTCCTACTGTTTAACCACATCAAATAAAAAAAAAATATCGCACATCAAGAGGCATTTGCAAAAGCACAACAAAGCACGACCTTGTTTATGTTAACAATGAATACAATTCTTACATCAAGATTTGTACACAAGATTGCCTTTTATGTTTCTTCCTGACTGCATCCTGCATTTTAAAGTGACTGCATATATAAAATCTCTTAGTTTGCTTTTTTACAATGCATTGACCAGCGGATTTATCTATCATCTCTCCTGTCTGTCTGTCTGTCTGTCTGTCTGTCTGCCTGCCTGCCTGCCTGCCTGCCTGCCTGCCTGCCTGCCTGCCTATCTATCTATCTATCTATCTATCTATCTATCTATCTATCTATCTA
>WNWU01000004.1:22156404-22166569 GCA_012654045.1 Ptyas mucosa
CTATCTATCTATCTATCTATCTATCTATCTATCTATCTATCTATCTATCTATCTATCTCTATTTTTTTATTTTTATCCTGCCTTTATTACTTTATAAGAAACTCAAGTAGCACACATTCCTAATACAATATTCCTTCCTAATACTGAAAATCTTTGAACAATATTTGGGTTGATATCCTATGTTTCTAGCTATTAGATTTGCCACAGTCATTGTACAGGTGGATAGGCTGATAAGTAGCTTTTTTTTTCCAAGAGAAAAAATTCCACTACACAAGCACCACTACTCTGACGCAAAGTGCCCAACTCCAAATTTTGATTGATCCTGAAGTATCAAAGTAATACTTTGATTCCTTGAAGGCCCTAAATTCATATTTTTCTCTGATAAGATATTTCTCTATAAGATATAATAGCTAAAATAACTTTTCCAACATAAGAGAAGAGGAACAGTGTTATTGACAGAAAGAAAGAGCCTTGGATAGTACAGTGGTCTAAAGCACTCTTATTAACACAGCTGCCTGCAATTATTGCAGGTTCGAATCTCACCAGGCTCAAGGTTGACTCAGCCTTCCATCCTTTCTAAGGTAGGTAAATTGAGGACCCAGTTTGTGGGGGCAATAAGCTGACTTTGAATAAATATACAAAAGTATGAAGGCTATTGCTTAGCGCATTGTAAGCCGCCCTGAGTCTCCGGAGAAGGGCGGCATATAAATCAAATTAAAAAAAAAAAAAAGACACGGACAAGCAAATTAAGCTGTAGAATATGTATTTGATTTTTTAAAAAAAACACATTTCAAAAACAAACCTAGGCTCTCACTGACTTCTTTGCATACAAACGGTAATTGACATTGTCTGGATTTCAAACTAATGCCTTTATAAACTATTTCTTCTTTTAAGCTATTGTGATTTCATACTCATTGCTGACCTCTAGGGGGAAGCACATCCAATCTTTTAAACATGCTGAATGCTATATGGTTGCAGTGAGGATAGTCTTATAGCAGTAGCACTTAGACTTACAGCCCTTTCTAAGTGGTTTAGAGTCAGCATATTGTCCCCAACAATCTGGGTCTTCATTTTACTGACCTTGGAAGGATGGAAGGTTGAGTCAATCTTGAGCTGGTGAGAATCAAATTGCAAAACTGCAGCCAGCAGTCAGCAGAAGTAGCCTGCAGTACTGCATTCTAAGCACTGCGCCACCATGGCTCATATGTTCCTTATACCAGGAGTCTCCAACCTTGGCATCTTTAAGCCCTGTGGACTTCAACTCCCAGAATTCCTCAGCCAGCTTTGCTCCAATTCTGGGAGCTTTGCTCCAACTCTGGGAGTTGAAGTCCACAAGTCTTAAAGTTGCTAAGGTTGGAGACCCCTGCCTTATACAGTCCTTGCTTACTGACTGTCTTGTTTAGAGACCATTTGAAGCTACAACAGTGTGGGGGGGAGCTTTGTTGCCAATCCTCACATTTATGACCATCATATCCTGAGAGCCCTCCCCTCTTCTTTTGATTAATTTAGCATTGTTTTTATCATCCTTGTCTCATTCTAAGTTTTTTAACTTTGTACATGACCCAGAGTCCCTCTCTGGGGGGTGGGGAGATGGGCAGTTCAAAAATGTGAAAAACAAACTTATTAAACAAATTTCTATAGCAGTCCAACTCACTCTCTCTAATCTTTCAAAATTAAATCCAACCAAATTAGGCTTCATATTAGACTCATTTATAAGATATGACAAGACAACTGAGCACCCAACTCTAAATCATATAGAAATAAGCTACATATTTCTACTTTCTTGGGGAACTACACTGTTTATATCATTATGGGAAGCGTCCATTTACATCCTTTAAGAGCATAATATTGCTGATTGGCAAAGGGATTGTCTTTCTCTCATAAACCCTAAGTTTACTAAGAGCCTTCAGAGAATCTGTCTTACCAAAGGCCTTTGGAAAATCCAATTATAGCATAGTCAGAGATTGATAACCTGAATACTGTCCAGATATCATTGGGCTTCAAATTGTATCACTAACACTTAGACTTAATTGTATCACTTAGACTTAGACTGTATATGACCCCCTAATGCTTTTCAGCACTTTCTGGGCAGTTTATAATGTCAACATATTGCTCCCAACAATATGGACCCTCATTTTACTGAGCTCATAAGAATGGAAGGCTGAGTCAACCTTGAACCCATCAGGTTCAAACTCCAGGATGTGAGCAGAGTTAGCCTGCAATATTGCATTCTAACCATTTCAACCCAACAGGCAAGGGACTGTGGAAGTGATAATCAAAAACGTTGTCTAGTTTCGGTCTACCATCAAATAGACAACCAATAATCATACCCACACATTTGAGATTCTCCAAGAATTCTGAAAAGTTAATTTTGTAGGAGAAGAACATGTTAGTCTATGGTAGCGGGGGGGGGGGGGGAATCAGGAGTCTGGTAGCACCTTTTTTTATTCACAAATTTTATTAGAAAAGTAACAACCAATTACATATGCTCATAGATAATGAGTTTTTCCATTTGTTTAATGCAGACAAGAAAAGGAAAACTGAAAATTCATGTGTGAGAATTTTATACAGAAATCATTCCTGCCCCATCCAAAAACATTTGTTTTTATGGTGACTCTATAAGAATAAAAAAAAAAATGGAAGCAATTGGTGGAAGACTACCACCATTCCTTCAGCTTTATTAACAACACTATCCATGTGCTCCTACAGGGTTTTTGAAAAAAATATAAACAATCTTTTACCATGAAGAAAAATAATTTCCAACCAAGAAATTCCCAGATAACGAACAGGAACATAACACTGAGTTGCAGAGGTCCTGAAAGTGAGCTTGTGGACCATCTGTAGCACTAAGCTTATAAAGATGCAACAAGAAAAGTAAAATAGAATAAAATAGGTTAGTGAGTTCCCTTTGGTGAAAAAAACATATTAGGGAATACTATGTGCCAATTAATTCTACCTGTCAGACATGTGCAGAACTTAGACAAATAAATCCACTGCAAAAATGTTAATATGCCTCCCCTACATAGTTGGTCTTTGAATAAATTGATTAAAATCATACATAATAAATGATGTGGGCTTATCTTGTAAGGAATCTATATTATAGGGAGGTTTTAAAATATAAACATAAATAACAAAATGATGTTACATACATGTGGTAACGTCTACATGACTTTCGGTGTGACATTCAGTCATGGTGTCACACGAAAAGTCAACATTTACATGATGTTCAGTATGATGTTCAGTCCTGATGTCACATTCAAGCTCAACTTCGTTTTTATAGACATGAGGGGCTTCTTCACAGCTGAAATATTAGAAAAATAATATGTATTATTTATGTATTATATTGGCACTCCTCCTATTTTCAAAGATACCAGGCATAGATCTCCCTCCAATTTCTTCTCCCAATTTTAGAGATAGCTGCATTGATATTCATGGTAGTGTCCTGGTCATATGATCTCTCTCTCTTCCTTGAAAGAGCAGTGATTGGGTGGAAGTAAAAAATGGACAGGATTGGTAATTGCAGTCTTGGGGATGGGTGACAAATGCCCTTAATCCATTATCTGGTAAAAGTTATACTTTCTTTTTAGTCACTGATATAACCCACTTGTTGCTTCTGGTATAACGATATGTGGGAATGACCTTGGGGGATAGAAGAGAGAGCCAGAGACTGGACTCAGTCCATAGATGGAAGGAGGCAGGGGTGGGCTGCTGGGGGAGAACCTCTAGCTAAGATTCTGTGCAGTTCAGAGAACCCCCAAATCCCACTCCTGGCTGTCCCCACCCCTCCCAGGAGTCCCCGTGCAGCCCGTTTTGGATGCAGGTAAGCACAGATGCTTGGGGAGGGTGAAAAACTGACCTACCGGAAGTTCAGGAGGGCCTCCGGAGCCCGTTTTTGCCCTCCTGGAGGCTCAAGGAAAGCCTCTAGAGCCCAGGGAGGGCAACCCCCCCCCCGTTATGGTGCAGGAGGCTGGCTAGGCCACACCTACTATGGCCCCACCCACCCAGCAACTGGGAAGAGAACCTCTTGCTAAAATTTTTGAAGCCTGCCCCTGAAAGGAGGGCATGGGAAAGGATTCACAAGGGACCGACTCTAGTTTTCTGGAGCATAAAAGGCAAGGAGAAACACTTTCTTGCAAGAGTCAGTTTAATGCAATGTTGCAATGTGCATTAGTATTCCTGATTGTACTTCTTATATGGACTTCCTCACAGGGTTAATACCTGTACATGGTTAACCTAGTAGAATTGTTGCCTTGGAAAAAGACCAACTCCGTGTTCTAAATAACAAAATAACAAAACTGGAAGGGACCTTAGAGATCTTCTAGTCCAATCCCCTGCTCAACCCCTACCTATACCATTTTAGACAAAAGGTTGTCTGAATGATATTTTGATGTTCCCAAATGGCCCAAGATGGTTAAAATATCCATAAATCAATTTCTTTTTCCTATAGATTTCAGAAGTGAAGCATTTAAGGATTGCTGGTTATACACATAGCCAAATTAACAGCTAAAAGAAACAATTAAGTAAAAAAAATGTGAGACTTTTCATTTATCGGTCATTATTGAACACATTATTGATCACATTATTGATCACATTAGGGGCATGCATAAGCACACCGGCGTGCCTACTCTCCCTGTCCTACTGTTCCCATTTATTCATACTCATTTCTTATGTATATACTTATACCTGTTTATACTTCTATGTTGATATGCTATGATCATACTTAGACTTGTTTTTTCATACATGCTTGACAAACTAAATAAATAAAATAAAATAAATAAATAAACATTGTCAGACCCTGTTATGATATATAGTTATAACTGGCAGTAAAACAGAGAGAAAATGATAAATCAAGGCTAAGTCGTCACAACCAAATCAGAAAAGCACTTTGTTTTCAGAAGTAGGCTGACTATCTGGCATTCACTTTCTTTAGAATAAGCCCCATTGAACACAATGAGATCTACTTCTGCAGGTATTTCTGGAAAGGTGCTGTCAGTTATACTTTTTAATAGTTTAGAAAACAACCTGAAGTCTGCTGCAGGTACTGAATATGTTCCTTCCACTCCATTAGAAAAGATGGTCTCATTAGTATTTCTATTCATGAAGGACACTTGTTTATCTCCTTTGGATTTCCTGCAGAAGTAATTAGAAGGAGCATAATGAGACAAAAAGGATGGGAAAAGATTTGGGAGAAAAAATCGGGATCTTTGATTTTATATATGTTAACAGCAGCAAGACTAGTATACACACGAAAATGGAAAAACATTTCGATTCCCACCATGGACGAAGGGCTACAGAAGCTGATAGAGTTGGCAGAAATGGCTAAGTTGATGGTTTTAATTATTGAAAAGAATATAAATTTGTTTTGTTGCCACACGGAGACCAGTTCTGAACTTTGTGCTTGAGGTTGGGGGGGAAATGAAACTTTGATTTTGGATTTTACCGATTAGATGGATATATGTTTATAGAAATGGATAGTTTATATTATTATGGAAAAGCAAAAAGTTGTGGATTGATGTTAATGCTTTATTTTACTGCAACAGAGGGATAGCCTGGCAAATCACTTCTGAAAAGTTCATTTATTCAGTCGCTACGACTTAATCACCAAGAATAGCAGCAACAGGAGAATTAGCTCAGATACTGCTTTGGACAGAGCCAATTTTGACAACTGTGCCCATTTCTGGGCATCACACTTTCAGAAGAGTTCAGAAAATCTGAAACCTAAATTAAAGAAGGGCAGTGAGGGCGATAGGGATACTATGAAGAAAAATAGAAGGAACAGAGTGTATGGGAAGGGATATGATAGAAAATACTTGAAAAAACGCCATAGAGAAGGTCAAAAACTATTTTTTGTCATTCCAAAGTACAGGATGTGGAATAATGTATTTTAGATGCAGGAAAGCAAATTCAGTCTGAATTGTTTAAAAATGGGCAGTGGATTGGAGTCAACACCTTAAATTGTCTCTTTAGTTCAGAGGTCTTCAAACTTGGCAGCTTTAAGACTTGTGGACTTCAACTCCCAGAATTCTCCAGCCAGCATAGCTGAATTCTGGGAGTTGAAGTCCACAAGTCTTAAAGCTGCCAAATTTGAAGACCTCTGCTTTAATTCCTTAACCTGGATTAAGGGACTTCCCGGCAGGGAAAGAAATGTGGACAGTATTTCCTAACAGCAGGCCCAAGAAAGCATTTATTTCATGAAGTATATATCATACACACATTGTTTCATGATGGCTTTAACTGTCTGAATCAACAGAGAGAATTTTTCAGCATACCTGAAGAGTTTGCTGTTAGGTAACCATTCTATCTAATAAATATGGGATTAAAATGTGGGTTAAAATTCAAAGAGCCAACATTTGCTAAGGCAGTGTGCACTTCAGATCGTCTGTATTAATTAATTTGTTAATCTGCATATAAATTTTGTACGTGAAGCCATCATGTCTCCACAAGATTTGGTACGCAATTTGTATTTATCTGATTGCTAGAAGAAAGGGCTCAGTTGCATAACCCAATACAGTGAGGACAGCATTTGAACTATAACAGATTTAGACTGCAAAATCCTAAACAACTATTATAAATATATATTGACTCTAAGTCTTTACTAGCATGTGATAACAAATTCATTTGGATTTTTGGTACTCAGATCTTACATCCATAGCTAAATCAGGTGTGGCACTGGGAGATCTCCCTTTCTATTAGGAGGAAACAATGAGAAGAGGAGAAAGGAATCCATCCCAGGCCATGGAACCAGTTTACTCTTACTACTTTTAAATAATTGGGAAATTGTTTTTCTAATTTCAATCACACAGGATAAAATATTGAGAAATCTGCTTTTTTTTTTTTCATTTCCAGCAGAGTAATATAAATACAAGGTTGAGGATGAACCACTTTGAGAAAACTCTAAAGAAGATATTTGATCTTTTATTCATGTTATAAGAGATTCTCAATCATCAAGGCCATAGTTGTTCCAAAGGTGGTTTTTCCAAAAAGCAACTGGACTTCCTTGATTTTTTTCCCTTTGAAAACATTTCACTTCTCATCCAACAAGAAGATGAAGAAGCTTCTTAGATGAGAAGCAAAACATTTTCAAAGGGAAAAAACCCCCAAGAAAGTCCAGTTGCCTTTTGAAAAAAGCACCATTGGGACCTTGTACCTTGACTTCAGTTTAATGGCCTCTACAGCCAATTTACTTTAGGAAAATGAGGAGTCCAATCACAGATCTTGTGACCAAACAGACTTATATAGAATAAAACCAAGAGAAATGCCACATGTAACAAGGGAAAGAAAAATCAGCACTTACTTTTCATCCTGGCAGCATAATTTGTTGATGATAAAGGAAATCATTGCCAAAACCAAAAACACTGAAACAGCAATTATACCTTGTAGCCATGGCTCAAGCGGCCTGTTAACTGTGAAGAAAAGGAATTAATGCAAGATTATGGTAAATACGTATTTTGTGGAGAGTTTAGTGCTGTCTGAGCTTGGTTGTTTGCTTGCAGTTGTTTCATTACCCGACCGGGTAACAACATCAGTGCTAGTGAGTGTGGGGTTTGCTTCCTGTTTACATACAGTAGCTTGCCTTGCCAGTAGCTTGCCTGCCATTTTTCTTGTGCCCTTTGGACAAAGCCCTAGCTAATCCAATGAATAAATGGAAGTCAGGAAAGTAATCTCTTTTTTTTGACTTGCCTGTCAAAAACGTTTTTATTGTAGATGGCAGGTTGAAACCTATCGAGCAAATTTTTGACAAATCTCTTTCTGAAGAAAATGATTGGGTTGTTTTGCAATATTGTGATTAATTGACCCAGCCCAGTTGTGTTTTGCTGCTAATCTATCTTGGAAAAACACCCAACGATTGCCGCACCTTGAAAATAAACTAAATCTGTCTTCCCCAATACTGCAATCTCTCAAAATAATTGTTGTTGTTGTTGCTAGTCGCAAAGTCGTGTCCAACCCATTGTGACCCCATGGATAATGTTCCTCCAGGCCTTCCTGTCTTCTACCATCCCCCGGAGTCCATTTAAGCTCACGCCTACTGCTTCAGTGACTCCATCCAGCCACCTCATTCTCTGTTGTCCCCTTCTTCTTTTGCTCTCAATTGTTCCCAGCATTAGGCTCTTCTCCAATGAGTACTTCTTTTTCATTAAGTGGCCAAAGTATTTGAGTTTCATCTTCAGGATCTGGCCTTCTAAAGAGCAGTTAGGGATGATCTCAAAATAATTAGGCAGTTTCAGAAGTGATTATGATAATTTGGAAAACAGACCTGATTTGCCAAAAGGGACTCTAGTGCTCTCAGTCTTAATTTTTGTCTTCTCTAAGACAAAAGTGTATGCATCTTTTTTCAAAAAAAAAAAATCAATGTCCTGACGGCATCTGTAGCTTTTTCATTATTGCTGAGTGTTGGTGCAATAAGGATATACATTCACTCCCTGCTCCTTTTGAATTTAAAAGCCTTTGTGCCTGGGTTTCAATTTTGTATAAAGCCCTAAGACTTTTTAAATCTAAACTAGGGATGTCCAATCCTGGCAACTTTAAGACTTGTGAACTTCAACTCCCAGAATTCCACAAGCAGCCATGGAATTCTGGAAATTGAAGTTCATAAGTCTTAAAATCCCAAGGTTGGACACCCCTAAACATTCTAGCTGTAGATGTGCTTTTTACAGCTTTTGAATATATTTACTTGGTTAAGCACTCCAATTTTCTAAACTATGGATACTGAGCAATTCACAAAGGCTCTCTTCAGAACTATGGTCAAATCTCTGAGGAGCTAAAGCAGGATCAGCTTCTCCTGTATGCAGTTTTAAGAAAATTGAGAGAATTGTCAGAAGATGAAGAAGAAAAGTGCAAACTAGTAATTCTTTCCTATTATCAGTAGTGTCGTTCTGGGTAATCCTCAGTAATCCTGAAACTTTGGAGGAATTCTAAAAGCAAATAAAAGCTCTACCTCAGTTAATACAGGAGCAAATTGTTCTGTCATAGTTAATGCTAGACTTGAATAACTAATGGAAAACAGTCCAAAGTTCCCTCTTTATTTTGGATCTTGCCTTTATTTTTAAAAATAGAACTGTATTTTACTTTCTTTTTTTTTTACATTGTTAAAAATAGGGGATTAGACTTTAGTTCAATTTGGTGAGATCCAATTCAGAAGAGGTAAGACTAGACACGAAAGCCCTGGAACAGCCAGATACTAAAAAGCTCAGAACGTAATGTACCATTAGTAATTATGCAGATAAATGGATTTTCAGATAAAATAGATTTTTTTCCCCCTTCATGGCTTTGAAAAGTCATCGTTGTGCACAACTGTGAAAGGAAAAAGAGCTCAGTGTCCTTAAATGTAGTCATCATTTGAAGAATTATAAACTTAAAACAAATTGAAATGTCATCTATTTTATTCCCCATCAATCATTCTACATCCAGTCTCAGACAATTCTAGGAGATTGTTCAGTAACATCTAGGTAATGTAAAACAACCAAAGAACAAATAGAGAAAAGATTTACCAAATTAGAGGAGAACAAAATTGTTTGTTTTAATAAACTACACCTGAAAGGAAGCGAGTTCTGCCAACTCTTGATAAGATTACTCTCATGTCTTCAAGTGTGGCACAAGAATGAAACTTTGCTCAGTGTAGTGATCCAATAGTAAAGTTTCATCTACCTGACTGATTGATTGATGTTGAAACTCTAGAAAGAGTGCAGAGAAGAGCTGCACGAAGATGATTAGGGGACTGGAAGCTAAAACATATAAAGAACAGTTGCTGGAATTGGGTATGTCTAGTTTAATGAAAAGAAGGACTAAGGGTGACATGATAGCAGTGTTCCGATATCTCAGGGGCTGCCACAAAGAAGAGGGAGTCAAACTATTCTTAGAAGCACCTGAAGGCAGGACAAGAAGCAATGGATGGAAACTAATCAAGGAGAGAAGCAATCTAGAACTAAGGATAAATTTCCTGACAGTGAAAACAATTAATCAGTGGAAAAAATCACCTCCAGAAGTTGTGAATGCTCCAAAACTGGAAATTTTTAAGAAGATGTTGGATAACCATTTGTCTGAAGTGGTGTAGGGTTTCCTGCCTAGGCAGGGGGTTGGACTAGAAGACATCCGTGTATCCTATCCTATCCTATCCTATCCTATCCTATCCTATCCTATCCTATCCTATCCTATCCTATCCTATCCT
>WNWU01000004.1:22173466-22185212 GCA_012654045.1 Ptyas mucosa
CGTGGATGTATAACATTGACAGATGCTAACTTGTATGTAGAGATACAAATTTTGAAATAATTTCTTACAGCTAAAAACAGAAAGGCAACAGACAAACCAAGAGGGAACTGAGGTGAAGAGAAGAAAGGGTGTGAAGAAAATGAGCACGTAAAAGAAACCTATAGAAGGAAACATCAGCTGCCATACGCAAGCAACCTACCCAACTCAAAGCAAAAATCTAAAATGGAATATATTACCTTCCTGGCAGTTCACAGGATCCCAAGCAGCAAAAAGGCAAAGGATAACAAACAGAAAAGTTTTCATGCTGGTGGCATACAGACTCCACTTGCCAGATCAATAACTTACATTCGTTGGTGGTGACAGAAATAAAGTTACTCCTTCCCTGAAAAAGGCAAGAAAGCAACCTTGGGCAATCAGGTGTTTGAAGGTGTTTCTATGCAGGCCACGCCTAGATTAGCCTGCTTAATTATCAAACCATCATTTGGAAGTTGTCCCTCACAAACATTCCAGAATACTTTAGCTACCTAAGGAGAAAACAGAGTGATTTTTACCACTCCTCCTTGCTTCCTGCACAACTGAGAGATTTGTGGGTTGAGGTTTTGGCAGCTCATTCATGGCTTGGAGAGAGTCCAGGGGGAAAAAAGGCGGAAGTTTGTTTAAATATTTGGCAAAGAAGGGCTGAGAAACCAAAATTCTGTGCTGTTGCAATGGCTTTGATATATAAGACAGCTCAGAGAACCAATGAAAATAAATCTTTAAAGGGGAATAAGAATTATCTGCCACAAACAAGAACTTCAGCAACTGCCCAAGATATTTTTTGATTTATCACTAAACCTAGAGAGCAGAATACACAGACAGGCATTCAACTTTTTTCATCTGTTTTGAGGAAGGAAAATGGACAAGAATTTTCTTTCAATTTTGGGAAATAGATGCAGAACACCATTCTGTTCGGAGAACAGGAAAGGGATCTGCCTAAGAGAAAGTTTGTTCAATGTGTCTTAATTATGTTGGCATTGGTGGATGCGGCATGAAATACCAATGATATAAATTGTGAAGGTACTGTAAAAAATTCAGAAGATTGGACATATACATGCATTGAAACATGCAATCCTGCCCCCATACACAAACCTCTAACACCACTCAAATATGGATTGTTAAGGTTTTTTTATAAAAAAAAATTAGCAAAGAGAAACAAATGCACACTATTATACCTTTCCAGAATGTTTGTTCAATCAAATAATTGGCATACATGTCATCTCATTTTATGTCCATAAGACGATGTGGAAAAATTAGACTGAACTCCATTAGAAGTTTCTTGTCAATCAGACCATTGAAAGATATCCTCTAATGATACAATTAAGTTTGTGGTCACTCAATCTCAAAAAATTGGGACGATTAACTTGGTAGTTAGCCGTCTAAAATCAATTTTCTTTAAGGCAGATGTCTCCAAAATGGACTATAAATACCATTCATTCTAGTCAGTGTCCCTGCTGTTGGGCAGGAAGATAAAAGAACCAAAGTTTACCATGATTGGAGAATGTGAGATTGGGAAGGCAGCTGTAACAACAGAAGAAAATTTAGTTTTTCCTCCAACTAATGTGTCAATCAGGCAAATGGAGCTATACATGGCCAGTTCTGAGTTGTATTATTCCACGTGACAGAATTATGCTTTAGTTTATGTTACCTGCAACAAGCAAGGCCTGGTTAGATACAGATGAACTCCATTCCACTAAGAATTTTGGTAGTTGAAGTCCACACATCCTAAAAGTTGCCAGGTTTGAGAAACACTGATAAATACTTTCAGCTGAAGTGTGCCTATCTGATATTGAAATAAAAAGGATAATTACAATATTATATAGCAGGAACACTTCATTTTGAAGGGGATCACGTACATTTCAAAAAGAAATGAAGGGAGGGAAGGAGGGAGGAGATAGCTTCTTGATCAGCATTTACAGATATTTATTTTGATTGGATTTCAACAATCTGAATATTGCCAATAAAAACAACATTTCCTAAATATATAAATATGACTTAAACCCAATGAAGGAAATCAGTGTGCTTAAAGCTGGCATTAGTTATGGCTGAAATTCTAAACATACTTAACTGAAACATAATTGACTTTTAATTTGATATTTAGAATTCCATTCTGTATCCAACACCATAAATTAATCATGACACATTTCAGCAACATTACTTTTAGTGGGGCTTAATCATCTTTAATTTACCTGGACTAAACAGCCTATTCATGTACTTACACTCAAATTTAAATTTAAAACTGCTGGAGAATAGAAAGACCATCACACTTTAAAGCAGTTAAATTGTAACTGAGATTTGTGAAATATTTGTTTAAAGGCCTTTCTGCTTGAAATTAACTGTTTTATGCTGATAGCAAAACCACACACATTTGGTAGATCCATAATCATATATCTCTTCCCCATCCTCAAACACTCACACAGATACACACAGCATTAAAGCAGTTACAATAAAGTTCAGTTTTGAGTGGATAATACAACATTAATCTATTACCCTTCCTTGTCTGCATTTAGAGTCCCGCTTACCTCTATTTTAATGACAACTTTGTAAGGTAAGAAACAGGCCTCATATTAAAAAGGGAATTACCTACTTCGGCACTACATCATTTCCAAGTTTCATCCCAATCTCAGAACTCTTCGACTTTATACCTATAAAGTGTTTAGTTTAGTTTAGTTTATTGTCATTGCACCTCATACAACGAAATTAAATGCCATCTTCAGTGTACATCATACATAAGAAAACTATAAAAATGAAACAAAAACACACATCCTTCACATTCTATACCATTGAATTGAAAATCCCTGTTACTGCATTAATATTTCACTATACACTATAAAGTGATACTGGTAATCCTGGACTTACAACCACAACCAATTGAGCCCAAAATTTCTGTTGTTAAGTGAGACATTTGTTAAGTGAGTTTTGTCCCATTTTACGACCTTGCTTGCCTCAGTTGTTAAGTGAATCACTGCAGTTGATAAGTTAGTAACACGGTTATTAAGTGAATCTGGTTTCCCTATTGACTTTATTTGTCAGAAGGTAACAAAAGGTGATCTCATGACCCTGGGACACAGCAAAGGTCATAAGTATGAACCAATTGCCAAGCATCTGAATTTTGATCACATTGAGGCAGGATGGAAAATATATCATAAAACTTTAATAAACATATTATTTATTTATTTTATTTATTGGTTCGATTTATATGCCGCCCTTCTCCGGAGACTCAGGGCTGCTTACAATGCGTTAAGCAATAGCCTTCATATTTTTGTATATACCTGTTTAAGGCTTTCGCCCCCTCCCCCCCCAAAGCGGTGTTCTTTTTTATACAAAGTCAGCTTATTGCCTCCACAATCTGGGTCCTCATTTTACCCACCTTGAAAGGATGGAAGGCTGAGTCAACCTTGAGCCTTGTGAGATTCGAACTTGCAGTAATTGCAAGCAACTGGTGCTAGTTAACAGCCCATTAGTCTGCTGCGCCGCCAAGGCTCTTGGTAATGTTGTTTCAAAAGTAATGTTGCTTCAAAAAGTATTAAGAGATTTTGCAGAAGTTATGTGTCTCAAGTTTTAAACAAGAATATAAGGAACTTGCTAAATGTCAGGATGAGCATAATGACCTATATACTAGTTAATTCCTGTAACAGAAAATATTACAAGAAGTGATTACTGAATGTAGCAGATGGTGTTAGATACTATCCTTATATGGCAATATATATTAAGATAACCAATAATGTAAACTTCTCCTTTTTATGTTTTGCTGTGTTAAAGCCAGATAAGCGTAACACCTCAGGCGAGATTAGAAACCTGTGTTCTCCAACTCTTCGTGGTTTTGTCTTCTGAAATCGGTAACAAGATTTTCTGCAACAACATGACCATGCAAAAGTCGCAACTGTGAAAAACAGTCGTAAGTCATTTTTTTCATTGCCGTTGTAACTTCGAACAGTCACTAAACGAACTGTTGTAAGTTGAGACCCACCTGTACTTCAGTTTTAGAAATGCGATTCCCTAAAAATAAACATTTGTATAATAAGGTCCTCACTACTCTGTTGTGAACCAGAGTAGGAAATCAATGGCTAATCCTACTGAAACCTCTCTGAAGCAGCTTGAGAATTCAGAAATTCATACGTTTGCTTTCAAAATCTTTCAGGCTCAGACAACTCAATAAGAATCAAATTATAGTTGCCCCTAAAGGTAGCCTGTGGTTAAACTGTTTTCTCTGTGAGATACGCTTTAGCCATTTCTTGACAAATCTACAAACGGCAAGGGTGAGCAGAAATGCCACTAAGGGTGGAGGGGCCTTCCAAGCATAGAGTTGCAATTAGAAGGAGATCACCCATTCCATCTGAGGTTACCCTAGATAGTGGAACAAGGGCAGAAAATGCTCCCGTGGCTAGCTCCTGTGACAGATTATCACTTTCATGTGACTTCCCAGGCTATCAGCCTTGCAACTTATCAGCAAATGCAGCTTGCACTCAGAAATATGCGCCCATCTTGCCATCAATTTGAAGCGGGCGAAGATTAGGGACAATGAAATACTCCATTATTCATTCTGTTTGATGTCCACTGGGTACCAGAGGTGGCCACCTGCAATTAGCCTTTTCCACCCTCCAAATTCCAAATTGGGGATGTCTTTCAGATAAATCGTCTGGGCGCACATACTCACTCAAATGAATGAATATGACTTGCTATGCAGTGATTCTAGCATCTCTGTGACTGACTGACTGGTTGATTATGTGCCATCAAGTCAGTATCAACTCTTAGCAAACACATAGATTCCCCCACCCGCCTGAAAAAACATCTCTATAGCATGAGGAATATATTTGTCATAACTTCTAGCAGCCAAATGAAAAAACTAACATTTCTATAGAGAACTGCAGACTGTGCTTTGCTCCAAGCACCTTACTTCTATGACAAGAGTCAACCGAGTAATTTATTTATTCTTATAAAATGTGACTTTAAAATGTGACTTGAATAAGTGTCATGCTTTTACTGCTTCTGTATTTATTTGTTTTTTGTTTATTTATTTATTTCATTGTTTAAGCATATGTGCTGCAATTCATTCTTATAGGCTATATTGCTATCCATGGAATTACCTGTTATAGTCCAGGATAATTTTCTTATGTTGCATATTAAAGTTCTCTGTTGATTGCAACCTATTGCAGAGAGCGCCATGGTGGTGCAGTGGTTAGAATGCAATATTGCAGATTAATTCTGCTGACTGCCAGCGGTTCGATCCTGTCTGACTCAGCGTACCATCCTTCCGAGGTTGGTAAAATGAGGACACAGGTCGTTGTGCACAATATGTTGACTATGTAAACCGCTTATAGAATGCTGTAAAGCACTATGAAGCGGTATATAAATCTAAGAACTATTGCTATTGGCTGCATTGAATTTACTTTGTATAGGATGGATGATAGCTCAGTGTTTATATTTTATAGACAGCATTTAATGTTTGGTTGGTTTCCTAGGCCGCCAAACCTAAATCAGGCAGTTTATTTCAATGCTGAGCATCTGCAGGTAGGACTGGAAAATCCAGTCCTCTGCAGAGTCATTGCCACTCTAATCCAACCAACTGAATGAACTCACGGCCTTGTTTAGGATATCAGGATCCATATTCCATTGTACATAATTGATACTTCAAGCAAATCATAGGAAGAATAACTGTTTCTGCTTGTTGCTAGAATCGAACAAGCTGTTCTGCTAATATAGCTGGGCTATAAAATTGCAACTATGTACCCCCCTGAATTGGAAAAGGGAGTGCAGATTTAGGTAGCTACGAAATAATGTATGATTTTAAAAAGTATCTTTATTTCCTATCCAGAATATTTATTTTACACTCATCAAAACATCATTTTACTGATGTCTCCTTTTTGTAGCATTGAGTTAGATGCAAAATAAAAATCTTAATTCTGCCCATCCTCCTTCTGACATTTACTCTCTCTCTTACACAGAGAGAGAGAGACAGAGAGAGAGAGAGAGAGACAGAGACAGAGACAGAGACAGAGGCAGAGGCAGAGGCAGAGATTTTCAAACATGCACCGACACAATGTTGTGAGCGGAATGTAATCTAGTGATAAAAGATCTGTAATTTAATTCTTCCTTAATTTTCTGGCCTTAGAGAAGGAAGAGAAACCACATTTTTGTGGAAAACAATTATCTAGGAAAGCAAGGGAAAATTCAATGTATAAACGGTAATCAAATATTACATAGCTTTTTTTTTTTTGCTAACTGAAATTACCTTTTGCTAACCCAACTAGGTTCATATATGAATTCCTTTCAAATGCTAATCCCTAAAAGACACAGACTTACGATTACAAATTCATAGGCATCTTTCCCAGGAGCTGGAATTGTTTTGTCCCATAATAACCTCCATAATGAGATCTTAATAGAAATTCACGAACAGCCAGTGGTGAAGCTTCATTAGCCAAAGAGAAAAGACAAGGATAGGCAGCGGTGGTTCCCTAACCACTCTAGGGAAAAATTAATTCAAATTACTTCATGAAGTAACAAGACCAGATAATGTGTTCCTTTGCAGGATTACTGTTTTTGCACATTCTAATGTGTTTGTAGATTACATTGCTGTATTTAATCCCACAGTGGACCACAGCACAAAACTGGGAAGAAAAAAGATCACTACCTTCTTGAAAAAAATTACTGTAACATGACTGGGCTGAAAATGAGGTGGGAGACTGATTCACTGCTTATCCCTTTTTCTGCCAATGTGTTCAAGAGCCTTGGTTTCCAGGAATGGGAGAATTGCAATGAAAGAGGAAAGAAGCTTCAAGAATCTATTTGTTATGACTGAGTGTGACTCACAAGAAAGAACTTTTGGCCTTCAAGTAACTTTTAATTGAGATCATGAATCAGAATCAGAATAGAGCTGGAAGAGACATTGGAAGTCTTTTAGTCCAGCCCTCTGCTCAAGCAGGAGATCCTATACCAGTGATGGCTAACCTTTTCCGGACCAAGTGCCCAAAGCTCTCCAACCCCCAAAATGCAATGCACAAGCGGGCAGAGCGCATGTGCATGCACCTCGCATGCCCCCCTATGAGCCCCCGCATGCCCCCCTATGCATGTGTGGCAGCTATCCGAAGATCAGCTGGCTAGCCAGAGGCGCCTGTGCATGAGCAGCAGAGCTGAACTGGGGTGACAGTTCGCATGCCATCAGAGAGGGTGATGCGGGCCACCTCTGGCACACCTGCCATAGGTTCGCCATCACTGTCCTATACCATTTCAGATAAGTGACCATCCAGTCTCTTCTTAAAAAGCGATGAAGCACCCACAACCTCTGAAGGCAAGCTGTTCCATTGGTTAATTGTCCTCACTGTTAGGAAGTTTCTCCTTAACTCCAGGTTGCTTCTCTCCTTGATTAGTTTCCATCCATTGTTTCTTGTCCTGCCCTCTGGTGCTTTGGAAAATAAGTTGACCCCCTCCTCTTTGTGGCAGCCTCTCAAATACTGGAATACTGCTATCATGTCCTCCCTAGTCCTTCTTTTCTCTAGACTAGCCAAACCCAAATCCTCCAACCATTCTTCATATGTTTTAGCCTCCAGGCCTTTAATCATCTTACTTGCTCTTCTTTGCACTTTTTACAAAATCTCAACATCTTTTTTTTTAATGTAGTGACTAAAACTGGATGCAGTATTCCAGATGTGATCTTACCAAGGCTTTGTAAAGTGGTACTAATAATCTTGAGGAGGGGTGAAATGCTCCCGGTTCAGACCGGCTCTGGTGAGTAGGTAGTGATGGCGATGGGCAGTTCAAAGAACCGGTAGCAAAAATCCCTGCCCCCGCCCCCCATGCCCAGCTGAGCCACGCGATCATCAGAGCCTTTTTTTTTCTTTTAAATGGCTCTGACGATCCAAGCTCTGATGATCCCAGCTGAGTTGCCTGCCGATCAGGCAACTCAGCTGGGATCGTCAGAGCCTTTTGAAAACATTTTTTACATGGTTTTACATGTCAAAAATGATTTTAAAAGTAAAAAAAAAAATTGGCCACACCCACCCAGTCACATTACCCCACTGCCACCAAGCCACGCCCACAGAACCGATAGTAACAAATTTTAGATTTCACCCCGATCTTGAGGAAGAACTGTCCTTTGTTCCTCAGATTTAAAACCTTACAGAACTTCATATCCAGGGAATGAAAAAACAAACACATGAATGTCAATAAGGTTAAGTATGATAGTATTCTCCCACATATTTTACAGTATTTGTATCCTGCCTTTGTTATTTTTACAAATACCTCAAGGTGGTGAACATACCCAACACACCTTCCTCCTCCTATTTTTCCCACAACAACAGTCCTATGAGATGGGCGGGGCTGAGAGTAAATGACTGGCCCAAAGTCACCAGCTGGCTTTCATCGCTAAGGCAGGACTTGAATTCATGGTCTCCTGCTTCCAAGCCTGGTACCTTAGCTACTAGACCAAATGTATAATCTGAAGGTTATTATTTGAATGCCACATAACATGCAATTGGTGCTCAATGACATGGTTGACTAGTAGTTTATCAATTCTTGAGATGCTGTCTTTCCTCTCCACCTTCAGCAAGGAAAATGAAGTTCTTCTAGCACTTGCTATTTAGTTTTTAAATCTCATTCATCTTGGAATTATTGTTTTTGCATTCATAGACTTGCAGGCCTTGTACAGTAGGCCATCAAGTAGTCTGGGCAAAAGTTTATACAGTAGGCCATCAAGTAGTTTACCTTGATATCTGATTAATGCAGAAAAAAACACAAATTGATCAGATAGATAAACAGGTAAGTGCTTGTTTCTGACTAAAGCCTCTAAGGAAGAAGCTACAGAGCTACAAATTCTAACTTTTTGTGTTGTATTTTTTTTTTTAGTGGGTAAGCAGAACCCCTAATAAAATAGGATGTAGCACAAAGACCATCATTTCTCCATCTCTACATGCATTCTCTCAACTACTTCCATCCAAAGTCTGCTTTTGGACTTTAGCGTTTTCTTAGGTCTTCCCAAACTCTAACCCGTGATGGCAAATTTATGGCATGGTTGCCACAAGTGGCATGCTGTGTCATATCTGTGGGCACGTGAGCATTGCCCTAGCTCAGCTCCAGTATGCATGTGCGTGCTGGTCAGCTGATTTTCACTCTTCCAGTCCCACCAGAAGTTGGGAAACGGGTTGTTTCTGGCCTCTGGAAAGGTGGGGAAGGCCGTTTTCTCCCTACCCAGGCTCCTAGAAATCCTCTGGAGTGTGGGAGGAAGAAAAATGGGCTTTCTGGTCCCACCGGAAGTCAGGAAATGGGCTATTTCCACCCTCCGGGGGTGGGGAAGGCCGTTTTTGCCCTCCCCAGGCTCCTAGAAAGCCTCTAGAGCCTGGGGAGGGTGAAAAACGGGCCTACCAGGCACACTGTGCCATTGTGTGCCAAAAGTGGGGGAAGCACAGGGGGGTCGCATGCACATGCGCAGGGGGAGGGACGCATTGAATTATGGGTGTGGGCACGCACATGCGCGACCCCCCTGTGTGGCCCCTGTTTTTTGCACGCGATGGCAAAAAGGTTAGCCATCACTGCTCTACACGCAGAGAGACATACATATAGAGAGACACACATGTACGTATGTGTATTGGTAGAAGAAATATGTGTAGCTCAGGGTTGGATTATGGGGGGTCCTAGGGTTCTCTGAGCTTGGTTGTTTTCTTGAAGATGTTTCATTACCAAATTAGGTAATATCATCAGTAGTAGTATGAAGTGGAGTTTTCTCTCATTTTATATACTAGTACTGGTATATAAAATATTAGATTATAGCATTATTATACTAATATGATATTTTTTTTATTTGTTTTATTTTTATTCTTATTTATATGCCGCCCTTCTCCGGAGACTCAGGGCGGCTTACATTGCGTTAAGCAATAGCCTTCACACTTTTGTATATTTTATACAAAGTCAGCTTATTGCCCCCACAAACCGGGTCCTCATTTTACCCACCTTAGAAAGGATGGAAGGCTGAGTCAACCTTGAGCCTGGTGAGATTAGAACTCGCAGTAATTGCAGGCAGCTGGATGTTAAATGCTGCCTTGGTAGGAGGCATTAGCCTCCTAGGCCACTCAGGCTCCTTGATATATAGTGTTATAATGGTATAGTAATATTTTATAATATATATTAATATATAAAATCAGAGCAAACCCCATTCTCTATACCAGCACTGATGATATTTAGTTTGGCAATTAAACATCTTCAAGAAAACCACCAAGCTCAGAGAGCACAAAGGACCCCACAAATATGTAAATGTTTTTTTTTCTCTTCCTTGTTTCACTGCATTTTAAAATTGGGTGCGGATTTTTTACCTATTACCCATAATTTTCTATTTACAGTTTGAAAAAGCAATGCCCACATATACGTCTACAATGCCCTTGAAAGATGTAGAATGAAACCAGAGTATTTCAATTGCTCAGTGGCGCCACCTAGTGATAGAAAAGAAACATAAAGGAGAAGCAGATACGGTAGTTAAGAAACGCATAAAGACAGTTTATTTCTTATCAGTCTGCAAAGAAAATAGCTGGTAGAATACTTAATTAATGCTCCCTTCCCCTGTCATTGCCCTGTATCTCCACTTTAGCCTCAAGATTGTAGCATTATTTTTTTATTTGTGCTTTATTTGTTTTAAAACAAACAATAATGCAGTTTGGGGAAATAAGACTTAAAGTACAGAATAACAGAGTTGAAGGGGACCTTGGAGGTTTCTAGTCCAACCCTGCTCGGGCAGGAAACCTTATACCATTTCAGATAAATGGTTGTTCAATCTCTTCTTAAACACTTCCAGTATTGGGGCATCCACAACTTCTGGAGGCAATTGGTTCCAAATATTGTTGTATAATATTTGACTTAAAAAAAATCTTGTGTTTGCATGTAAATTGGTGGGGGGTGGGGCTGTAGTTCCTGGACGTAGAAAAGAAACCTATAAAACACAATTTTGAAGAATAAATTGAACTATATAAGAGTACTGTCTTGGATCTCCCCCGAAGAAATGTTAACACACCAAAATTTACTAGATTGGACCAAAATTATTAGATATAGGGATATCATTAATGAGGGGGGAACTTTAAAAGCAAAATGCGAATTGGAACAGGATTTAGGTAAAAATTCACATTTTTATGTACAAAACCCATTCATACTGTCATTTATTCTCATCCCATTCACATATATATCCCATTCATACATTCATGTTATATATACAGCAGTTTTAATTGTAGCAAATAGCAACCTAGCAGACACATTTGTACTGTACTTGGTACTAAGCTTGGTTAGAATTAATCTTGATATGGGGGGAGGCAGTTGCTGTTATGGTGTCAGGTGCCTTCGGTCCATTTAATTTTATTTCCCAGCATATTGTGCAAATCCAGAAAATGGGTGAATTTATTTATTCAATGTCTATAGCTGCCCATCTCAAACCAGTGACTCAGGGCAGTGAACAGTCATTAGCTTGAATTTGCCATCAATTTAAGAGTGCTATATAAACATAACCTTCCTTTTCTTTCTCTCTCATACAGATGCACAATCCATTCACACACCCACACAGCTCGTCAATTTTTCCATCAGGGAACAACATTTATGATAGATGAATAGATGATAGGTAGATGAATGGACAGGAGAGAGAGAGAGAGAGACAGACAGACAGACAGAGACAGAGTCAGAGTCAGAGTCAGAGTCAGAGACAGAGACAGAGACAGAGACAGAGACAGAGACAGAGACAGAG
>WNWU01000004.1:22198220-22211910 GCA_012654045.1 Ptyas mucosa
TAGGGCTAGGGCTAGGGCTAGGGCTAGGGCTAGGGCTAGGGCTAGGGTGTTTTCTAGATTAAGAACAAAAGGTAGACGTAAAGAACAACAAATCTTTAGTGTTATACAAAAATTATATTAAAAAAAATATTTTTCCTGGAATTGTTCTCACAGCATTAACCATTTAAAAAAAACCCCCAATACTGCTATTTGTTTAGGATGAGCAACTTATTGTTCAATTTCCCTTGGCCAAAAGACCAGTAGAAGCTGTATTTACTTTTTAACGTTGATTGGCATCTAAAATGCTAATTTTAGATTTTGAGCCCAAAAACAATCTATTGCTGGCTAAGATTATAGTAGGTTTCAGGGATGTGGTGGGTCTGGAACCTCCAGGTGATTCCACTTCTGAGAAATGGAAAAATTATATAAAAAAATAAAGAAAGCACAAATAAGGTGAAAACATCCAAGGCTCACCCTAACTATGATGGCTAGGCTATAAAAGACCATGAACGAAACATGTTAGCAGAGTAGTCCTTGAAAGGACTTGGACGTATAGGCCATGGTGTTCATGGGAGCAATGAAAAAAAAGAAAAATAAGATGGCAGCCATGGCAGTCCAATCAAAGCCCCATCCCTTTGTATTTTTATCACATAGAAAAGAGCAGTTTGGTCATACTGCTGTAGCTACCACCTTCTTTAACAATAACACACCCCAGTGAGCACCACTGGTTAAACGTGCCCTTCTCAGAAAGTGTAAATAAATTCGGTCTGTAATCTAAAAATTACAATCAGATACTTTCCAATTGCTTTAATTTGACTTCCAAGTTCTGTTTCTGGTCTACAGATCCCTTCCTGTTATTGTTGTTGTTTCTAGATTTTTGAAGGGAGAGGCTTTAATAATAAGCAATGGTTAATAAGCCATTTATTCCTCAGCAATAACTTTTACATTATTCACAATACCTTTGAATCTTTTTGGAACAACATGCAGCTCATGAAGCAATGTGTCTTTCACTCCCACCCATACGAACAACAAAAGACAGTATTTCTTTTTTCAAAACTGTTTGCTCAATAGAAAAATACTTTAACAAACCCACATATACACATATCAGAGAATTCGTGAACAATCTGTGATAGGGGAAAAAACCTTGTATACATCTGTCTGAATGCCCAAGCAACCATATTTTTTTATTAACAAGGCAAACACTACAACTGAGAAGGAAAAACAAGTATTCCTTACATTTTCTACACTGCATCCTTCATAGTCAACAATGGATGAACATATAAAGTTCTGAATCGTGCCTTGAACCACTAAAATTGCTGTCGTTCTTTATAACACAAAGTCAAATCTAGAAAGGTCAACCAAATGTAATTTCCCAGCATAGGTACTTCAATCATACTTGCATTTGCAGACACTTTGTTTAACAAATTCACATTCCACTTGTTTGCTTATATATTTAAGATCTCAGGTGCATATCTGGAAAATATAATGTTTCCATAAAACTATCCAAGAATGAATAACCATGATTTCACAAACTCCACAGAAACAAAGGTTGACTGTAACCAACAAATATTATACCAAAACCAATCTCAAACTAATTTTACAATCTTCAGCAGTCCTCCCTTGATAATGTAGACTGCCATTGTTTTAATGGTAAAGAGGGGAAAACAAGGAGGAACAGGTACTTCAGATGATTAGCTGCACCAGGGTGAGGGAATGGCTGGAGAGACAGAGTAGATGGTACAGAAAACAGTCACTTAGGCAACTGCAGAGAAGCAAGGAAGGGAAATGACAAAACTGTGTGACACTGTTGTCACACAAATGTGGCTAACATACTTGTATCAGACATTGGGACAATAGAACATAATGACACATTTGCATAATGCAACATCATGTTCATATTGTTGTTTTGGCATCATCATGGTTTGCTGCATATACCACTCTTCACAGAATTACAATACCCAACAGAATGCAAATTCATTCTGGAACCAAGCAACTTTTGGAAAGAAAAGTACCACTTGAGCATTGTCCTCTAGGAGCTTCTTCTGCAAAAACTCCTATATACGGAGCATAGTACAGTTGGGAGCAATCAGCATGTACCACATTTACTAAACAGCCATGTAACACACAACTTTCTATGGATTTCCCATGGAGATTTCCCATTTATTTCCATGGATCTTGTGAAGAAGAAGCTCCAATTGGATTGTGCCTTATCACCTTAATATATGTAAATCTAAGCAAGTCAAAGTGCATTACTGAAACATTGTTTGTACCAGCCTTACATATAAATACACACAAACAACATTTCTCATTACACTTTTGTCAGAGAAAATAAAACCAGGGAAACTGAAGGTAAAATACCTTCAAGGACCCTGTTGCTCAGCCATGCTTGAAGGAAACATCCCTCTGATGAAGTGTCAAAAGTTGAGAAATAAATCTTAAATGGTGTACCTTTATTGTTCAGCAAATACTGCACATTAGCATTTCTTTTAAATCCACATCAGAAATACAAGACCTCAAACAATTCAAACCTGTGTGAAATGAATGGAGGTGTTTTTTGAAAAAAAAAGGAAACAAAAAGCCAAAATGCAAATTATGTGTTGCTCACAAATAGTAGTTCACCAAAGCTTTGGTGTGAAGGTAAATGAGTTGCGTACATTTCTTCAAAGATACCTGGAAAAGAACACCATACAACATTAAAAAAAATTCAGTGTCAACAGCCACACAGAACTGAAGAAGCTTGGGTCCAAACAGCTGAGAGACAAGGCAAAACAAGAGCATAGGTAATCAGCAGAAGGATGAAGTCTCGGTTCAATCCTTTTGTAAACCTCAAACAAACACAAAATGAGCTGCCTGCATATTTCAGCCCTTCTGTGTTAAACTTTTCAAAAACGCAACTAGCAAGGCCTATGTTTCACTGGTGACATAAGCAGGAAATTGTTCTGTACACCTGGATACTCATTCTTTATTTTCATCAACTTGTTCAAGTTGAAAAAAAACTTGGAAGTACCCCTTATTCACTCTGTCTTAGATAAAGAAGAAGGAAGAAGGACATGCATACAATCCAGACATCAGGTATTCTGGGATGCTCTGTGCTGGTTCATCATCGCTGGGCATTGTTCTCGATGGGAAGAAGGGAATGATGGAGGCCTCTCGTATGCTTAGGATCTAACGTTTCATGCTCCTCCGTGAAACTGTCTGGGCTTCCTGCTCCATCTAATGAACTTTCACAGCTTGAATTTGGGGACAACATGTCCTGAAGAAGGTCTTCTTGCACTATGCCAGTCTCTTTGTTTACTTTACTCCGCTGGTTCCCTTCCTCTTCTTGGTCATTGAGCAGTTTGGCCAAGAAGTTGATGTATTTCATAGCCAGGCGTAATATTTCATTCTTGCTGAGCTTTTTGTCAGGTGGGTGAGTTGGGATGAGCTTCCGAAGCTCAGCAAAAGCTCCATTGACGTTCTGCTGCCTCCATCTCTCGCGGCTGTTTGTGAATATTCGACGAACCACTTTTGTGTGAGGGCCTAAATAAAATCAGAAATGCAAGGTTAGTTACAGAAAAACAGCCAGAATGCCAGCTAGCTAGCACATGTGCATCTATTAGTAACAAAATTGGGGTTAAAGTTAAATAAATTTTGTTCCATAAGTTGGGATCAGATCTGATACATATAGAAAACAAATATGAAAACAAAGGGGCTTCATTGTTATTTTGCTCTGTAAGAATAATTTAAATGTTAAAACCTTACATGTTAAACAAGATATTTGGATGTTAGGAGGGTTGTCAGCCATAAAAAGGACATTTCATTTTTGTTTTGCAGAAATTGATACCTTTCTCAAAGTATCCTCCTACATCAGTGAGCTTTCAGCTGCAGGCATATCTCATGGCAGTAATAATAACCCACCATTTTGAATTTTTTCTCAAGGGCCCCCAAAATGCACAGTTCTGAGCCCTTCAAAACAGTTAAAAATGAGCCTAAATGACAATTTTTTAAAAATATTATTCATTATTTTATCATAAAAGAAATAAAATACAAAACAGTAAAACAAGCAAGCAAAATAAAATAAAACGAAAGCATACATTCAACCCTCACAACAACAAAAAAGAAAACAAAATAGTGTGCAAAAAAAGAGGAAAAATGGTAAATTAAATTTAACACTTAACAATTTAATCTGGCTGGATTCTGAAAGAAAAGAAAAAGCAGTAAATTTTCATCCCTAAATATTCCTTAATGAAATGGGGGATATTGGTGAAAATTTAAAATGGCAGTTCTAGATATTAGTGCCAGTGGAAACCCAGCAATACCAGTAGCTCCTCAACGAGGCCAAAAGATGGCCTGGGCTTGGACAGAAATATATAAATATTTAAGTAAAATTATCCTCATATGCTCACAGATTCTTCTTAACCAGTCAAGGCAAGAATTGGTTTCTTGTTGATTATCTGAATAACTTTTCAAAGTTCAAGTTGGTTTAGAATCACTCACCAGAATTGATCAAGAATGATTAAGCAAGCATGTGGGATCAAGGTAGACCTCTCCTGCAAGTTTCATAATTTGTCTGCCTTTTAAGACTAGAATAATTTAGGGTCCATCTACAAGAAAAATGGCTTTCTTCCATACCAGTTGCTTGCTTTCTATTACTAGAAAGCATGGTTGATGATAACCAATAAGACCTTCCTTGGTGATTCCACCAACACTGTGGAATTCTCTGTCCTCTGAAGAATGGATAGTCCCCCTCCAAATATTTTTCACAAACTGGTAAGGATATTTCTATTCTGGCAGGCTTTTGCCTAACAAGTTTAAAAGCTGTTTATCTATTAGCTCCCTCTGTATATTTATTGCCATGATGTCTTTATAGTACTAATTATATTCCTTTGTGGCTTTAAATGGTTGCGAGACACATTCTGTGCAGTAACACACTGCCGTTAGAAAGGCTGAGTATATATTCTTTTGGTAGGAAAACAAATAACCAATATGTTTGGGTGATGTTTATGAAGAAACAACCTGTTCCTATGACCTCCATATTATAAATTCCATTTTTATCAGGAATAGAGATAATTAATAGAAGCAAAATTACACTAGTATCTTGAATTGACATTAGTGCTGGAAAATTATGCAAAAATTTAGCTTCGTTTTAGGACTATGTGAGTTTGATATTATTGTACACTGGAGAACACACTAAATCAGGAATCCATCACTGTTAGATATTTAATAGAAGTAGTTCAATTTCTCTAAGATAACTAGAATAAAACTCTGTTCTGAAAAGTGTAGCTACATTCTGGAATCATTTGTGCACATATTAGAAATGTTGACCACTTATCTTGACTATATGACAACTGAAATATAAAAGAAATGACATGAATGGACAGCATGAAATTATGATATAGAGTGTTCTATAAGGGATTGATCCAAAAATAAATACAGACCAATAGTGATTCTTTGAAGCATTGGCAATTGAATAGAGTTACAGACGCTTTTAGAAAATATTGAGATGGTCTCTATTTCTTCAGAAGTTTAATATGTATTTTTTTCTAGTAAATATTTTTCACATAACTATAGCATTTTAAAGTTTTTAAATGATCCAAGCCTAGACTCTCTTATGTATAACTGCCCATATAAGAAAACAGATTTTTGCAGATATGATAAAATCAAATACAATTTACGATTGCTTTTTCATATGATTGATTGCTATTTCAAATATATCCCTCATATGTTATCATTGGTGGTTTTTTTTAATTTTGAAAAGAAATGAAATTTCTGGAAAATAAATCAAATCCAATATTGAAAGTATAATTATCTGAGATGCTATTCTGTGTTGCATTCAGTACTTCAATGTTCTATAATATTTTCTTCGTTAATCTGGTATTTAAGCTGAAATGTGTTATCATCATAGTCTTGAGCTGACATGGATGTAGTCTATAGGTTTTTAATGAACTGAGAAAATCAATTTTTACTCCATTTGCTCATCAGTTTCTTATGTGATTATTCTATCTACTCTACAATAGGTTTTCTCTAATCCCTCTGGTTTTATAAGGATTTCATGGTTAACTTTTTCACAGTATTTATTCTAAAAGAACAACATCACACATCATCCCTTCTAAGATACGAGGTCTAAGCGGAAGAGATTCTTGCATTATAAAATAAATGGATTTTAAAGATTATGTTTCCTGTAAAGCATCAGCATTATTCTTTTCATATTAAAATTATAATTTTACATTATACTGCTATTAGTTGCCTTTGCTTCTTCTGTTTCTCATTGGCTTCATTTCTGAGGGGGAACTTCTAACCAACCACCACCACTGCTAGGGACAGCCAGTTCAGGTTTAGATTTCTCATTGTTCTACATCCTTTCCTATAACTACGTATTGCATCTTCTTCCCTTTTTATGTTCTAGCACTCCTGTGTATTCTGTATTGCTTGGCAGGGACAGAAGAATCTGTGCTGCAAACCTTCATTTGAGCATTTGATGGCTCTTGAATGCACAGGCTTATTTTGAGGAGGGATACTGGAGAGGCAGAAGAAAGCTTCTACTTTAAAGATGCTGAGCTTGTCAGCTAGAAAACTGACAGCCCCGGGGTTCAAGACCTCAGCACTGAGCGATAGGGTGAGCTTCCATTACTTTCTCCAGCTCCTGAAATCCTAGCCGTTTGAAAGCATGCAAATGCGAGTAGATAAATAGGTACCATTTCAGTGAGAAATAACAACATTCCATGCACCGCAGCATATAGCCATGCTGGCCACATGACCACAAAAGCATCTTCGGTCAATGCTGGTTCCCTCAGCTATGAAACATAGAGCAGCACCGCCCCCTAGAGTTAGACATGACTGGACAGGGGAAACCTTTACTTTTACCTTTTCTCTTCTCCTGAACTAACATTTCATAGTATGTATGTCTTTTTTTAGAATAGAATAGAATTCTTTATTGGCCATGTGGCCAAGGAATTTGTCTTCGGTGCATAAGCTCTCAATGTACATAAAGTGCATAAGTGATACATCATGATCATAGTCATCATAAAAATACATTCATCATAAATCATAAGATACAACATTTAGTGATAGTCATAGGATACTAAATAAGCAATCAGCATAAATAGAGCCTTGGTAGTACAGTGGTCTAAAGCACCCTGTTATTAACACCAGCTGCCTGCAATTATTGCAGGTTCGAATCTCACCAGGCTCAAGATTGACTCAGCCTTCCATCCTTTCTAAGGTAGGTAAATTGAGGACTCAGTTTGTGGGGGCAATAAGCTGACTTTGTATAAATATACAAAAGTATGAAGGCTATTGCTTAGCGCATTGTAAGCCGCCCTGAGTCTCCGGAGAAGGGCGGCATATAAATCAAATTTTTAAAAAAAATCATACTAGGAAACTAAATAAAACAATATAAATTGTAAAGATATAAGCAACAAAGTTATAGTCATAAGTAGTAAAGGAGATAATAGGAAAGATGAAAAGAATAATACCAGTAGTAATACAACCTTACTAAATTGTTTGATAGTGTCGTGGGAATAGCTCAATATTGCTTTAATTGATTGGTCCTGTGGCCATACCATTGTTCCAAAGCCTTTGGTTAATTGAATAGACATTTACAGTGCAAAGTAGTTAATCATCCATTGCCCCAAGTTTGCACCAAAAGTCAGTATTGAAAGGTCCTGAAAGCTTGCATACTATTTCACTAGCATTTTAATTGTATGTTAGAATTTTCTTTCTTTTCCAAATTATGTATCTCCCCAATTCCTCTCAAACTCCATAATTTAGAGTCCAGCTCTAAGCACTTCAATGAAATGCTATGAGAAATGCCTTCTTTTTGGTACTCACCATGTCACTGTTAGATGCTTTTAAAATTTATCACTAAATAATGCAAAAAAAATTGTTTTAAAAATACCAACTTGGACAATATTTTTCATTTTTCATCTAAATATCACATTTGCTGACTGAAAAGTAGACAAATCAGGTCATTTGAAATTTAGTCTGTTCATACTCAAGTATAAAAAGAAGTTTCACTGATTTTTACCATTCAGTGGTAAGATGGGCAAAGTAAATACTGGCACTTGTGTTTTTAATTCTGTTTCCAATCACTAACAAAAGGAATTTACAGGGGACATGGGCCTTAAAGGTATGGATGACCGTACCTGCAATTCTGTTGATTGCAATGATGCTAGAAGATTAATTTCTATTAATTTATGTATGCCATAAAGTTTTAGTACACTCTATCTTCTAGCATCATCGGCCACAACTGTTCCGGAATAGCAGTAATGAGGACAGTCTTGATTTCATTTCACCAAGAAAGTTGCTGGCAAGCTACTAGCGATGGAAATAGCCATAAGGCTTTTATCTCTAAATCTCAATATTAAAATATTAATGGGGTTTTCAGATGATGAGCAAGTAGATTAGGACTATGGCTAGGAGTTGAGAGTATCAGCAATAGAAAATGGGCAAGGATTTCTGTTCTCTTTTTTTTAAAAAACTACAACAGCAATAGTCTCTTGCCTTTTAAATTCTACTGCTGAAATCAAGAAAGGCTGAAATTGGAGAGAAGTTGAGAACAGGAATAAATATCCAGTTGAAATAAATGTTTGCTACACTCAGTTTAAAACAAATCCCTCTGCTTTTAAAGAAAATTATTATTATTTTTTTGTGATGCTTGAGGAGCTAGAGGAAAAATGTGAGCACTAATAGTCTCTATTTCCAGGCAAATGAGAAATATATTAGAAGGCAAATGAAGAAGTTATTAAAATGACAATAAACCTGCAAATCCACTCCCTTTGAAGAACTCCTGAAAATACTGTGACAGCCAAGGAAACAAGCAAATGAATCATCAGACAAATGAACCCAGAGTTCTCACTGGAGCCACAAGACACCAGGCTCAAAATTATCCTACTTTGGATACATAACGTATAAACCCAGTTAGGAGTCAGTTGGTGGCCAGTCTCTCTCCCTCCCTCCCTCCCTCCCTCCTTCCCTCCCTCCCTCCCTCCCTTTCTCTCTCTCATTATGTCTGTCTGTCTGTCTGTCTATCATCTACCTATTTATGTCTCTATCTCTGTCTCAAAATCTACTCCCTATGACCATTGCATTGTCTTCATTCTAATTTGAATTAATTTCAGATTGTTCTCACTTATGACTCCTTACACTGGCTACACAATGGGGAAAAACACATTCACAAAATCTCTATCCACATCAGAGAGAAAATGGAGCTCAGCAATGCACCAAATGACAAGTTTCCTGCTTTGCCACCAAAAGACCCATTTACTTTTTTACATGCTGGTTTTTGAAAGTTATTGCTGATAAACTATAAAATAAAAAAAGCATATTTTAGCAAGCAATGACTAACTATAACTCTCCATCCTCAAGAGTTTTAAAGTATAAGTCTCTCCTATTCTTTCTCAAAAATCATGGCCAAAAAATTTCAGGTATTTTCTAAAAGGTAAAATAATAAAGAGGCCATTTAGTCTATCAATCACACTATCAAGCAATCCAATTTAATTCATTCCCAAGAGATGCCTGTCCAGTCTTTACTAAGCTTAACTCATCAAAGCAAAGTTCAACATCTTTACTAATGACTGGTCCCACTGTTAAATAGCTCTAACATTCAATTAAAATCTGCTTTCCTGTTTCTTAAAATTATGATCACATCACCTCACTTCTGAGATTACAGAGGATAGGTCTTATCTGACCTGAGATAAGCATGGGGCATTTGTTTTCAGTGATCTTATTTAGAATAATACAAATATTAGTCTCCTATTCCGGTTGGCAATGCTGTATAAAAGGCAAATCTATAGGAAATGATGATTACTTATTAAATGGAAGAAGGAGTCAATGAAGTGTTGTTTCTGCTACACTATCATACCCAACAGCTTAGCATTGAACTTAGCTATTTGAAATGGATTAGCCATGCAAAATCCAACTTAGATAAGCATTGAAATTTCAGTTATTAAATGAACTTCTAAAAAGTATCATTACAGATTTATGTGCTGTGCTTATTAATAAATGTTGTGCGGGGTGAAATGCTCCCGGTTCAGACCGGATCGCCTGATCCGGTAGTGATGGAGGCGGGTGGTTCGGAGAACCGGTAGCAAAAATCCCTGCCCCCCCCCCAAATGCCCAGTTGAGCCGCACAATCATCAGAGGCTTTTTCTTTTAATTTTTAAAAGCATTTTTTCTACAACCTCTTCAGCCAAAAAAATGCTTTTAAAAGTAAAAAAAAAAATCCTCTGATGATCGTGCGGCTCAGCTGGGATCATCAAAGGGATCGTCAGCTGATGATCCCAGCTGAGTTGCCTGATTGGCAGAGGCCTTTTTTCTTTTAAAAGCCTCTGACGATCCAAGCTGAGTTGCCTGATCGGCAGAGGCTTTTAAAAGAAAAAAAGCCTCTGCCGATCAGGCAACTCAACTGGGATCGTCAGAGCCTTTTGAAAGCATTGAAAGCATTCGCTGAAGAGGTTGTAGAAAAAATGGTTTTAAAAGGGAAAAAAAATTGGCCACGCCCACCCAGTCACATTACCCTCCCACCAAGCCATGCCCACAGAATCAGTAGTAACAAATTTTATATTTCACCACTGATGTTGTGGCTCTGATATAGAGCTATCTAAAAGTTGAACTATTAAAGTGTCAGTAGTTAATAAATGAGTACTAAGGAAGCATGAAGGAATATGAAGGAAATATGCGTATATGTTAAAAGAAAAAAATCGCCAGCATATGCCAAAATCAGATCATCAAAATCTGAAACCCCATTTTGATGATACAAAATTAGGGGAAAAAATGAATTTAATTGAATTTGAGGTTTCCAAGTTTAACGCTGCAGCTTAAACATAGGTTATTATATATGGGAAAAAATGGTAAAATCGTGACCAAATCAATTAGACATTTGTATGGCTTTAACATCTATTAAAATTCCTGCCCATTTTCTTAAATAATCTTATACTGGGAAAAGGACCTGACCATGGTTTGGCATTGAGCCAATTAATTATCCTTAGGGCAATTTTTGCCAGGAGTTAGGAGAGCTGAATTCACAATATCAGAAGAGCACTAGGTTCAGCACGGCTGCTCTGGGATAACTAAGTCGGCCCCGTCATAATAATTGAATCTCTTCTTAGCAGCTCTTGAACAAATGAACAATGCATGACAGTCAGGACTTGCTCAATAACAGTTGCTAGAGCTACGACCACAGCTTTTTCTCCACATTCCTAGAGCCTCATCCTGATGTTGGCTTTGCTTACTCCTCACCTGTACAATGTCTGACCCATCAAGCCTCCAACATTGTCCACTCTTCCTTTTAGCCTTCCAGAGCCTATCTACATCCTCTGAAGTCACTGCCTTCAGTCACTGAGACCACAAATACAGGTGGTTCTTGACTTACGGTCCCAATTGAGCCGAAAATTTCTCTTCCTAAGTGTTGCTAAATATTTGTTAAGTGACTTTGTCCTTTCTTGTCACAGTTGTTAAGGGAATCACTGCAGCTGTTAGATTAGTCAAATTGTTGTTAAGTGAATCTGGCTTCCCCATTGACTTTGCTTGTCAGAAGGTCACAAAAAGGGAATGACGTCACCCCAGGACACTGCAACCATCATAAATATGAAACAATTGCCAAGTGTCTGAATTTTTATCATATGACCATGGGGGGATGCTAAAACAGTCGTAAGTCGTGAAAACTAGTCATAAATCAATTTTTTTCAGTGCCGTTGTGACTTTGAATGGTCACTAAATGAACTGAGGTAAATCGAGAGGTTTACCACAGTGTAGCTCTCTGTACAGAGAGGTTGTCGGTCCAGAATGCATTCCAGATTATTAGTATAGATCTTAATTGCATAGACTTTACTTATACAGAATCTGAGTTGCTAAGACTTTGTAGACTGATATTACCCTGTTTCCCCAAAATAAAGCATCCCCTGATAATAAGCCCAATTGGGCTTTTGAGCACATGGCAATAGGGCGAAGCACTTATTTAAGGGTTCAAAAAATTATAAGACAGGGTCTTATTTTCGGGGAAACATGGTAACATCTTGAATATATGGATCAAGGGTTATGTAAACATGAACATTGAATCAGTTCAAACCAAATGTCTTAGACCAGGGGTGTCAAACTGGGGGCCCGCGGGCTGGCTGTGTCACATGCAGGCCACACCCACCCCAGCTCCGCGAAGGGGAAAAACATCATGATACATCACATAATGGCAACGTGACACCATGAGTTTGACACCCGTGTCTTAGATAAATCCAGTTAGATTCAATTGGGACTAATTTAGACCATTAAATGTACACATCCATGCATGAAAAATGTCCACATTGGTCTGATTTGTTTTAAATGTGTTCAGTTCAAGAATGTCCATGGAGAGGAAGATCAAAAGAGTAAAGCTGGCAGCCACAACCATGTGATCGAAGTCCTGCCCCTTTGGTATATGTATCATAAAAATGGCTTCATTTGCAGCTGCCTTCTATACCTTTTTGAGCCCTTCCAGGCACCCATAGTTCAGTTTGAACCAATGGATCCATTGATCTGATCCTGTGAATCAGTCCAAACTGATTCAGAGCATTAAAAATGCATATAAACCTAATATATAACTAAGATGAATACAAATGACTAGTGTTGCATATATAGCGCATTTGCTGGATCTATGCTTTCATCAAAATGAAAGACAAATTAGACAAAAGTCACAATGCTATCGATATATAATCTAAAATGGTTTCAAACTAAACCTTCACTTGCATTGACCCCCACTTCATTTTTTGCTCTGCTTTTATATGCCTGGAAGCCATTCTACATAGTAATGTAGAATGTAATGCATTTATCAAACCATTATCTTCTGTTTTTGTTTTGTTTTTTTTACTTTCAAAGGCATAAAATGACATATTTGTGTTTACATTTCAGTAAATTCCAGAATTAATAAACAAACTCCAGGAAAGGCTAAATACATACGTGGCTTGAGAGTTTAAAACACAGATGCTACACCTCCCCAATTTCTACCTTTATTTGTTAAGGAACAAACGTGGTTCTACACACAGAGAATTGTGTAAGCCTAGGGCAGTGTAAAAACCAGAAGGAACTTGGTCGCATCTTTTCAGATTAACAGGGTATAAGTGACAACTCATTTCATCAAATGTGTGAGGTAGCAAAACTCATGCAAAATGAATTTAAATTGGGATGAGATGAGAGGGGAAGAGTGGGAAGGCTCCCTCTATCCTTAGCCACCACATGCTTCTGTTGAAGGGAGTTGTAGCTTTTATGCTTTTTAATTGAATACGATTTCAAAAGGTACAATCAGATTCCTTCTGGACTGAGAAATGAGGCTGTCCCATTTCCCTTTTTATTTCCTTCCCATCTGCAATTCCAAACCATTAACTAATCTACCTTTTGATTCTCTGGGCTTTCTCTGGTCTGGAACTTGCAAAATGCCAGCACAAAACCTGGTGCTTTATTGCAATCCATTCCCCTACCACAGCAGGCCAACGAGGTATGGATATATGACAGGAGAGTTCATCCCAATTAAGCAACAAATTTGAAGAAAATAAGGAAATATTTGAATTGCAACCTGTAGCTTCCAAGCACTGCCCTTCCTTCAACATTAACAGATTACATTCTAAAAATATAATAAAATGCTGATTTTAGTTCACAGTTGTTATAGATTACAGGAACAGCTCTGAAGGAGCCATAAAGCCTCTATCATCCATCCATCCATCTATCTATCTATCTATCTATCTATCTATCTATCTATCTATCTATC
>WNWU01000004.1:22211920-22231061 GCA_012654045.1 Ptyas mucosa
ATCTATCTATCTATCTATCTATCTATCTATCTATCTATCTATCTATCTATCTATCATCTAATCTACCTATTTATCTATATCTAACTTTTATCTACCTATACATCCATCCATCTATCCAAAATTTAAAACAAGGAACAAAATAACTATCACTAACCATGGAATTCTGGCTTCCTTGTTATCTATGAAGAGGGCATAAATGGCAAGAAATCCAAAACAAAGCACGCAACATTTTGTTGGAAGTCCAAGCTGCAAGCTATAAATTGCACTACACAAGAATTTCCTGCCCCTAGAGATCCCAGCCCCCCCCCCCCACTCGTCACCATCATCAACCAGCAATACAAGGAATGAAATAGGAATTGCTAGTCTTTAGCTGCCATACTACCCACAAAGAAGCACGGGTTGGGGGGAGGGCAGGGGGCGGGGAGTGTTGTGGTGGTGGGGATCAGCTCACCATCAGAGAGCTCCACTTCATAGGGAGATGGTCTTCTTTTCACTCGGTTGTTGTTATACATTGAAAAGTTTTCGGGTTCACCAAAAAATCCACTACAAAAGAAAAAGCAGAAAGGGGGGGGGGGAGAGAAAATTAGCTCTGCAGACCTCTGCTGAAATCCACCATTCAACTGCAATCTGAACAAACATCCAATCTCAAAAATAAAAAATAAAAAATAAATAGTCCTATTGAATTTGGTGGTGGTAAATCCACCAGTAAGGATTAGAGTCTCAACATTGTTTTCTACTGCTGAGAATATACATAATAGGCACACTTCCCACAATAGATATGTTGCCTGTTGTTGTCGTTTGTGCACCATGTGTCGCCAATGTTTATCACACTTTTAGCATGAAGCAGTTTTATAACAAGAAATCCAAATAAATGCTTTTCAGTTCCAGATGCCTAACACGATTGACTTCTGCACTTGTCAAGCATTTCTAATAGAAGAATTAAAATACATTTTGAAGCACATTTTGAAGAATTGTCTGGTCCATCTGACAATTACCAGGATTACAGTATTTAGCTTCCAGAAATGTTGTTCATACCTTTCCTAACCCTTTACACTAACTTGCTTGGTCCTCTTTTTTTTCACAGTGTTCATTCCTAGCATGTGTAATACACGTGTGTTAATGTGTACTGCATTTCTGCAGTGGGGGAAAAATGATTGCCTAAACAATAATGACAACACACGAATAAACATCCATTAACACTAAACATAATTTCTAGAATTATTTTTCCCCCTTGATTCAGGCATTTCCCCCAAATTTATGCTTTGATACAAATATTGCATCCCTTACAAGTAACCATTTCGTGTTCTTTTGACAAGAGGGTGGAACGGGATGACGGGGGTGGGGGCAACATTTTTAAAGAGCTTTCCTGCCAACCTGCCACATTTTGATAAACGATCTGTACCAACCTTGCCAACATGGTGCCTCCAAGATCTATGGATTACAATGCCCATCATCGTCCAACCAACCAAGGGTGATTGGAAAAGCAGTCCCACATATCTAGAAGGCATCAGGTTACACGGACATGAATCGGGCACTTAATGCTGGGATTTAACCTAGCCTTACTTTCAGCAGAAAACGTTGCTGTGACTTTAATACAGACTGACAGCAGGAAGAAGAGAAGACTGGTTTGCTTCGATTGTCCATCGGGTTTTGTTTTGTTTTGTTTTGTTTTTTTCCTTTTCGGACCATCGGCTCAGGGAGGAAAATCGCATTGACTTCATTGCACAGCAGCAGATAAACCCGCGCGTGGGCACGCACGCACATTCATAAAACCACACACATCTACCTGTATAGTCCATTAGGAGTAGATTTAGCCAAAGAGAAAGAGAGAGACTAGCGGGCTTCACAGCGCAACCTTCCCACCCAGAGAAGGAAAATCGGCGGGGGGGGGGGGGACAAAGAGAAAGCGTAAAAGCAGAGAAGGCAGCGTCAGCGAAACCAACTGCTGGGTTTTAAGAGTAGCAAAAGCGAAGGAAAGACGGATGCGGGCCAAAACTCAGGCGGGCAGCGGGGAAGATCTCCTCCTCTGTGTGGACAGCAATCAAGCAGAAGCTAACGGAGAACCGTTCCTTTCCTCCCTCCCACCCGGTTCCGTTTGCCCCCCCCCTCTCACCCCCACTCCCCAAAGCCCCCCATCTGAAGCCCCGCCGGGCTGTGCAACGGACCTGCTGGCGGCGCTGAGCGGAGCCCCGAGGCCATAGAGCATGGCTCTGGCCGGCGGCGGGAGCGCAGGGGCTGCCGTAGGACTGAGGTGCACCATGCGGACGTCGCTGCTGCTGCCGCCGATGCCACCACCGGCCGGGGGCGTGCCCGCTCCGGTGCCCGCGGTGGTGGCGAGGCCGAGAGCGATGGCAGTGGCCGGTTCGGCTCGCGGAGCTCTGATGCTGCTGATGCTGATGCTGCTGTTGGTCGCGTCTGGCTCTCTCTGGCTCTGCAGGGCCCCAGGCGGCGCGTCCCTGGCTTTTATAGGGCGGCCGTTGCGCACCAGCTCGATCACTGGCACCGGCGCAGCAGGGGGCCCCGGGCCGGGGGAGGGGGGCGGCCGACCCGTTTCCTTGGCAACCCCATCGAGCAAGGCCGGCTCCCCCGGGAGAGCCATTCCTCCGCGCCTCCGATCGCCGCCGTTGCTGCTGCTGCTGCTGCCGGAACCCAGACCCAAGTCCGGCTCGCCGACGCCTTCCGCTCCAGCTCCGGTTCCGTGCGCCGCATCCCGCGGCGGGTCATTGGGGGACCTCTCCATCAGCATCCTGGAGGGCGAAGAGGAGAGCTCGTGAAGGAGGGGCGCGGCAGGATGAGGTGGGGGGGAGGGGAAAAGGAGAAGCGGAAAAGGAGGGGAGGAAAATTGGGAAAGGAGAGAAGGAGAAAAAAGCCGGAGAGAGGAAGAAAGCGCAAAGAGAGAAAGAAGAGCAGGGAAAGGAAAAGGAGTGAGGGAGGGAGGGAAAAGCGGAGGAAGGAGAGCGGTGGGAAACCCAGGAATGCCAGAGACGGGAAAGAGGGGGCCAGAGAAGAAAGGAAAGAAGGGGGCATCCGAGGGAAAGTTAAATCCCGAAGGAAAAACCCCGCGTGGCCAAAGAGCCCCAGCGGAGAACAGCAAGGCCCTTTGGTCACGGGCAGAGGCGGAGGGCCCCTGCTTGAGGTTGGACGGCCGGAAAGCTGCGCTGCGCTTGGCTCGGCGGATTTTGCGTTTCCCACGAAGCGCCGAGCTTCCAGTCCCGGGGATACCCACGTGGCCCGAAGGAGGGCGCAAGGAGACCTTCCTCCGGGGGGCTCTGAGGCACACACACGCACACACGCACACACAAACACCCATTCACAAGAGGGAGAAGCCTTATGGGGAGCTCTTCCTTTCCGTTCCCAATTCCTCAGGTCTCCTTGGCCCAGCCTGGTGGCGCCTTGGCCGGCGGACTCCCAAAGCGTGGGAGAGGTGGGGCCGAGCCCGAAAATCAAAACGCTCCGTGGGGTTAACCTTCAAGATGGCCACCTGAACAGTTCAACCCGAAGGTTAGAACGGAATCGGTTGGAAACCGGGCGCTTTTTATTATTCGGCTCAATCCTTCGGGGAACAAAAACGAAATGGGCTTCCCTTCTATTAATAAGGGGCGAGGGAGCGTGTAAATCAGAAATCGTAGCAAGGCAGAAGGAAAAACAATCACAAACAAACCAGGGTAGGGTAGTTAGAATGGTTTATACAATTTTGACAGCGCCCTGACTGGAGTCGATTTTATTCTCTCGGCATTGCAAGGAAAACGCGGGCGAGAAATAGCCGCAAAGACTTCAGCGTGGGCACTGAGAATCAATGCCTCTATGCCCCCACGGAGGTCCCCACGGAGAACCACGCAGTTCCACCTCCCAATCTGCGCCGCGTGGAAATAAGAGGAGAGGTACCGCGCTTCCATCCGCTACCTGGAAAGCGGCACATCTTTGCCGAAAGCGTTCCCAGAGACTGACGTTACGCTGCTGCCGCACTTTCGTACCTGAATTTCGACAGTGAATACACACAAACACACACACACAAACCATTTTTACGGCTAGTCCCCACCACATTAAACCGAATTGTCCCGTGTAGAGCGAAGAGGTAACTCCCAGGAAAGGTTACCCTCGTCATATGGATCAGTAGAAGAAAATAACCTAAAAATGCCCTTTTCTTAGATGCCACGGCAGACGGATGCTCTGCTTCCGGCTAGGCAGGGAGATAAAGAAATGCTTCAAAGGAGGGGAGACAAACGGGAAATGTTGAGGCCCGGGATTCTGGAAGATCAGCTCAAGTCATTTTTTGGAGGTAAGGAGGAAAAAGGATTTCATAGCCGAAACGTTCTTTCTAGAAACGCCAAACTTCACACCAAATATGGGAGCGTAATGTTAAAACCGCTTTTCCCGATTTCTTCCTAATAGCTACAATCCCAAACACATTTTCTGGTCAAAGAAACCGGTCCAGTAGATCTTAATTGCTAGTAAACATTCTCTAAAAATGCATTTGGGATTAAGCTTTAATCTTCCGCCTTGCTGTTTCAATTTAAGAGAGAGCGAGAGATCAGGCAATATTATTATTGTGATTACCTTTATGCTTATCGCAGAGGGGAAACAAGGCCATTTGAAGCAAATTTATATTCCGACTGACTAGAGAAGTGACTTAAGGAAACTAACATTCGAAATTGCTTAAATGCAATCAAATTATTTTCCTTCGATTTTCTCTACTGAGCTCCGGGTTAATTTCACGCCTCAGATATAAAACCAAGCGGCGGCTCGCTCTTTTGTCGGGAGGGGAAAAATGGACGCAAAATTTCTGATGAATTGAAGGTGAAGCAAAGACCTGAGTCGGCTTTATCAGCTCACAAAGATATACACATACATATACATATGCATATACATATACACATATACATACATACACATACATGTGTGTGTGTATTATATATATATATATATATATATATATATATATATATATAGACCCAAACTGTCAAGTTAAGCAAATGTCCTCTTTGTACAATCATGTGAAACATTAAAGGGGGGGGGGTGCTTTGTCTCCTGTGAATCCACCACTATGACTGATAAACTATCATAATTAGCTTCATGTGTAAGCTACAGAACACTGTAAACCAAAGCCAAACGAATTATGTTATGGCTTTACTGGTTATATGACCCAAGCTACTACACACGATTGTGCTGTAACTCATCTATGAAGCTGCAGTCTTCAAACTTAAATGGAAGGTCAGCAGCAGAAGCATGCTACCAGCGCCTGAGTTTAGCACTAGCCATTCTTGGTTTACTGAATAAATGAGAGATATCTGGACTTTGCAGACTGTACTGGCTTGAATGTCCGTAAAATGTGAAGTCCAAACCAAGGACACGCCATTTGGCTTAGGCTCGGATTCTTTGATGGAAAACACCATCAATTCTGTTTAGGGCTTCCCTATTTTGAGCTACAAATCTGGGGATGTCGGTAGATGGGAGCACAGATAACGATATCTCGAACACCTTTGCTGCCATCCAGGGATCGACCGGAGTTTTGCAACGGAGATCCAGAAGCCCCAAATTGATGTTAGGAGCGTGCTGTTTAAACCAGGGGGTCTCCAACCTTGGCAGCTTTAAGTCTGGCGGACTTCAACTCCCAGAATTTCCCAGCCAGCAAAGCACCGAGTTCCAAAGCGACCTCGATCCAGTGGGTTTGGAGGCCCACCGTCGCAACGCTCTCCTCTCTGGGAAACGTGTTTGTTCCCCGTACCCCCGTACTCCACCCCCTCCTCCCACAGCTTTAACTTGCAGATCCGATGCCCGGGGTCTTGACTCCGAAGGTATCTTTCTGAAGATCTTTAGAACCCAAAAGCGATCGCGTTGATTTCTCTAGCCTCGGATAATCAGGTAAATCAGAAAATCTTCCTCGTCGGTCATCAATCTCTCTCATCTGGCGTCTCTGGATTGCCTGCTCTGCCCCCCCCCTTTTAAAAAAATTAGAATTTCCTACTTAGCATAGGGAAACCTCATTCACACCTGTCAGGCTGAAGAGGCAACAACCTGGGCTGCCGGCTCAGCCAAAAGCTTCTCGCTGTCCAAGGCCGCCGCCTTCTTTTCCACCTCCCTAAGGCGCCGAAGAGAAGGTTCGGCCAAGGCTTGCTGGGAAACGCCGAAACTCTTGCAGCCGGATAGCTCTGCAGGCGGACGGAAGAAATGGGGGAGACGCAGGGACTTGGAAGTAGAAACAACGAACCCTGCCAACCTACCCCTACCCCTCCCCCCCCCCCCCCAAAAGAGAGAGAGAAAGAGACCACAGGGTAACCAGACCAAAAGAAATTCCGTTCCGTTTCAGGCAGCCCAGAGAATTTTCAGCCTAGCGAGAACGCCAAAAAATTCTCCGTTTGGTGTTTAGGATAGAAACACTCACATACGCTTCCTGGGAGGCTGGGATCATGAAATTCTTTAAACCATAGTAGGAGAGGAATGTGCTTAGTTTTTGGTTTGCGATGCTGGCTTAGCGTGTAGCTCCCGTTGAAATTTAGCCAGCGAGCCACAATAATGTGAACCGTTGGCTTAGTCGAAGAAGGATGCGCGTCTCAGAGCGTTCTGCAGCCTAGACCTCTCGTCATTCTTGCTCAGCTCGGAAATATTTGTGTCTTCCTTACCGGTACAAAAAAATAAATAAATAAATACCCTATCTTGTGTACTGTACTCATTTGGAAGAGTTTTGATTTTGAGAAAACGGACAGACGCAGCCGAAACCACCGCTGGATCGTCCGGAGGAATTGGATGAAGAGGCAGCCTGCTGTCTCTGTAGAAGAGGGACAGAGCAAGTCAGAGATCGTGGTTCCTGCTGGAAAAAGCGAGGCTGTGCGAGAGAATACGCCTTCTCCGAGCCTATGCTTCGGGGTTGATTGTACTACAACTCCCAGAGTTCCCAGCGGGAGAGGTATCTAGGCCAACACACCAGGTGTTTAAAAAATAATAATAATAAGGCATTTAAAATGGTTTATAATAAAACGATTCGAGCTTAATAAACGTGTCACGGGATGCCAGTGACTTTACAATGCGGACATGAATACAATCGTTTTAAAAGACAACCATGAGCTACTGCTGCCATGACCTTCCTGTCACCAGGAGAGAAGGCTCAACAAGATGAGCCCCATAGTGTTAAACTATGCCTGAAAAAGATGAAGGCACCAGGAACGTAATGTGCGTTTTCCCCATTAAGAATGGAAGATCAGATCCAGAAAGTCAAGTAGTCCTACTGAAACGATGGAATCCAAGTTAGCTGTGACTGACAAGTCCCATTCATTACATCCGGTCTGCTAGAAATAGGAACAAGCCTGGATCTCAATCCTGAGGCCTCTCTCCAATCCCAGTATGGTTTCAGAACTAGCTGTGATGTACCTTACCGATGTAAGGTACATCACAGGTTATGTAAGGTACATTACACATTATGTAATTTTCAGTCTCTTCTTTCAACTCATAAAGTGATTGCAGATACCAAGTGATTGCTTTTATTACACACGTTAATATTGTGCTATTGTGGAATGTTGTAGAATATTGTCCTATTGTGGAATTAAGACATGCCATTTTCTGTATTAATAGCCACGTTATTTACATTTTCTTCACAGGATATGTATAGTTACCACAATTAAGGATCAGAAGACTGGTGAACTAGCACAATAGCTATAGGAAATTATATTTTACCTATCCCATCTGTCTGCCATTTATTAATCTAATATGATTTTTCCCCCTATTTGCTATTTCCTATTTTTTTCCTATTTGCCAGATAAATGATAAAGACTACAAACTTCATTTACTAGCCTGGTTTTTTAAATCATAAATAATGTTCAGTGGAAAACAGAAGAAAAGCAGCAGGAATGACCACCCAATATATTTTAAAAACTATTTTAGATTTGAAGTTCTAATAAACAAAGAGGATAGGCTCATGGCTCCAAAATATCATTTAATTATATTAAAGCACATTATTAAACATTCTTTTGAAATCAAGTTCAATTACTATGATTACTATTTACTATCTTCATCCAGCTTGTTCTGGATGTCCTAACTTATATCATTTTGCTGTACTAATGGACGCCTCCATTTCTAGTCCTTTAACATGAGACCTCTGCAAGCACATTCTCTTTTAGATCATAAAAATAATATTTTGCACAGTCCCCCCCACTTTTAAACAAAATATTTAACAAGACATCTCATGCCCTTCGCCAAGCTATTCTTTTCGTTTCTTCTTTTCTTGTCTTCTTTTTCCTTTTGAAATACTCTTCAAGGAAGCCTACAAAGGGACCCCCCCTCTTTTTTTTTTTTTTGAGGCCTGCTATGTTTCCACAGAGAAATAAAGCGGCCTTCTTCTCACATCCGAATTTTGCCACCCTTCTTTCCCGGCGCTTCCCTCCCTTCCCCGCTAATATCTTGGCACTTCACAATTGAAAATCGTCTTTCATTTCCATTCCTGCACACCGAATTATTGAGGGGGGCGGGGAAGGAGACGGGGCGGGGAGGAGAGCGAGGGACTCAAGACCGCCGAATCGGATTTCCCGACGTCTTAATCTTCCTCCCAAAGCCACCGAGTTTTAGGGGGTGACCCGCCCGGCCGCTGTTCCCGGAGCCACCCCCCCAAAACTTGTCTATTGCAAAAACTGGAGGGGGGGCGTGGGGTTACTCTCAAACCCGCGCGTGGGCCTCGCGGGGCACTGAAGGCGCTTCGGGGCGCTGCTCTCTCCCCATTTCTCGGCCTTCCAGCAACCCCAGTTCCGCCAGTATTTTCTTTTCTGGCTCAGCCTGAAGATTTCCTACAAGCCCCCCCCCCTCCCCCACTTCTGCTGCTAGTGAGCAAAACAAGAATAGATCAACAATTCACCCCAGGATTTGGCCGTCCTTCCCGTCTCCCCCTCCCCCCCCCGCCCTTCTTTACTACTGGGTGTAAAAATAAGAGAAAGAAAGAGAGAAGTGGGTGATTTGAGGAGAGAGGAATTGTTCCTTCTCCTTTTCCTGTGTGGTTCGCTGTCTGCCCTTTTGAAATAAAATGAAGAATACGTCCTCTACCGCTATACGTGAATTTGGCACGGGGTTGTGTGTGTGTGTGTAGGTGGGTGGGTGGGAGTGTGGGGGAACCTACGAAGCGATTTTCTTTCTTGAACCACAAACCAAACAAATAGAGAGAGAAAAACGGCCCTTTTACTCACCACTTGTTTTGCGTAGGTGAAAATGACTGGAGCCATTTTGCGGCCTATTCATGGAGGCTGGTATGCCCCCCCCCTTCCTCCTATAGTATATTTTAAAAAAAAGAAAAAGAGGAGGAGGAGGAGAAGTGCTGGGCGGCTTCGCAGCGCCGGGAACTCATTCCCACATCACGTCCAGTTTCCTATTTAGTATGGAGAGCGGATCGCTGGAGCAACGTGGCCAACCGAGATAAGCCGCTGGCACTGGCCCGCCTGCCCTGATAAGCCCCTAAACCCATTATTTATGAAATGATTCATTATTATTTGGCAATTTTATCGAGGGAAAGCGGAAAATTATTGCAGGGATATGCAGAGAGAGAGAGAGAAAGAGAGAGAGAGAAGAATTTTGGAACGCTCGCCTTAGAGCTTTCGAGACGTGTCTGTTTTGCGCGCTCAGGTGCACTTTAAAAAGAGACAGCAAAGAGATTGGGGAGGGGGGGAAGGCGAGAATAATCAAATGCTCACTACGACTGCCCACTTTTGAATAAAGATCCTTTCTTTTAGCTTCCTTGGAGGTGATTATCCATCCCCACCTCCACACACACAGTGCACACCACTTAAATAGGGAACACCTACCCTGTTCTTAATTAAATTTAATGAGCCAAAATAAAACCGGTGCGGTACCGCTAAGGGGGAGCCAGGGTGGCGATGGGAGCACGAGGGGTCGCTTAAAAATAAACGGCTGAAGAGAGCAGCGCGGGAGGGACAGCTTGTCAATAAAATAAATGTGCTTTTTAAAAAGAAGAAGAAGAAGAAGAACCATCATACAATTATTCAACATAAGAATCGCCTTGACCGGCTTGAAGGTGGGTAAGATTTAAACTCCCAGAATTCCCTAGCCACACATCTTCAAATGGGTCCAGATTGAGAAACGCTGGAATAGCCTGCCAGGATTTACTGCTACAATTTGAATGATATGGGCCAGGGGTCACCAAGCTTTCAGACCTCAGGGACCACTAAATTCATAATTTTAAATCCCGTGGACTACTAATGTGAATTTTTAAAAAAAAGATAAATAGTATTTAGTGCAATATAAAAAATGCAAATAATTTTTCTGCAGACCACCAAAATTTTCTCGCGAACCACCAGTGGTCCACGGACCATCAGTTGGTGATCACTGATATGGACTTCCCGTCCCTTATCATGAGACAAATGAATTCTGGCCATCCCTTTTCTGCCATGTTTTTGTGATGTTGCCTCTGTCTCATCCCTTAAAATCTCTCTTAGCTGTTCCAGGCTTGAAGTGATAGTTTCCACTCCATGCCACGTTTGAAGTGATAGTTTCCCCTCCGTGCCACGTTTGCTACGGATCTGGTCTGAAACCTTTGGCTGCCTATTTGAGTGCTGATGTAATCAGGGGTTCATAGGGATCACTGCTGGCACATGCTCTCCCTTTGGGTGCCTGGGTGCTAGTCTCCATGGGAATTTTGGCTTGGGTTGGAGGAAAGACCAGGCAGCTGGTCACCACGGAGGTATCTGCCACAGAATGCCTGACTGGCACTTTCCTTAGAACGTGTTAGATTTTACAGGAGCTCCTTATAAATACAAGTTTGGCACTCTGGAAGAGTGCTAGTTCTTTGCTGTCCAAATTAACCCAAATGGAGAAACCAGTTTTTGACAATTGTGTGTTGCTAATTGTGTCACCAGCAGGTGAATGATGACAAGGATTTGGCATGGCTGTTTAATTTCTTCAGTGTGTGTGTGTGTGTATGAGAGAGAGAGAGAGAGAGAGAGAGAGAGAGAGAGAGAGAGAGAGAGAGAGAGAGAGAGAGAGATGGTGGTCGTATTTGACATTTTCTATTCCAACTAGAGGTTGCCACTAGATGCCCTAATGATCACTGTAATGACAGGCAGACCAATCACAACAGCATGATTCCAGATGTTTGGTCTAGCATCTGTATTCTCCAAGCCTTATGGCTCTAAGCCAGTCAGGACTGAAACTTGCTGATTATTAATGATTTTCTCTCATTTCATCCCAGATCTCTTCTGCACTTCTCAACTGAGAGCCGGGCTGTTTTCCAACTCCTACATTGCCTGATTACCAGGCAATGTTGCCAGGACAAAGGAGGAGGTGCATTGAATGGCAGCATCGAAGCATTTCCTTCTGCTTCACCCAATTCCCCCTCTCAAGTTTAATCAATCAGTTCGTTTGGCCATTCATGAATTGTTCTTAACAACTCCAGGCAGCTTATAAAATAACGAAGGATTAAAGCAAAAGGGAAAGTTGAGAAGTGGCTGATCCCACCATTCCACTGCACCCCACCTTAAGTGAAAGAGCTTGTTTCTCCATTAGCTGATGATGCGTGGGGAACCTTCCACCTATCCAGTGGTGAAATTCATTTTTTTTTCTACCGGTTCTGTGGGCGTGGCTTGGTGGGCGTGGTGTGGCTTGATGGGCATGGCTTGGTGGGCATGGCAGGGGAAGGATACTGCAAAATCTCCATTTCCACCCCACTCTAGGGGAAGGACACAGCAAAATCCCCATTCCCTCCCCACTACTGGGTCCAGCCAGAGGTGGTATTTGCCAGTTCTCCGAACTACTCAAAATTTCCCCTACCGGTTTTCCAGAACTTGTCAGAACCTGCTGGATTTCACCCCTGCACCTATCCCTTCTGTAAACTGGCTCCAGAAAGGGCAGCATCATTCAGTGGCCTTTCTGTGGTAGAATTTGGGCTTTCAGGGATGGAGCACAGCTTATACCAGAATACTTCCGTGATCAGCTCAGTGACAGATATCACTTTCACTTCCCTGGGGAGAATGGTGAGTAAGGAAATGGGAGGGGATATATTTCTTTTCCAGCTAAAATCTTTCTGGTGTAATAATAGTAAACAACAGAACCAAACTGATGATGTTTCCTAGTTTGGGTAATGAAGGATCTGCAAGAAAACAAGCAAGCTCAGAGAGCAATCCTCAGAACCGAATTGTCCTGACAAAGAGATTTTATATATCTGTCTTCATTCACACATCATGGGAAGTCATGGTTTGGTTAATCATGGTGTATTGAATACCCTACTGGTTCAGATATTTTCCTGAGCTACAAATCTTAGCTTAATATACATTTCCAAGCCACCTTGGCTACAGGTTCGCACTAGATGCGAAGCCATAATCACGTAATTCATATCATGGCCTCAAGTGGTATGGAAAGCCAACCCTACCCACAGTCTGAGCCAACCTGCTTGTGGGAAGAAGGCAGGGAGTTCTCGAACAGCCTGGTTGTGTCTTTACAACAGAGACCCATCTTGATGCAGAGAGAAACTTGAAGATGTGCATAAACAAATCCATTAAGCATCTGATCTCACAACAGGTTGACTCACTCTGCTAGAATAAAATGAAATATCATGTAAGGTCTTATCAATAACAGCAAAACAGTACCGTTCATCGCAACAAGGATGTTTCCCTGCCTTTCCCTTAAGATAGAACTAACTACTCCTTGTTTACAGACCTTGTTGGTTACATCAAATTCATACCGCAAAGGAATAAGACTTGAATTCGTTGTCTCTTTGATCAGGGGTGAAATCCAGCAGGTTCTGACAGGTTCTGGAGAACCAGTAGTGGAAATTTTGAGCAGTTCGGAGAACCGGTAGTGGAAATTTTGAGTAGTCCAGAGGACCAGCAAATACCACCTCTGGCTGGCCCAGAGTGGGGTGGGAGTGGAGTGCAATATCCTTCCCCCAGGAATGGGGAGGGAATGGGGATTTTGCAGTATCCTTCACCTGGCGTGGGATGGGAATGGAGATTTTGCAATATCCTTCCCCTTGCCACGCCCACCAAGCCACGCCCACTATGCCACGCCACGCCCACTAAGCCACCCCCACAGGACTGGTAGTAAAAAAATTGGATTTCACCACTGTCTTTGATCCCCAGTTTCCTAAAGCAGAGGTCTCCAACCTTGGCAACTTTAAGACTTGTGGACTTGAACTCCCAGAATTCCTCAGCCAGCAAGATAAGATTACTTATCTGATGAATCTTTGGAAAATTCCCATCAAATGCAATTGATTGGAGAGATTCCGAGATTCCCACTTAACACCTGCGATCCTGTTATTTCAAAGCACCGTTGCAATCGATTAAAACTGATTAAATCTGGTGGTCTCTGGGGTCTCTTCCCATGCGTGGTGGTGGTGATGGGGGGATATGCTTAGACTACAGGAGACAAAGAGGTTTTTATTCCATGTATGGGGCATGAAGTTTCGGTGGGAAGGGGAAACCGAATATGTCGACCTTCCTGCAACGATACACCGAGGGTCCAAAAGTGGCACAGCCGCGCCTGTGGAGTTCCAGTGCCAATGCACTCCCCCGTCCTCATCCTTTGTGTGTGTGTGTGTTTGCTGCGCCGCCGCCGAGGAATAAACCATTTCTGGAGTGTCTCAGCCTAAAGGAGAGAACGACCAGCCGGGGAATGCAAACTGAAGTGGGGCAAACGGGAAGAAGCTTCGGTCAAAGAAGCGGCAAAGGAAACGGAAGGGCTTGTGACCCTCCCCGCCAGGGCAAATGAAAGATGAGTGGCGGGCTTTAAATACGTATCCGCCGACCCCCACTTTGCCTAGGTGCCAGGATCTGGAGGTTGAGGTACGCGAGGATTTCCCCCAGAGAAGTTTTTCACGACGCCGGAGGGAAACGGCTGGAAGTGTCAGTTCCCCGGGTAGTCACGACTGTATGCTGGGCCTGTGTTTTAAACCAGAGCCAGGAAACACGAGCGCCACTTCCTTTAGCCACCAGAGGCAGGAAATGGGAAAGACAGAACTCGTCTGCCCGGGCGGGCACAGTAATGGAGATCACGTTTCTCCTCTGCCTCCTCCATCTCTCTCATCCTGCCCTTCACTTGATAAACAGACCTCTCTGAGCAGGGGTCAGGATCCCATTTAGAGGTGGAAGGAGTTATGACTGTAACCTTGTAACCTTAAAATCCTTTAAGATTTACACTGAACGTTTCCCTATGACTATCATTAAGTGTTGTACCTTAGGATTCTTGATGAATGTATCTTTTCTTTATGTACACCAAGAGCATATGCACCAAGACAAATTCCTTGGGTGTCCAATCACACTTGGCCAATAAAGAATTCCATTCCATTCCATTCCATTCCATTCCATTCCATTCCATTCCATTCCATTCCATTCCATATGCTTATGCTTATGCTTATGCCTATGCCTATGCCTATGCCTATCATTATCATAGCAGAGTCCGTAGTCCCAGCCAGGAATCATATACTGTGCCTGGGGTCAAGACAAGATAGGACAACCTGGTACCTTGTAGATGTTTTAGGCCAGGGGTCTCCAACCTTGGCAACTTTAAGCCTGGTGGACTTCTACTCCCAGCTTTGCTGGCTGGGGAATTCTGGGATTTGAAGTCCGCCAGGCTTAAAATTGCCAAGGTTGGAGACCCCCGTTTTAGGCAACACTCTTTTCAGATCCCTACAGTTGACTGTTGGCTGGTCTGAAAGGAATTGAAGCCTTAAACATCTGAAGGACACCAAGTGGCCTAATTCTGGATTAATATTTTGTGGTAAGATCTAATGCAGTGGGTCTCAACCTTCTTAATGCTGCGACCCTTTAATACAGTTCCTCGTGTTGTGGTGACCCCCAACCATAAAATTATTCCTAAAACCATTGAAAATATGTGTTTTCGGATGGTCATAGGCGACCCCTGTGAAAGGGTCGTTTGACCCCCAAAGGGGTCCTGACCCACAGGTTGAGAACCACTGATCTAATGGCTTTGAGCCACACATCTTATTTTGCAGAAGCAAGGGTTTGAAAGTTTTGTGTGAAAAAGTCCTCAAATATTTCTTGGTGCATGCCAGGAATCATAGTGCAATGCTAGAGAAGCTATTCTCTCATTTAAACTGCTATCCATCTCATTTTTGCACCACCGAACAGCATCATCACTTAACTGTTTGCATTGCCAAGATGTGATTCCTAACTAAATTGTATTGTTATAATGTGTGTGCCACTTATAATATACAATTAACTGGTTTTCTGCTCTGGCTTTGCTACCTGACCCACTTCAGCATATAATCAGCCAGCAAGAAAAACATCCAGCAATCGGAGCACTAATGGGGTGGGGATTTGGCTCTATTATGTAATTCTAAGTCTTTATTTTTCTGGCAGACTGACCCTCCTCCACTCCCACTTGGACATCTGATAAGTGTCAAAATAATGTGAAGAATTTTAGAGGAAAACAGCTCCTAATTAAGTCAGGAAATAATAATCAGATTCTACTTCAGACAGTACAGAGGTATATGGAAAATACCCAGATCTAATCTCAGAAAGGAGAGACAGAGCTTCCCCCAGTGGTGCCGACACAGGTCCTCTTATAGATGGTTACAGAAGTCAACAGAGAGAGGAAATGTTTGAAACCAATACAAGAAAACAGGCAAAACATCAACAAAACTCCAATTATTCCATATTATTTCTTGCCACTGCAACAGAGTGCTATGCTGCTGTTGCATCTAATGTTAAAGTTTCTCCACTGATTCCATTCTAGAGTTGTAGAAAGAGAAAATTGTGTAAATTTATCTTGTTTCCAAATACAAGATTGATGGTTTTCTCTTCCAACTCTCTTCTGGTTAGACGCCTAGAGTTGATTTCCAAAAGTTGTGTTGTTTATTTGTGTGTGTGTGAGGGGCGGGGGGGGGGGAGAGAATTGCATGAAGGATTCAAGAAACAAAACTAACACAGAAGCCAATTGCTGGGCACTAATTTGGCCATAAGAAAAGCTGCTTAATGTCTGGAGAGAGAATGTTTTCCCAACACACTTGAGCTTCTAGCAAAAATGCATATCAAGACATGTCAAAAACCTCATAAATTCCAGTAAAATGGGTATGGGCAGACTAAAGCTACATAGGATGGAGTGTCTTCCTTCTGTCACTTTCATGTGTATTATGATTTGTATCACATGAAACATCTTAGCTCACTTGGCAGGCTGATCATGCAAATGCACCTACTCACGAGTAAGCAGCATAAGCTAGTGAGACTATAGTGGGAGCCAAAGACTCAATAACATATGCATAATGCTTGTGTGCATTATCTCTTTAGACTGTACCAATCTATTCCTACTTGGATTACTTTAATAAGTATTTTATAATTTGACAGAATGATAAATGTGCCCTGAATATAAGGTATGCACCTAAGGAGATCTGAATGCAAAGCAGGCTGTTTTCCCAAACCAAGGGTATTTTATTTAGTTTGGCTTATAATTTTGAACATTTCTTCTCTTCAGAAGTAAGGAAAAGCAGTGGTGAGAGGTTATCTTTGGTTGTTCAATTCCCTTGTTCACCCATCTTCCTTAAGCATATGTAATATAAATGTGAAGCCTCTTGGTTTATAGAGACATAAAGTAAACCAAGTTATATTCAATTATATTTTTATAGCAGAGTTTTCTAAAAGTTAGCACATTACAAAAATAGTCTAGCAATTTTATTTCAGCACACAAAGTATTAAACAAATCAGGAACTACAGAATATAATGTTTGGTGTTTATGGCAAATCAAACACATAAGATGGCTATTATTTGTCAGCCTAGTTTTGTTGTTTTCCTACTGTAATTGCATTTGTTACAAATAACCATAGGACGTTTTATTTCAAATTCATAAAATAAGAGTTAAAACTGGTAAACGCTTCAAATCAAGCTTGCTTTAAACTGTCTGCTTCACCATGGATAATTTCATTCTTGTTGCATTTAATAAACAATAAACCAACATCTTTAAAAATACCCTACATGCCCGTAGTATCCTGATTATATTCAATGACCATTTGGAATGTAAATGAATTCTCGTATGCATAAAGACCTAAATTTATTGTGTGACCCAACCTGCTGTACTTCTCTATATGAAATTAGGAACCACTTCCCATTTATGAATTGCCAAGAAAAAATTTAAGTTATATTTAGCCAGCAGCATCTCTTGATTTTTTTGAACCATGAGAAAAGAAAGAGGATGACAGCGATTTGTAAATAAGTCAGAATAACTTTGGTAGCTGTCTGAGTTGTTTTACATCGAGAAAAGTGCCCACTAAGTTAACATTTTCTGCTTGATTTAAATTATCAACAGAGGGATTTTGTGGAGTTCCAGTCACAATGTGAACATTTAGATTTTCTTTGCCTGGATGCTGTGTAAATTCTGCTTCTCCAGGCAAAAGTTTCATTTTTGGCTTTAAATCCTTTAAAAAAGGATGTGGAGTGTCGTTAGTTTGGTGCAGGATTCTGGGTGGCAAAACAGCATTTGTAACACTTCTTAAGATGGGCCTTTCTGAATGCAGCAGGTGACAAGACGATTCAGGTTTACAGTATGTTGGATCAAAATTAATCTGCTTCTCACCAGTTCTTTCAGAAGAGCCTTTCCAGGAAGCAAAGCCCTCTAAAACAGGGTTGAAATCCAAGTGCAGGACAGGCTCTAAGCTCTCTTTGCACTTGTAGTTCTCAGATGGTTGCTCCTCTTCATCATCACTACCATCGTTGCTTTGTAGGAGGCCATACTTCTTCATATATGTCTTGGTTGCAAAAGACATGTTGCCAGGCGAAATTAAACCAAGGCCCATCAAAGACTTCTCTGTATTAGTTTGCAGAAGAGTCTGTAAAGATGAAGTCACAGAATTTCTCTGGCTTGAATGATTTAAAGAAAGCTGTGACAGTTGATTTTCATTCAGGTATTTGAGAGCAATAGCATTTGCCTCCATGCTCAGGTCTGCTCCAGTGGGAGTTAAGCCACTCATACCAACATTAGCAAAAGACATATAGTTTAGTCCTGGTACTATTGCTTCAGGATTAATGCAAGCCAATACACTAGAAAAGAAAAAGACACATTTAAATAATTCTGCACATTACCATTTATTCAATTTTTAATAACCACCTGATCATAAAATGTGAATATACTATGTCATATTTTAGTATCCATGTAGTTTCTTAATTTGACAGCTTTAATATGACACATAAATTTGTTGTTCTCATATTGTCAGTGAAATTTATAAAGTGATTAACTTTAGTTAGATTGTTTGTCTCTATCAGGGGAATTTAATATAGATGGTCTGATTTGCATGTCTGGGAGCAGCCTTTTATTTCTGTCCTTTATAATGCCTTCCTGTCCATTAGAAAACCATTTTGATTTGTTACATATAAAGAAGAAAATAAAATTCTACGGTATATTCAGTGCAAGTCATAATTAGAATAAGAATGTAGTGAGATTATCTCACTACAAAAGTAGATAGGTAGCATTGACAGACATCTACCCTCGGTAAGCTTTTTAAGCAATTCTGTGCAAAAGGAGAATTTACAATCTACTGAACAGTAATCCTGATCTCTAGATAGCTATCTGCAAAAGACAACTGTCACAGATATTTCAGATTATTAGGCAGACATAGATGCATGAATACTCAGTCATTCGTGGATTTATTAAATACTAGCTGAATATCCATGCTCCGCTACAAAAGTACAGTATGTGATCGGGCTTGATAAATCGACACTTAAGAGTTTGAAAATTAATTAGTAGTTATGATTGGCCTCTCCTCTCTATCCCCTTCTCTCCCTCAGCTTGCCCCATAGATACTCTCCTCTCCCTTCTCTCCCTCAGGCTGGCCCCATAGAAGCCTCTCCTCTCCCTCAGGCTGGCCCCATAGATCTTCTCCTATCCCCTTCTCTCCCTCAGGCTTGCCCCATACAGCCTCTCCTATCCCCTTCTCTCCCTCAGGCTGGCCCCATAGAAACATCTCCTATCCTATCCCCTTCTCTCCCTCAGGCTTTCTAGCCCCTTCTCTCCATGAGGCTTGCCCCACAGAAGCCTGTCCTATGCTATCCCATTCTTTCCAGAGTTATTTTCAAGTTGGTAGGGGGAGTAGAATGTCTAATTAGCATCAGAGCATGTTATAATAATATAGGAAATATAGGAAATACTAATGCTCCGATGGTTATTGTTAAGGATATTGATGTTGTTTGACCAACCAGCAGAGTAACTGCAC
>WNWU01000004.1:22231071-22266071 GCA_012654045.1 Ptyas mucosa
CTGGACAACTGGTTCTAACATTATATACATCATATAGAATCCTAACAGTTATCTCGAAAAATCATTTCTTAGTGAGCACTTAGAAGCCAAAAGGAACATATGTGGCATATTATATATATATATATATTAAAATTTTGATAAAACAGATTTGCACAGACTGTAGGATTTGTACTGTAGGAAAGAAATCAGAAATGTAGTTTTCATTCTCATTTCAAATTAACAATGGTTTAATATTGCATCCAAATCCTGAACTGGAAATAATTTTAATGCTGGGTAGTAAAAACCAAATTTCAATCCGTGAAGGTTGAAGACAGTAACAATGCTTCAAGCTTTCTACTAATAGTTAAGACTTTATAATCCAGACTTGGTTCTGGGCTGGATATTACAAACTTTGCTCAAGAAAAAAATACACTGTAAAAAATAATTCTGATTTTTTTTTTTAATCAAACTGAGAAGAACAAAAAAGTCTGCCTCAGTAGATGGCCTGAGGCTTCCTGTTATTCTCTAGATCACAAAACACCATTTCATCTTTCCCAATCCTTTAGTCCTTTCTGTTCTTTTACTTTTATCACAAGCTAGAGTGTCCCAATGTACATACTGAAATGTAAATAAAACATGTACTCATTATTTTCTCGTGTTCTCGTTTCTCAAGGTTTTGTTCCCATGTAACATAAATTTTTGACCACTCATTCCTCAAAACAAGCAGTGTTTTGAGAAGCTCAAAACACTGCTTAATGCTACAGAATCTGATTTAAATGACAAGGAAGCCCATCCCAGTATAGCTGGAGCATTATTGTTGTTGTTGTTGTTGTTGTTATTATTAATTAATTAAATTTATATACCGCCCTACTCCCGAGGGACTCAGGGCGGTGAACAGCCAAAATAAAATACATGTAATACAAATATTAAAAACATTTAAAATATATTAAATATTATGGCCCCAAAAAACAAATTAAAACCAATTTTAAAACCCAATTTAAAATTTAAAACAATTTAAAAGAGGTTAGGCCAGGCCAGCCTGCTGGAAAAAGAATGTTTTAAGGGCACGGCGGAACGCGCACAGATCAGGGACGTTCCGTATCTCCGGGGGGAGCTCGTTCCAAATAGTAGGTGCCCCCACAGAGAAGGCTCTCCCCCTGGGGACCGCCAGCCGACATTGTTTGGCCGACGGCACCCTGAGAAGTCCCTCTCTATGGGAGCGTACTGGTCTGTGAGAGGATACTGGTGGCAGAAGGCGTTCTCGTAGATACCCTGGCCCTAAGCCATGGAGCGCTCTAAAGGTGGTAACCAAGACTTGAAGAGCACCCGGAAGACCACCGGGAGCCAGTGCAGCTCGCGCAGGAGGGGTGTCACATGGGATCGCCACGTTGCTCCCATAACCATCCGCGCGGCCGCATTCTGGACCAGCTGGAGCCTCCGGATGCTCCTCAAGGGGAGCCCCATGTAGAGAGAATTGCAGTAGTCTAGGCAGGAAGTGACGAGGATATGAGTGACCGTGTTTAACGAGTTCCGATCCAGAAAGGGACGCAACTGGCGAATCAGGCGGACCTGATAAAAGGCCCTCCCGGCCACAGCCGTCAAGTGCTCTTCTAAAGACAGCTGTGAATCCAGGAGGACACCCAAGTTGCGAGCCCTCTCTGTGGGGGCCAATGACTTGCCCCCAATAGTCAGTGATGGTGCCAACTGACTATACCGGGATGTCAGAAACCACAGCCACTCGGTCTTGGATGGGTTGAGACTGAGTCTGTTCCTCCCCATCCAGATCCCCACAGCCTCCAGGCACCGGGATATCACTTCAAGGGCCCATAATAATGCATGGAAGCAGGAGTATCTGTAGGATGTGGTCAAGACTTCATTAACTGATTTGTTGGTTATATGCAGCTCAGAACTGGACTGACTGAGGTACTATATAAAACCTAGCAATAAATAAAAATCAATAAATTGCCATTACCCAGCATTCTCCACTTTGTGTACATTGTTCATCTTCTCAGGAGAATCAAAATTTACTCCAAGGTTTCTTAATTGTTTCAAGGTTGCATTCAGAACACTATCTTTATCTCTTAGGACCATGTCTGATACTGAGCTTCTTTTTTGTGCCTTGTTTATTTTTAAGGATGTAGTGCATTCATCTTTACTCAGATCCTCTTTCAGAGAGGGACCGTTTTCATCAGAAGTTTCCTTCAAAAATCGATTTACCTGACCCTATAGAAATATTACAAAGAAGAACATAAAATTAGATGAATAAAATTGCAGGATGACATCTCCGTAGGAATTCACAGCATGTTGACAATGTATTCATATCACCATAGGAAAACCTGTAGGCAATTTATTTCTAGCTCTCAAATCATAGATGCATAACTAATGTCATTAAGCTTATAGTTAAACAGATTTTAGTATGAGTCTTTAGAATGTATACATTTAGAAATAATCTGTTCAAGTTTACTTTTGAAATATCATAATTCTGCTTAATTTTACATAATTATGTAACTTAACCTATTTTGTCCCACACTACACTATTTTTTAAAAGAAATAATCATGTACACAATAGAATGCAGTTCTGAAATATTAACAATAAGCTGGATATATCCTACTGAGCACTTTAAGGAAAGCCTATAAGTTCAAGATGTATGGATAAGGAACACTGGTCTTACCTGATACGATCCTTCTCGTTGAGTGGAGGCAGCATTCAGAAATGGGTTGTCCTCATCTGCTAGCCAATAGGACTGAGTCTGTCAAAGCTGCGAGGACACACCTACACCAACTTTTCTCCAGCTTTTGGCGAAGGAATAGGATAGACTCGTCGTGACTTGGTCAGAAATGCTATGTGCCTTTCTGAGAGACTGTTCAGTACGTCTATCCTCCGGCCAGAGGGCATCCTCAGGGGTATCCGTCATAACTGATGGAGGTGCCAATGTCACTATTGGTCCATCCACCACTGGCACCTGAAATGCCTGTAACAAGTCTGGGGCCATGTTGTAATACCTCTTATCCAAGGAGCTAGGATTTGCTCCTGCTACTGGGGTAGCCCACTGCCTTTGTACAATATCTACAAATAATTGAGGTCAGTTGATACCTGGCCCTCCTGCCTTTCCCCAGAGCAGATTCCCGCTGCAGTCGGGCTAAATGTCGCCTCTGCAGGTAAGACCCTCTGTCTGACCGGCTGTTGCCATGCTGCAGGGGCAGAAAATGGATCTAGGAGGGAGTCATATGGAGTTTCCCTGTTGATGGGCCGATTGCCTGCTGAAGGCTGCTCAGGAGTGCCATCTGGTGATAGGGACTGAACCTGCCAGTTGTCAGAATCCTCAGGCAGAATCAACTGCAGTTCTGTATTATGGCGGGAAGTGGGTGTTGTGAGTCTCTGAGGGGGACCCTTGCTTGTCCCCTCTAATGTCCTGGCCATCTCCCACTCAATTGCCTTCTGGCATCTCGCTGTGTCTTTCTCCGCTGCCTCCGAGGGCTTCGCGGCTTCCTTTGACCTCTTAAAACAGTTTAGCCACAGCCCTCCTACTTGCAGCCCTCGATCCCGAGGTTTCTGCGATGTCACCTTGGCCCCTGTCCACCCTTTTCCTGCCAGAGTCAAAGGTGGTCAATGGAAAAGCGGCTTCCCCACTGAAACCGGGAGCTGCATCCGCCATTTTAGGTGCAGCTGCCAAGCAAATGATTAGGAAAAAACCCTGGGCTTTGCAGACAAAGTTTGTGGCTGTGGCGGCTTCCGAGCATGTCCACTAGTGAGCAGAGGTTCGGGAATTGGGCCCCCTGGTCCGCTGTGGCCGTTAGCGCTGCCACCGGAGTATGCCTGCAATCGGGCAGGAACTCGGCAAACATGGCCATTAAATTGGCGGCAGTTGTAAGCTTGACAGCTCAGGCTTACCTGACACCCTGGCCACCCTTTGGCAAGAAACGGAGCACAAGGCCTCTGGCCGAGCCAGAATGCATCGGAGCCTTCATGGTCCAAAGGCTCTCGGGCCAGCACTGCGAGCTACGCTCGATCTGGCTGCCCAGTCAGTCACCAGCCAGTGACCCAACTTGCCGCAGCGCAGCCTTCAGCAGGCTCAAGCTAAAAGCTCTTCACACTGGAACAGTTGGTGGCACAGCTACATGATGGTGATATAGCTGTCAGAAATAAAACCACAATTGAAGAATATCAAGTGGAAAGGACTGAGTCAAAAAGCTGGAGACCGTTGGTGTAGGCGTGTCCTCGCAGCTTTGACTCAGTCCTATTGGCTAGCAGGCGAGGACAACCCATTCCTGGATGCTGCCTCCACTACAAGGGAGAATAAAGACTTTACTATGAAGTACTTTTTTTAAAAAATCAGAAACAAATAATTTATAGGGCCAGCACTGTTAAACACTTGAATTAAATAAAATTATATTGAGCAAACAAAACTTACTAATAAATCCTGATACATTTTTTGATCATCTGGTGATACATTCGGTGGGGTAGTAATGGCACAGTCAAAATTTTGTTTATCTGTTGGTTCAAAATTATTGCCAGTTTCTTCTGATGGATTGATTTGCAAACATTTGTTACCATTTTCATTCTGCAGTGAAGCTTGGTCAATTCCTATGGCAAGTGGTCCATTACTATTAGTAAAAACAGATATGATTTGAATTGAACTATCAATACATTTATCATTGTAGCAGAATTTACATCTTAATCTAGATCTCAAATTTTCCCAATTCTTTAAGATTATCATCAAAGTCTCACATTTCAGAACATTTATTATGTTTTTAGATCGGAAATGACTTAAGTGTTCATCTTCATTTACTGCAAGCAATATGTTCAATAGTAGTATCTCCATCAGTATATTACTTGAATATATGAAACATTTTCCAGTTATTAAAATAAATATGGATTTAATATTTTCTGTTGAATGTTTTATGTGGAGCTGCATGTGTCAAACAATTGTTTAAATCTAACTTTTCTTCTGGGGTGTATATAGTATTCATTTTGATTATCTGTGCATGAAAAATATGTTTTTAATTACTCTGATCTTACAGATAATTCTACTTTGTGTATTATTCCTGACCAGGACAAGGAACATTAATTGACAGTTCCTTGCAAAGCAAATCCATTGTCAATGCCTGTATACTGAAAAAAGTCATCAGATTGCATCTGTTGGTGTTTCCCTGACTATTAAGTTGAAGCTTCCAAGAATGAGACCAGAAACCAGAGCATTCACAATCATACAAAGGATTAATGTGAGTAAAACTTCTCATTATGAACATATTACGGTACCAAAAATATGACTGTGATGCATGAGATGAACTGCTTAAATTGTGCTCCCCCACATTTTTCACAATTGATGCTATCCCAATTTTTGAGGCCTACTGAGACTGACAACATTGGAGCAGATCTTCACAAATGGAATACAGCAAGTTAAAAGCAAGTTGGAGCTAGAATCAAAATATTGATTCTATATGCTATAGAAGTTGCTATATAATTCATTTAAAATAACTACTATGAAGAAAATAGCTATCCGGATTCAAATCTAAACAGTATTTTTGAATCAAGCTGCTTCTGAATCCTACTCTTAGGATTAAAATGTTAGATTTTCAATAGGGGGCAAATATAGAAAATATATAGGCAACTTATTTTGAGGTTTAAATGTGTAAGATGTCATAGTACAAACAATTCAATTCAGCCAATCCAGGCTGCTATCTATGAGCAATATATCCTAGAATATAAGATATAGTAATATCTTACTATACTGAAAGCACTAGAATAGAGCTGAACCAAGCCAATCTGGTATTCACAGTACAAGTCAATTAAAATACTAGCTCCAGTTCTGAAAAAAAACCTCATAGGTGACTTAAACATAACAAAAGATTTATGCAAAATTTAAAAGAAATCAGAAAGAATATTTTAACTTTATAAAAAAAATTACCACAGGCCTGCAGAAGATTGATTAGTTCCTCCTTCAACAATATGGACACTATCAACAAAGCTGGGTATATCAACAGCTTTTAATGAAGAGGCAATGCTTGTTTGACTACTGTCCTTTTCTGCACTAATAGAAATAGTGATGTCTTCATTGGAAATTTCAACTTCATCTTCTTTCACAGACTCTTTCTTCTTTTCCAAAGGGGTATTCCAAAATAAGCTGGCACCTATAGGAAGTCAAATAAAAATACCGTGCAATTTAAACTAGGCTACTGCACTATATGCTATATGTAATGCATATCTTGAAATAATTTTGCACCATTTACAATGCACTTACTCCATTACTGATATAAACTGATCTGATTACTGTACTAATTCTTATTGTAAGAATTTATTTGTTAAACAACTGAAAAATGGTAATCTATCACCAGCTTGTCTTTGTATGCGATACTGGTTTGTACTCCTAAAATTGGCATAAATAATTCTAACCAAACCTGAGGGTTATATGATCCCTTTACAAAATATCTCTTTAGTAACAGAGGTCCAATGTGTCAAGGTGAAAATATTATATATAGCTGGTAGGATTTTTAAAAAACATGTTGACATTTGCTTTGTGTTAAACAATCCAGTTATTTTTCAAAATTGTAAATCTGAAGCATAATGTTATATTATAATATGGGTCACTAAGTAGGTTTCTGCAGAAATTAAAGGGCAGATTCATAATAAGCTATGAACAACCAGAACAAAATGGCTCCAATGCTTAGCATTTTCTCCTGAGTTTAGTGTCATTTAAAGAAAATGTACAATAAAACATTACCTGTACTCACTGCAATGCTGATACTTTTCTTCATGTGTAACCCTGGAGAAGACTGGGTTTCCATGGCAACAAATTCTACTTGCTTCTCAGACTGTATGCTATTGTTTTCTATGGATCTGGAAGCACAGGTCTGAAGAGTTTGTGCCTCTAAAAGCTGCTGGATCTGTAAACAAAATCTGTGTTAATTGAACATCCTGAATAAAAAGAGAACCAATTAGTATAAATTACTTGATAACAATTTATCCTATGTATATTTAAGACTGTTTTCCTTCTATGAACTACATAAGGCAGTGTTTTAAAGCCCCTTTCATATATAAGAAGATAAAGTAGGGCACCATATCACAGCACAGAAACAGGTAGTTGAAATTAAAGAAAATCATTAATTTAGCTGGCTTCTGTTCAATATTGACTTTCCAGCATAAGAAATGTTAATAATAAAAACACAAGTTATATTAAAACTTCTACTTGCCTCAGAGATTGAAACAGAAACTCCCAAATTCCAGCTTGAATGTCACACGTCAATCATGTCAAACAATCATGTCAAAGAGCAATTATACTTCAGTAAGGAAGTCAAATAGATTGTTGAAATAACCCAACCAACCTGAGCCTGTAGCAGCTTGATTTGCCTATGCTGTTCACCAAGAATTCTGTAAACATCTGAAGATAATTCCACCATTTCATTATCTGATACTGTATTTGCAGCAGGAAGGTTCATACAAGCTGAATGTGTTGTATGTGATTGTGCATTACCATGATTTACTGGAGATGACATTCTTACTGCAGTGGATGTGTTATTATTAACAGGAGAACAATTTCCTATTATTCCATGATGACCTACATTAATAGGGCTACTTGCGGCATACACTGGACTGCAACCACCATTTATATACTCTTGATTCTGATGGAACATTAATTTTGTACTCTCCTGGGTAGGACCTGAACGATTTTCAGGACTGTCATTACATAAACCTTGCCAAACATTTGCTGGACTATATTGTATATGGCCATACTGCTGACAGTTGCAAATACAAGGAGAACAGCATGATGGACCTTGAATTGGTACCCGAACTCCCAGGGGTCTTCCCAGATAAGATGGTGATAGTGTACAAGCATGCCAGGGATACTGGGAAACCACAGGAGGTTTGTTAGATTTTTGTGCTGAAAAGCCATTAGTAGAAAGTTCTCCTTTCTGTGGAACATCATCATTATTTGCCAAGGGTCTTTCAGAAGGAATTGCACGTTGATGCAGTGATGTATTTTGTGGAAGTTCATTACAGGATATTGAAGGAGAAGTAGGCACACAGCCCCTTTTTGCTTGAGAGCCAGCTGGGCTGGACTGCAGTTGTAGTGGAGACTGCATTCCTTTGTAAGATTTTAAAGATGCAGTCCTGTGTTTCAGATGACTTGGTATTTGCTTTGGAGGAGGCTCTCTGGCACCTGAAGCAAAAATCTGTCTCCCAGCATCAGAGCTCTGAGAGTGCTGGGGAGCATGTGCTACAGAGTATGCCATCTTAGCAGGTTGATGTACAAATGAAGATTGATTTTTAACCACAGCATGTTTAGATGTTGGTACAGATTCTGTGGGGATGCCTTCAAGTACAATGGACAGCTCAGGAACTGAAGGATGGATCTCAGTCATCTGAAAACCAAGACAATTCAAAAATAAAAATATTTATGAATTCTTAGTTTACCAAAATAATCTGAAGTATTTTTCTCTTATCATTTACACCCTGAATAGAACTTAGTGCGAAGAGAAATAATAAGATAAGGTGAACACGGTAACAAAAAGAAATATGTCTCTATTAGGAGGCCTAAAATATGTTACCCTTCCAATGAGGCACTAGAAGTCTCAAATATCAATCAATAGCAACACATATATATATACACATACATATATATGTGTATATACATATACATATACATATATATATATATATATAGAGAGAGAGAGAGAGAGAGAGAGGAGGAGGAGATACATAAGTGCAAGTGCTTAATGTAAGAACATGAAGAAAAATACATTGTAAAAATGCTTTACCCAATGTAACACTATAAAACCTAAATGTTTGCAGGAATTGATTTTCTATTACTGATTCACTTTCAGTTTAGAAATAAGAAAAAGCAAAACCAATTCAATTCAGTTGGCATTCATTTAAGTTCTTAATAAGCATATCAATATATCCACACCTTTGCTAGCTCTTGTGTCCATATGTTGTGAGAACACCTCCCTATTTAATTGAGTCAAGTAATTTTGCCATGGTTCAGCTAGTTTATTATTTTTTGCATATTCCCATAGCATAATTATGCAGAATCCTAAGAAAGTGTCTTCTTCAAACTTAATTTGAAGATAAAGCAGCAATAAAGGGTTAAGAGTCCTGTAGTACAACCTAGTGGCAGGATTATGACATAACACTTACTCAAAATAAATACTGCAAAGCTAATTTATTATGACTGGTTTCAGACAAGAAATCTAGAATATACCGGTTGATTGATGGGATGAGGACGGGGAAAAGGTCTTGGAGATGCATCATCTTCCACACCAGAGTCATGATCACTGACAGAAAGTTTATTGGGTGAGCAATCTACGGATAAACTATAAAAAAATAAAATTTTATAAAACTAGTAAAAAATAACTTTGTTGTCTATTTTTTACTCCTGTAACATATTACAAATAATCATGGGAATCACACAGATTTTAAATATTATTCTTATATGCAATATGCCATTTTATAATATAGCAGTTTCAACTCTTTGACATGTCATGGCAATTTATACATTTTATGACCATTATTAAACAAGAGAAAGATGAACAACTGTTTGTAAACAAGTCAGGTAAAGCATATACATTTTATTGTCTCTTAATTTTTTAATTTTATTGTATTAACAAATATTGCATTTGTTTCTTGGTTACAGGAATAGTGTTTCTCCTAATACAGTCTTTTCATTCAAGAAAATTTATACTGTGAGATTAGAAAGTAAAATCTACAAAAAATTTAAATACAAACATACTGCCTGAAATCTCTTGGGTAGTTTACTTTTGGATAATAAATTACAACTTATTGTGTTAATGAAATGAACAATCTAAGAAATCCTATTGTCTTATCTCCTACTTTTCTGGAAGATACATTTCACATGGCAGCAGACAGGAACACCTATCTGATAGCTAATTATTCCTATTGAAAATTTTTATTAATGCAAGATACTGTAAAAATTTTGGAAGTGATTGAATTGTACTGAAGCAAACAAACAGTACAGATTATTTGCAAGGAGAATTTTAAAAATGACTCACCTATTTATGGAAATGGTTTTTGAAATTTTGCTGAAGAATTCTGTTTCTGCATTTATATTTTCTGAATTCAGTTCAAACTGGATAGGGTATTTATCTGAAGGTTCTACTTCCTGAAATGAAATAGATATAGAATAGATACTAAGCTATAGAATAGATATAGAATAGACACTAAGATATAGAATAGATACTAATACTAATAGTACTAACCAGACAGTCTAATCACAATAAAAGTGCACCTCTCTACATCAAACAATAGTGATGCTGACTATTTATTGTATGAAACTTTTTATGTATCTATATGTAGAGGATTCATGACTACTATAGAGAATGCCAGAAGTAAATTTTTTTAAAAAAATTTAATTGCTGCAATTTTCTAGCAATCATATTAGGTATACCCTGTTTCCCCAAAAATAAGACATCCTCTGATAATAAGCCCAATCGGGCTTTTGAACACATGCGCTAAAATAAGCCCCCCCCGAAAATAAGCCCTCCCCGAAAATATTTAAACAATGTGCAGTCAGTCCTCACCATTTCCTCTGGTTTCCTCCACGTGCCCCAAAATAAGAAGACCTCCCCAAAAATAAAGCCAAGCTCTTATTTCAGGGTTCAAAAAAATATAAGACAGGGTCTTATTTTCAGGGAAACACAGTAGTATAGAGGTACTGAAGTATTTCTAGTTGCTTCTCAATCTTCTGAAGTTGTTCTCTACAGCAGTTATAATTACTATGCCGGTAATCAGAAAAATAATGCAAAATAAATAATCCTACTTAAAATAACTATCTATTAATCTTTCCAAATTGAGAGAATAATTGTTTACCCCTTTCATCAACAGCAAGCATCCCACAAACCTATTCTTCAGTTTGGCTCAGTAAAACCAATGGTTAAACCTTTTAGAATATGTAAATTATTCAAAATGCAATTTTTTAAAAAGATACGGTTGGCCCAACATCTTTTATGATTAGTCTTGAAATCAAAAAACTATTTTTTTTCAGATCCCATAATTATTATTTTTTTTCTCCACACAAAAATCAGGTAGTTGCCAAGATTTTCCACCTATATTCTTTTCTTTTTAAACCTACAAGATAGATTAGGATAAAAAGAATGACTAGCTCAAGGGTAAATATCTCAGGTTAAGTAATAATTTAAATCTAGATCTAGATCTCCAGTCTTAATTCTAAATTTGTTCCTTCATGGTGAAACTTCAATAGCAGCTGTTACTTTTGGAATAAAGTTTTATTTAAAATTTCTAAAGCAATTGTTCTTACTGGAGCATTAAGGACATTTGAAGCCATAAACAAAACCATTTCACAATTTGAATATATAGGCATTCTAGTTCTTGATATTTTGATCTTATAAACAAAGTAGGGCCATGCTATTTCATATCCAGCATGACAGAAAGTCAAGCAACTTACTTTGAACAGATGTAATGTTTCTTTGCATGTAAGTAACTGGAAGTCTAATTCAGTACGCCCATCATAAGGCAAACATTCATAAAACTTTGGATCTTTATAATTCAGAGCAAAAAGAACTACAAGAAACCTTCCCGTTTCAGAAAATACCCTAAAGAGAAGAAAAATATTGTGTATACAAAGCAATGCAAAAATCACAAATTCAGAATTTCCAATGCCATAACATAAATTGCTCACTGTCAAGAGTCATTAGTTTGAGATGGTTATACAAACTGAATAAACAAACCAACAAAGCAAGTAATTATAAATGTTGAGCAGAATTTAGCATATTTTTTAAAAATATAGTACAATATTTAACTAACTATGCTAGAGTCTCAATCACTGTCTGTATTGCATGTCATCATTTATCATAAAATGATTAAACAGTAAAGTTACATTACCTTCTTGGACTACTGTGCAAAACTTATTATTTCTCCTACAGTTTACAAAACAATAAATGCATGCAAGTAGAATGCAGGATGATGCCATCAAATCCCAAATGAATTTACTCTGTATTTGCAATGGGGCAAGCAAAGCATTGCTCCATGTTTATATAAAATACTCGACTTTTTGACATAACCTGCAACCATTTAAAGTTTAGCTCAGATTATGTTTTAGAAGACCTCTCCAATAAGATTCTATACTGGGCATGGGTATCTGGCTGGGCTTCTAAAAAGTTCTATCCCACTTTCTAAAACAGCTCAATACAAAAATAGTACAATATATTTCTATGGTCTAGAAATCTGTTGTACTTATTCTTGCATAATATTTATACATTATATATTACAACCATATATTGTTCTTTCTGAGGTACTCTTTTAATTGCCCAAAATATTTAATAGTATTTTATGCCATCTACCAATTCAAATTTGCTTACTAATCTATTTTAATGACCTTTTCAATTATACATCTTGGGTATTTTAGCAATAAAAAATAAAATAATATAAAAGGCCAATAAATTAAAATCCCTATTACTGTAACAGTAAGAAAAATATTCCCTATTTCTATTAACTGAGAACTAATTTTAATTATAATTACCTCTCTTGGATTGATGAACTATATAAGTATCGCAGACAAAAGGCCCAAACGTGTGGATTATGAATGTGAACCAGCCCACTTAGCCAGCTAGAGGAATAGAGGAGGAAAGATACATTTGAACACTCATATTACAACACTTGCATATCATATACAACACTTGCATATCATATACAAAGAAAATCTAGATTGAATATCTGAGGTAATCTGCAAATATACTGCAAATGTTTATTATAATACAAATTCACGTTTATCCCCCAAATACTTACAGGCCAATCAGTGGCAACGTGCATGCTTTGGGATCTGATTCCAGAATTAGAAGAAGTTTCCTTGTTTGATCCATTGAAAGATATCTACAAGTAAAACAAATGACTTTTTACAAAAAAAAAAGATTTTAAAGAAATGAAAGAGATTTCCAAACTAGCAAAAAGCGTTTGCTGGAGAAGTAGCAAATAAAGGAGATAAACATATGAATGAATTCTTCACATTTTATATATAAGAGAAATGTACGAGCTTCACACAATAGACTATACATATAACATTAAAAGAACAATTTTGTGTAATATTTTTTTCAGTAACCTTCTGAAACAAAAATGGTCAGTGCATATATTTTACCCAAAAGGACTAGAACAATGTCATAATTAATTTATTGCTGGAAATGACTCTTAGAAGATGGAGAAGTCAGCCAACTGACAATTTTACACATTAATTATTTCATTTAATATTACCACCTTATGAAAACAATTGCAGCAGCTTCCAAATGGTCAAAAAGAAGACCAAAAAACCTACCCAGCAAAAAACAAAAACAAAACAAAAACAAAAAAACCAAACCAAAAAACCAACCAACCCACCCATATTTTCTGTCTGAAGGACCAAACATTTATCATCTGTACAGCTGTCATAGTAATGTAATCCTAGAATTGCCTCATTCTAGGCCTGAGAAAGTGAGTGGCCCAAGGCCAACCATCTGGCCTTATATCTAAGACAGGACTGGAACTCACAGTCTCCCAGTTTCTAGCTTGATGCCTTAACCACACCAAACTGGTTCTACTTTTTAAATTTATCTCATATTAAAACAATAAAGACAGTGCAATGGCCAACCACCTTTCTGTGGCGTGTAGAAGAGTACAGAGATGGCCTTGAAGAAGACATATGGCAAGTATTAACTCAGCCTGGGAAACAGGAAGGGATAAGGAAGAAATTCAAGATTGCTCCACCTTGGCTCTCTTTGGTTTAAGGTGGAAGGAAAGGAATGCTGTCAAGCGTTTCAGCTTCTGTTATTATATATTATATCAATAGAGTATTCCTTGTGTCTGTTTTATGAAGTGGTCTATCATAAAGGGCTGACAGGTAGAACAGGGATCAGCAATAAGGGCAGCTCAATTAATGTTGGTATGCTGGCATACTTTTGTTTTGGCTCAAGGATTGGAGGAAAGCCCTGGAGGAAACCTGCCATTCATCCACTTTACTGGTGTCTATTATTAGGTAACTGTTGAAGAGACAATGTTCCCTCGTGGTTGAATTAAATACTTTTTTTTGACAAGTTATTATAGCATTTTTCAGCTTAATATGTATTTTCAGTTTAAAATTCTTGGAGATTAGTGTAAACTTCTAGAACCTGCCCTAAAGGAATGAAGCCTCGCAATATTATTTTGGAGCATTTCATGAGTGTGCGTGTATGACATCCTAGGGCTGGCCCAAGGTCCACTATTTCAAACTAGCTCTTTAATTTCATTCAAGAACTGGAGCCCTTAGAAAGCATTCAATTAAAAACTGCACTCTTGAATGAATCACAAATAATGGACATTGCCAAACTCAAAATAACTTACCCATATTTGTAAGTTCCTTGGATGTGTGCAATATTCATATTGCTACTTAGGTTTCTAGCAAGGGCTGTAGGAATTATTGGGATAGGCTTCACAGGAATGCATTTTAAAACATTGGCCACTGTAACTGCTGCCCAGTGAAAATCAAAATTTAAATTGTCCATATTCTCCATTGAAGAGATGTGAACTCTTAAGGTCAGCAGTTTGGAAAGTTCCAAAGAATCTTGGCTGTTCAGATTCTGATGCAGTATCTATAGTAAGAAAGTATCAAAATGAATCTCAGATAGAAGTAACATTAGGAGAAGTAACATTAGGAGAAGTATCAAGCGGAGCAGTATGCTCTGTCCCATAATTGGATAGACCAGGTTACCCTGATAAAAAAAACACTTTATCATTAGGAGTTGTTTAAAACAGGGAAAGGCATCATCAATAGCACAATTTCTTAGGCATGCTTCCATATGTTTATAACACAGTTGAAAAGAACAAGCAAAACAATAGGGAAGATATTCCAATTTTTCTTATCTCTGCTTCTGCCACCAAGGAGAGTGTCAGAAAATATGAATGTTACTGGATATTGAGAGTCTTATAAGGATTTCACATGTTCAAATATGCAATCTTTTTTTTAATAATATAGGGATATAACTAGAGACTGAAATATTATACAGTCAACACAAGGTATCATCCTAAAGAATAAAAAGAATGTTCCCCAAATTCTTACCTTAAACGCCAAGTTAAAATCCTCAAAGGTGTGTACTATGGTATCATTTGATGAACATTCCCAAGCACCAATTCTGCATGGGATGAAAAAGTCTCCAGGAAGAGGTGCTGTGGGAATTTTTCCCAAACCATTTGGTTCTTCACGACCAGGATCAAAACGGTCTACTGTTAGCAATACACGTTCACCGTCTAAGCCAGAAAATTAGGACAATTAGTATGCTTTCAATTTTTATTTCATAGTTACTTCCCCTAAAAGCTTATCAGTGTCAAAATCTAGACAAACTTTGCTCCAAAGAACTGGAATGACTATAACTTTGCGGCTAGAAGGCACTCAGAATATGGTAAAAAACAAAAGGTCCAATTTTGACTCCACATACTCCACAACAGGTAGAGTACTCAATTACTCTGCAACAGGCAAGAATACAAATGAAGGCGTATTTCCAACTCAATAAAGGAGATACAATTTTTGCGGGGCTCACATGATTGCTTCAAAAGCAGTTTCCTGCTGTCTTAGTATGTACACCTGCTTCAATTTCTTTCTTATATATGACTTATGTATAACCGGAGCAGCTTTCAAAGCAACCATATGGAGTCCTGTGCACTGTAAACCATCCTATTTTGATGTCCCACAGAGCCCAATAAAATATTCTTGCTTTAATTACTTAAACCTTCAATTCCTTTCCATGTAAGAGGAGAATAATATAACTCTCAAATAAATCTGAGCTGTACAGAAGCATCTTTACTATCATTTATATACCCAAGGGATTGAGAAATTCAAGATGGTCATTCATTATTAAGTAGAATCAGCTTAGTGATGAAACACATAGTCGTAAATAATAGATTCTAAGTTCAGTACAATGTTTTCTATTCCTTGGTGTTATGTCACAAAAATCATGCTAAGAAGAAATAAGTTTATAAGGTTTACTTATTCAATCAAAAATAGAATAATTGCATACTTACTTTCATCTACTGCAAGAGTGCCAATTAAAAAACAGGTGAACGGCTTCTTTCTACTTTGCTTAGCATGACGATGGGCAAGCCGTAGTGTTTTTTCAGCAATTATTACTTTGGGATTTCTAAGGGATAATAGACACAGAATTTACTCTTTATGAACATACCAAACTAAGTCATTCAGTTATCCCCCAAAACTATTAATTACAAGCAAAAACAGCACACCAGGGAAAAAAACAATGGGATAGAAGTTGAAAAAGCAATTTCAGGCTGTCATATCTCAATCACTTCCAATCTGATCGACCACAATACATTCCATTCCATTCCATTTCCTGAAAACCACTCAGAAGCTACAATTGGTCAAGAAAGCAGCTGCAGAGATAGTAGTTGTGGGCATCCTATGTAAGATCTTTACCCACTGAACTGCATTGGCTACTAGTAAGATTCCACATTATCCTCTATAAAACATTTCATGGCTTACAGTCTGATTATCTTGGGACCTCTTTCTCCTGTCATTTTTGCCCAATTGGTTAGATGTGCTATTGTTGCACATTTGTGCTATCATTTTGTGGAATCTTGTGGGATTTAGGAAATATACATCTGCAGCTATAGTACACCTAATTATAGAACAGCATTTCACCTAAATTTGTTGTGCATGGACAAAATTAAAAAATCATAGCTCTTTCAATAGGCCTGAGTAGGATGAGTTGATGCATTTCCTGACAGAATATTTTGACTTCTGATTAGGATGTTTTCTCCCACTGATGTAATGCATTTATTATTGTTTGCTCTTTTTTTATGCTGATATTTTACACTAATAGGTAAGCCTCTCAGAAGAGGAACAGCATGGTGGCCTAATAGTAACGACACTTGCCTCCCATTCGGAAGAATTGAGAGTTCAATTCTAGGTAGCAATAGATGTTTCTCAGCTCAAAGACAAAATATCTGCTGTGAACTCCGCATAGGCATCAGGAAGGGCACCTGAATTCCATTCAATTGCCCCAACTTTACCCCGAATTAAGGGACTACAGGTTTGTTTAAAAAAAAATTAAACCTTTCAGAACAACTTTAGTGACTGAAATGGCATGCAAGTTGATAAAGTGAAAAAACTCCAGGAGCATCATTTTGATCCTTCCTGAAATTTAACTTTTGATTTATCTTATTACCTAAATATAGTCATAAGCACTTGTTCCAAGTTATATACCAAGAAAATCCACGTTTTAATGATGACATTCTGTCCTTTACATATGGCAAAGGAAACTTCAAATTTTACCATGGATATACTGTTTCCCCAAAAATAAGACATCCCCTGATAATAAGCCCAATCGGGCTTTTGAGTGCATGCACTAAAATAAGCCTCCCCCCAAAATAAGCCCTCCCCGAAAATATTTAAATGCAGAGCTGGAAATCAGGTAAGACGGCAAGAGGAGCCCCATCTTGCTCCACATGCCCAAAATAATAAGACCTCCCCAAAATAACGCCAAGTGCTTATTTCAGGGTTCAAAAAATATAAGATAGGGTCTTATTTTCAGGGAAACACAGTATTATATTACCTAATAATAAATAATAAACTGGATGGAAACAAATACAGTATTATTTAAAGGTTAACTCAGTTCCCAATCTCTGGTAAATGAAATGAAGAAAATCACTAAAAATATTTGGTGCTCCGAAACACGCTGTACAGTGTTGAGCCTAAAAGATTACAAATCTTACCTATAACTTAGGTGAGAAACAGTGCTTTCTCCAATAGGAGCTGGATTCCAAAGTGCAAATTTTGATGCAGGAAAACTAAAGGATGGCATCTTTCCCCAAACCCCTCTGAAAGATAAAACAATTTTAGATTTACGACGTTTTATTTTTATTGAGTCCTACGGGAGAAAGGCGGTATATAAATATAATAAATAAATAAATAAATAAATTTGGGTATAGTTGGAGAAAAGATAATGACCAATATTCAGATATTTCATTTTAGTGTCCATAATTATATACTGTAAATAAGGAACTACTTTTGTCTGCAAATTCCAGATAGCCTACTTAACTACTAAACAAAACTACCAATCAATACTACAGAAAAGAAACAAATTCCATATCAGTAGTCTTTAAAACCATTGCATCTGAATAAAATATCAATACCTTTGGTTTTGAGATTCAGGGGAAATTGGTTCCATGATACTTATGTATGAAACTCAAGTTTTCTACTCTGTAAGAAAATGTAACACAGGAACGTTAATTGGCATTAATTTTTGGAATTATTTTAGAAACTAGAAACTTCTATTTTTAACTATAATTAATCCTAAAACAGATATATTTTAGTTTCAGCATAGCTATACTTCAGCAAATATAACTACAATTTACAATTCCTAAAAATTGTAGTTATATCTGCTATGTTGCAGCAATTTATATGAATAGGAAATATGGACAATAAACCAATAGCAAGATTCACTGTGAAACTGTTGAGTGATTTTTCCGATTTCTAATTATTTAAGAATATAAACAGGCTTCACTTATAACCAGAAGTAACAAGAAGTAAACTAATGCAACAATGTTCTGTAATCATCATTAAACCTAATGCATAAAGACTTTAATATAGGCTATAAGTCTTGTGGGAAGGGAGGTATGACATATTCATTTCAGTCCCCAAAGGCTTCTTGGACAACCATGGCCTTTAAAAACTTCAAAAGGCTGGAGCTGCTCTAAGCCAAGCAAATCATACTATTTTGTAGGAGAGATAATCCATTTTTAGACACTGGAAAGTAAGTTTCTAGAAGAGTAGGGACCCAGGAGGAAGCCTATCCCCACCCCATCCATCCAATCTTATTGAGTGGGCAGTTATGAGTGGAAGCAGACAGTCTCCAAGAACCCAGTTCCCAAGCCATGTTAAGCTTAGTAGAAGTAGATCATATGAATATAAAAGACATATGGATCAAAACATCCAGACATATGGATGAAACAAGAAAGCAGACATATCTGAAGCCTTAGTGGGTTAAATATTTGAAGGAAAGAATAATAGCATTATCACCATTTGGGTCCAGAAGAAAATATCAAGATTTCTATATATAAACTGTAGATCTTTCTAGGAGGCATAAAGCAGGAGTGAAGGTGGACTTTTCATTATTCTGTCATTTATTGCAAAATAGTCCTTTCATGTCAGTTTCTTGTTCAAATTATGAAGCTAATACTCAAACAAAACTCAAAATTTAATAAAACTGGGGAGATGAGATACAAATGCAGAGTTCTTTCCCTAGGAAAAGTAAATCAAATAGGATGGGAATGCCTATTGGAGGGAATATTCATATTGGGAATAGTTTATATGAAAACCAATTTGGAACTGTCCTTAACCATAAGCAGAATGTGGGTCAGTAATGTACCATGCTATTGAAAAAGGAAATACTATTATTAGCTACATTGTTATTTTTCTTTATCTAAGGAACAGTACAGTTCTTGATTCAAATGACCAATTTTCAATTGGTCAAATTCCATCTAAGATATTACACCTAGTTCAATAAATGTGAGATATTTGCACCAGCTTTTGGTTCAGTTTAGGAAAACAATTATTTAGTAAATGGAAGAAATGAATAGTGAAGCCAATTACTAAGAAATGTGACCACCTCTCAATTGGCTGGGTTCAGACTGAGGCTAGACACCCACCTATCAAGAATGCATTCATTTAGAGCCTATACTGAGCAAGAGATTGGATTTAGTGATATAAAAGCCTCACAGTTAAATTACAAGAAAGATGCTTCCCAAATACCACAAGTTGCAGAGAGGTAACAAGAGGCTATAAAAAATGACATCTAACCAAATAAGAAACACTGATGAACATACATGTCCCCAGATCCTAGACCTTTAATTATTAATGCAATTCTTTCATATTATTTCTGAAGCACGAAGACTTGTTTTGATACGAGAGGCAGCAAATAAATATAATAAAATATAATAAAAATGCATACTCTGAACAGTTTTGATTACGTAACCTCATTGGTAGCCCCGAGCGTTTTTACCACAATTATTTTTTGGGGGGGGGGAAAGCTAATCATGAACCAAATTGTTCATGTTCAATGTACATTATTGAGAGACGCGCAATCCATACCTTGGCGAATAACTTTAAGGAAACTGACAGAAACCACCGCCGATAACAATATTATAGCCTCTCGTTTATTTTTCTGCCAGAAGGGAAGGAAAAAAAATATCCACGGCCATAGGCAAGGCAATCCCACATAGAATAAGGATCGGAGTTTGAATTCCCCAGGCACTTCTGCGCTATCTGAGTAACCTAGTTGAACCGATACTGCAAGCTTGTATAAAAAAGGGGGACTTAGAGGACGCCCTATAGATAAAGAGAAAAGGAAGAGAAATGCCCTATAGATAAGAAGCGAAACGATAAAGATGAAGAAATTTGTTTAAAAAAAACCCGCCTCAAAAGCAATATCGCCCCATTTACCTCACAACTCTCATTCAGACTCCGTTTTTATTCCCGCGTCGCCAGAGCCAGACACAACTTATTTAACCAAAGCAACTGAATTCTTATTCCCCTCCTGTTGTGGCGGCTCCAATGGCGGCACAATTAGCCAATCCGAAGTCCCTCACGGCAACTCGGTTTAGCCAATCCACGCTTTGAACAAGCGCTTTCCTCCGCCCACCACCCTTTTCGAATCGTTCATTTAGCGTCAATCAAAACCATCGCTCCCGCTTATCGGTTTGCCGTAACCAATGACCAAGCTTCTTAGTTAAATAAAACCGCCTTTTAAGCTTCCGCGCGCGCGCGCGCGCATCTCTTAAAGGTGGGATTTTAAAAACAGGTTTCTTTTAAACGGCCTCAAAAAGCCCAGCTACTGCGCAAGCGCCAAGTTTAAAGCAAGATGGGGCAGCTCTTTTTGTTGCCATAGTAATCGCTTCTAAGGCTTCCAGCAAAGACAGCAGCCGTAATCGCAAACACCTTTGAGCAAACATAATTAGGAAAGGACTGTTAACGATTTTACAGCCTAGATACTGGCTCAGAAGTAAATCTCAGGTACGTTGGCTGGGATTAGGAGCCTCCTACTCAGGCCCTTCGAGTTTAGTGGGGCTTAATCCCAGGTACGGGAGTATAGGATTGCAGCCTCTTTCAAGTTGCTGTGAAACCAGCTCCGTAAATACCAACGAGAAGTAATTTGATAGTTGGTAGTCTACTTTCTCTGCATCTACTGTCACATAATTAAAGGGCGGAAGCAGTGCTCTTATATGGTTTGTAACACTGGAATAACCTGATTGAAACACTGCCCAAAATAGAGAATCAGTCAAGTGGTGCCACTGCTGGCATTTAAGGTTTTCTTTCAGTCTGAAGCTGTTTCTTAGCCTCAGCAATTTTAAGAGGTGTGGACTTCAAATTACAGAATCTCCTCCAACCAGCATGAAGTCTACACCTCTTAAGGTTGCTGAATTTGAGAAACACTGCTGTAAAGCTGGTGGTATTTGAGTCGCAAACCAACAGGGATACCACCACTAGAAAACAACAAAGAGATCTATCTTTCTGGTTTTCCAGGGGCATTACAATAGACTAGGTCAGTGATGGCTAACCTTTTTGCCGTTGCGTGCCAAAAGCAGGGGGAGCACGGGGGGTTTGTGCGCCTGCATGCCCACACCCATAATTCAATGTGACCCGCCCCTGCACATGCGCGTGTGACACTCCCACCGCGCTCCCCCTGCTTTTAGCACATTATGGCACGGTGGGCCCATGCAGCCTGGGGAGGGCAAAAACGGTCCCCCCCCCCCCAAGGCCAGAAACAGCCTGTTTCCCGGACTTCCAGTGGGCCCGGAAAGTCCATTTTTTGTCCTCCCCAGGCTCCAGAAGCCTTTTAGGAGCCTGGCTAGGGCAAAAACTGCCTCCCCCACCCCCACTCCCCTGGAGGCTGGAAACAGCCTGTTTCCTGACTTTCAGTGGGCCCAGAAAGGCCGAAAATCAGGTGGTTGGCACAAGCATGCATGCTAGAGCTGAGCTAGGGCAACGCTTGCGTGCCCACAGATACGGCTTCGCATGCCACCTGTGGCACGCATCCAATAGGTTCATCATCATGGGACTAGGTTCTGAACATATTAGCATTAATGCAACCGAACATATTTCATGGCATTACGTGAAAGTACCATGCACCTGAAGAACATCAAATTGAGAAAGACTGCTCTAATTCTTATAGCTTGTGTCCTTGTTAGGTTTTCATACCCAAGTTAATTATTTCCCCTACAATAATTATATTGCTTTATATACCATAATAAATCTCTTGAATGGGCAATTGTGCCCTTTTACACAAGACTTTAGGAAAATAAAAATAGTCATTGTGTTGACTTAGAGAAAAAGAATTTTCTGGCCATATTAAACAAAATTTCTTAATTACAAACTATGAATTTTAGGCTATGGAGAGGCTACTTAACTGATTTAAGTTTTGGCAACTACAATTTTCTTTACCTGGCTTATTGTTTGAACTTTAAAATAAAAAAAATACTTTTAAAATTCAGCACTAGAACATTTCCATAGATTTACGAGCTACATTTATCTACATCTCTCAACTGACTGACTTCTCTAAAATCAGCTCACTTCTCAATGATAGTTTTAAATTTACTTCAACGTTTTGAATAGAGAACCCAATTGAAAAATGGCAGTTTCCAAAAATCGTACCAAATATCTGCTAAAGGATCCCTTTGCTATTTCGATGTGTTCTTATGCCCTCAAATAAGCCAAATAGATTTGGACCATATAATTAAATTAGAAGCACTTTCTTTTGAATCATCATATAGTAAGATAGGATTGGGCTGTTTGCCAAGAAATAATCAGAACTGAACATTTGGGAGACCAAACTGCAGCATGCAAAAATCCACCACCTAGGTTTTTAACAAACACTATTTATTAAATTTATGTAGGTATTAAGCTTATATGGCAGCCCAACTTTCAGACAGGTGATTCTGGGTGGTTTACAATATTTTTTTAAAAAACACACAACACAAAAACCATACCTCGCACTAGAGGTAGTACAAGACGTATTATATACCATGTTGTATTACAACACAAGGGTTGTTTCTCAATGAAATCGACATTAGCCAGCTTCCTTTAAGTGAATCGAAGTTGTTCTTCCAAATCGACCTTACTGGTTCCTTGACACCCGCCCATCTGCCAGCCCTTCACAGGGAACTTTACTGTTAATTGCCTTCACAACCGCTAATCCTGGTCCGCCCCCACCAGGCCTCTCTCTCTCCCCTCCCCGCACCAGCGAGAGCGACGGAAAGGGTGGGAACCCGGAAGCGCTTTCGCTTCCTGGTGACACTTTAACAAGCCAGCTCAGCCGGAGGAGTCGGCGGCTTGACTGTAGTCGTGGCCGGATCCTTCCCCCCGTTTCCCTCCCTCTTTCTTGGCGGCGTATGTTTTGTCGTCGTCTCTTTGGGGCAACTGCCAGTCGCGTAACTGCTTCGCTCCTTCGCCTCCACGCTTTCGCCGCTGCTTCCTCCCTTTCACCTCGCTTGCTGCTCCTCATGAAGCCGGTCGTTGTGTTCGTTCTCGGCGGGCCTGGAGCCGGAAAGGGAACCCAGTGTGCCCGCATTGTGGAGGTAAGGGACGGCGATAGAGCTTCGTGATCTGTTCCTCCCCCCCCCCCCCCCCCCCGCCACCCGTTTCTGTTCCTTACTGGGAAAGAACTACAATTTCTAGCAGGCAGTGCATTTCGAAGAGTGCCGGCAACTTGCTTAGTCGGAGCGCAAAGAATGATGGGGCCTGAAGTTCTTTAATGGTTTGAGGTCCGGAAATTCTTACAATGCTGTATTCCAAATGGTGTCGAATCTGACGGGTTCAGTTACGCTATCAAAAGCGGGTGGTCCAGAACTGTTATCAGGGTTTGGTGACTACAAAAAAAAAAAAAAAAAAGTATAATTCAGTACACTCAGAAACTCAATTCTTGGGGAAATGTGAGGTAAATGGGGCGATTATTTTTTTTTCTTTTTACAAATTCTCTTCATCTTTGTCGTTTTGATTCTTATTTATAGGGCATTTCTCTCTCCTTTTGTAAATGATTCTCTTTTTATACAAGCCGAGTTGACACTTGTATATTGTAATATTCAAATAGATTACTCAGGAAACGCAGAAATGCCCGGAAAAATCAAACTCCGATCCTTATTCTGCGTGAAATTTGCCTTGGCTATGACCTTGGATACTTCCTTCCTTCCTTCCTTCCTTCTTTCCTTCCTTCCTTCCTCCCTCCTTCCCTTCTTGGTTAGACGGCGTTGCCGTGTTGGCAGAAAAATAAACGAGAGGCTAAATATTGTTATCTGCAGTGGTTTATATCAGTCTCCCTAAAGTAAATCGCCAAAGTGTGATTTTTTAAATCTCAGCAATGTACATTGAACCCCAACCAATAATTGTGGTAAAAACTTTTGGGGAAATTTGGATTGATAGTTTTATGTAGATTCAAGTTTGAAACCAGAAGATACTAGACAAATACCTGAGCAAATCTGAATATTTTCTAATGGCACATGAAAATGACCTTTAATTTGTACACAGGGTAAAATCCTTTGGGATTGAGATAGTAAATGCTATGCTATAAATAAATATCTGAATATGTTTCAATAAAGGGAAAATAAATATGTCTGGCATTATTAGCAGTATGAAGGTGGCATAGCTTTAGGAAAGCTGTACTATGTAGCTATTTACCTAATTGGAAAGAAACATGGGAGAAAAGGTCTTTGATGATCTGTGCAAGAGAGGTTAAGTGAGGCTTCATTCATTCACAGATTGCTTAATCATAAAGTCCACTTTGAGTTATGTAAACTTAACTGGGTAACTGAGCCAGTTAAGTCTCAGCCCAACCTATCTCAGAAGATTGTTGTAGGGAAAAAAATGGAGAAGAAACTTCTATGCATGCTGCCTTCAGTTAGAGGAAGCACAACATATACTGTAAGTCTAATAAATGGAGTATCTTTTGGCTTTGTGATGTAAATACTGCCAATTGTGAATTTTCTGCAAATTATTGTTAAATAATAAACACAATATGATGCAAAAATATAAGATTAGCTTCAAAGCTTTGATGTGCCTAGACCAGGACTATAATATTCCATCAATCTGAGGGCTGCAGTAGGCTTTGTGTAACGTATCAACCTTTTAAAATGTTTGGAACTGAGAAACCATTGTACTGAGCTCTGGTGGCTCAGTAGACTAAGGCAGTGATTAACATCCACTTACATCTGCTGCTTGCAATTACTGCAAGTTCAAATCCCACCAGGCTCAAGGTTGACTCAGCCTTCCATCCTTTCTAAGGTAGGTAAAATGAGGACCCAGATTATGGGGGCAATAAGCTGACTTTGTATAAATATACAAAAGTATGAAGGCTATTGCTTAACACATTGTAAGCCAGCCCCCCTGAGTCTCCGGAGAAGGACGGCATATAAATCAAATCAAATAAATCAAATAGTTTTTTTTAAAAAATGAGGACCCAGATTGTTGGTTGCAATATACTGACTCTGTAAACTGCTTAGAGAGGGCTGTAAAGCATTATGAAGCGGTATATAAATCTTACCACTATTGCTAGTGCTATTCTGGGCTGGCTTTCAGGGTATTCAAATTATACAGTATATGATAACTCCTCTAGCTTTTAGTTGTAATATTTCTTGCCAGGTATAAGTAACAAGATAAAGAAGAACCTGATGCCTTCCTACAAAGTGTAGGAAGATTTAAAAACTATGTGGTCTTCCCTTTTATTTGACTTTATATTTGTTATCTGAAACAATACTGTGAATGTCTGACATTGGTCTGACATTAGGTTCTGTTTTAGTATTTTGTTAGATTAACATTTTAGTAAATTTGTATTTTAGTTTTCTATAATTTTATTTCATCCGGTAACTTAGTAATTCTCCTTTAAACCTTTGAAGACTGTTATTTGCACTTATTTTGTATTTTAGCTTTATTTCCATTTGTTTGTTTGTTACATATATCTATCTGTGTGTGTGTGTATGTATGTATATGTATGTGTGTACACACATACACACACACACACTCAGTGAGAATGACTGGCCCCAGGTCACCCAACTTGCTTTCATAACTAAAGCCATATTAAAACTCAGTCTCCTGTTTTTTAGCCTGGTGCCTTAACCACTAGGTTAACCACAAGAAAAACAGGCTTTCCCTTTTTTCCCCATACTGTTCTTTGTATCTTGTAACTTTGGTATATTATATAATTTATACAACAAATTTGAAGTACTAATATATACACAAAATTCTTTATTTAATTTTTTTTTGTTTTTTATCAAGAATTTCAAGAATTTTCTGTCTTCAAAGAAATGTGATGGAAGTGCCGGTGTCTGCATTTTATATTTGTCTTTATCTTATATTGTATAACATCTAAATAGCTTAAATTATTTTCCAAATATTCAAAGGAAATCTATAAAGGAGAGTATTTGTAGCTTGGGGTTGAAATGAGGGGTCCTTGGTGCTCTCTGAACTTGATTGTTTTCTTGCAGATGTTTCATTACTCAAACTAGATAATCATCAATGCTAGTAAGGAGTGAGGTTTGCTCTCAGTTTATATTCTAATATAAATGAATCCATCTCATATCAATGACTTTGGGTGGCATGCAAAAGTTAAAATCAAATGAAATCAATTATCCACACAACAAATGTTTGAAGTCAAAGAAATCATTTCCAACTTATAACTGAAAAGAACAGTAATAAAACCAATCACTCAGCAGAGCTAACCTAGTTTTCTGGCCCAAATATATGAGAGAACAGCTAGTTCTTTGTTAGCACCATGTAAAGAAAGCACATTTATCTAATACACACTTTATGTGGATTTAACTTAATTATGGTTTCTTTTCTTTAGAAATACGGTTATACCCATCTTTCTGCGGGTGACCTCCTTAGAGATGAGAGAAAAAGACCAGGCTCTCAGTATGGAGAACTAATTGAAAATTATATTAAGGATGGGAAGATTGTACCTGTTGACATAACGATCAGCTTGTTAAAAAGGGTAAGTTTAATTCCATTTCCCATATAAATCTAAAACAAAAGATATTTATGTACTTTAATTTGTCTTTTAATAGTAAAATAACATATGACAGATTTTTACACACCATCTGACAGATGGACAGAAACACTTTTCATGAAATAATGCTTTTCTCTTTATGAACATAGATAAATCCATGGATAGATAATTATTCAAAATAATTTCATGAGTTAAAAACTTTCCTGTTCCACCAGGCGGGCCTGGCCTAATTCTTCCCTTTTCCCCTTCTTTTGTAAAATAATTTAGAAATTTTAAATTGTAAATATTTTAATTTGGGGCTTTAATATTTTAAATTTGGGATTTTAAATATTGGGGCCAATGTTTAATTCGGTTTTATTTGGCTTTTAAATTTTGTATATATGTTTTTTATTTATGGCTGTTCACCGCCCTGAGTCCCCTCGGGGAGAAGGGCGGTATATAAATCTAATAAAATAAAATAAAATAAAATAAATTAGATATTGTCAGGCCAAAGAACCAAGAAAGACAGGTGATAATTTTTCCAAGCAGAGTTCTTTATTGTTCCACACTTATAGATAGAATCTTGCCAAACTGAAGCACTTTACTATCTATAGCAAGCATATATTCTGAGAACTATTAGGGAGAGTCTGTTTTCACCCTCTTGGTTTCACACAAAATATCTGGATTGAGTTGCCTCATATTCTTCTGGAATGCACCCCTTCCTCCTGAGATTCCAACCTATTACATATCATCACAGATATGTGTTACATCTCTTTTCAGACAAAATTCTAGGCTGAAGCATTCTACTTCGGAGATATGTGCATCTCCTCTGATATACTTTGACCTAAAATAGACCCGAAGTGTGCTACGTTTTGTAAACTCCTTTGAATCTTTCCAGTTTCTTCAAATGAAAAAAATGCCAAACGACAGAGGAGGCTGTAGTATTGTGAGGGACAGGATTATCTTCTTATCTTCTAACCAAATAAAGATATAATCAATACGTTCGGGAGAGACAGTAAAGCAATATTCAAAAAGCCTGACAAGTGTTGCTAATGCTTGTAACCACCTGCTGCAGATCATTGGTTCTGAACCCAAATTGCCCCTTGTAAACATGAAAACTGATTCTACACTTGTATATTTGTTAAAAGAATAATGAAATTCAAAAGATTAGATCCAAATATCTATTGAAGTCACATTATCTACCAATGAAATTGACTCTTCCTTCTTCCCATTCACTTTCCAACCCCCCTTGAAAACAGTAAGGAGCTCCACAAGGCATGGATTAATGAAACTGAATGAAAACATGATCTGTTGTCTATGAAGAAATCTGTTCATGTGGCACTGGATACAATGGCGAGTGGGTTATTTTCATCATGATATGATAATTTATTGACAGACTCTTCAGATTCTTTGATAATTAAATAGTGGAAATTAATTCAGATGGGTTGGGTTTTTTTACAAAAGTTCCGGTGTATATGTGTGTGTTCAGATATTAAAACATTATGATTGCAAGAACATTGTATTTTATTTGGCTGTGTCAAAAATAAAATAAGGTTTCCAATTAGAACTGTTTTATTGGTTGCATATATTATTGTTTCATGTCATGTTTTAATCTGAGCTATTGTTCTCTAGGCTATGGATGAAACTATGGCAGCTAACTCTCAGAGAAATAAATTCCTAATTGATGGATTTCCCAGAAATGAAGATAATCTTCAGGGCTGGAATAAAACAATGGATGGAAAAGTAGATGTCTCTTTTGTTCTCTTTTTTGACTGTGATAATGAGGTAACATTAATACATTTCCTTTTATACAGAACAAATAAAGATTATTAGGTTTCTCTCTTACATATTGTATATCATGGTTTAAGTTAGTTAATATTTAAATGTCTTGTATTTTTCCCCAGGATGTCTATGTAATTATTTGGCAAGCTGAAAAATGTTATCCTTTCCTGGAGTAATTACTGTACCAGAGTTGTAAAAGAGATATTATCTTTTTGCATCAAATAATAGTATAAAGAAGTCAGTTCTAAATTTGAAATACTGTGGTATTATGGCAAAAAAAAAGAATGTTTATAGTTCCATTTTGCCTTTTTCTTTGATTGCTTCATTTTATTCTTTACAATTTCCTTTATTTGGCTCTGAATCTTATATAGCAGCCATCCTTGTACATAATTCAGAATTGTTCACAATTTCTGCTTAACTATAAATGAGCTGCTGACTGGTAAATGTTGACAATTTGCTAATTTTTATTCTTGTGCCTGGTATGATTGATAAACAAAGCAGAGGCAATTTGCAGTGTGATTCACAAACCCAAGATAGCCATCATCTTTCTCAGTCAAACCTAAATCACAAGACAAGATTTGTTAACTGTGTATACATTTTGTGTTTCTCTCCATTTGACATTCCTTTTTTTTGTGAGGAGTATGTCCATATTTATTCACTGCATGCTATCTGACTATATTATTCACAATAGACCAATGTTTTTGAGAGGAAATAATTTACACTGTTTCAGAGAAGGTTTAAAGTTCCAAACAGTTTTAGTTTGGCTTTGTCCAAAGTAAATGCACATCATGATTAAAAAACCTGGTAATAAAGCCTCAGTTTTTAATCACAGTGATAGTTTTTAAAGTAAACAAATAGAAATTTATTTTGATCATTGATTAATAACAATACGATCAATAAAATGAATAACACAAAACTATCCCTTAAAAACAAGAACTATTATCAACCATTTGTCGGTGAAGTTTACACATAGTGTGGCAACATTTTGCTACTTTTAGACAGAGAAAAATTACCGTAATTATTTAACAGTGCAAATATACTATCTGCACTAACAGTGCACTATCTGAGTGCGCCACAAATTTAAATAAAGGAGTAATAAACTAATGACAAATGACCCTGTAGAATTGGCATTACAGAAGAACAAGGACAGTATTTGTTGTTGATGTGTAGATTTGATGTGTAGAACATCAAATAGGATACTCTGCATAAACTATTAGGCAATTAATCTCACATATGTCAGATTTAAGTTTCTGCTTGTAAAATGTTTAATATAGAATTTTAACCTCTATTTTTACTCTTTTTAAAGATATGTATTAATCGTTGTCTTGAAAGAGGAAAAAGCAGTGGCAGAAGTGATGATAACAGGGAAAGTTTGGAGAAAAGGTACAGTGTGCGTTCAGAATTTTACTGTTTTGGGTTTTCGATGTTTTTCAGTTAAATGATTTCTTGTTTTATTTATTTTTATCTTAGACTTCATACGTATCTAGAGTCTACTAAGCCCATAATAGACCTCTATGAGACAATGGGAAAAGTTAGGAAAGTGGATGCCTCCAAATCTGTTGATGAAGTAAGTTGCAAAAACAAAAAGTTTGGGATTAAATTGCTTAATACTTTATATGTAATTGCTTCTGGGGTTTTGTATTTTTCAAATACCTGCTTCTCTTGTATATCAAGTAAAATCCAATTAATTTTTGTCAGTCTTAAAAAGATCCTATTTATACAACAATATATTCTGTTTTGAGATCATTGATTTAATGTGGCATAAATTATTAAAAATTCAGTATGTTGTGCAATATTTCTTGAGGCTTTTATACATGAACAAGATAATATATTCATAAAATAGCAATTTAAAGCAGCAAAAAGTATGCTTTTAAAACACAGGTATTGAAATCTTCATTAAACACACAAATATGGCAAAGAATAAAAGTATGTATAGTATTTTCCCCAACCCAGGTAGCCTTCAGATGTGTGGAATTCACCGCCGTTGCTGAAAATTCTGGGATCACTGTAAATGATGATATACAGGAAAAGGACAAATTGCTCCTGATATCTAATCAAAGAGCTTTAGTATATTACTCTGTAGCTAACAGTTGGAAAGAGTTCACACTATCTGATTCAAAAAAACATAGCTTTTTACAGACTAAATTCCAAAATGGTGAGCAAATTATTAATAGAGCAGACAACTAATAAGGGTGAAGATGGAGATTTTATCTCTCTGTGATTGACAGATGCAAATATTGATGAATAAAAGGCTAATTTACCAGTAAGTTTTGTTTCACCTATATTTATGCCTTTAAAAAAATGTTAAAGCCCACTTTTTTCTTTGATTTTGAGTCAATCTGAAAGTTTTCTTGGCAACATTTTCAGAAAGTTTTGCCACTGCCTGCTTCCTAGGGCTGAGAGATAGTGACTGGTCCAAAGATACCCAGCAGACTTTGTGCCTAAGACAGGATTAGAATTCACAAATTCTACTCTGGTTCCTTTAACATTATACCCAACTGGCTATTTTAAATACACTAGGGATGTACAGTATGTGTGTATGTATTTGTCTGTGTGTATGTTGTCTACTTTTTACATGTTTAGAAACATTGCAATGTATGTGTATTTTTAAATCTGACCAGAGAATTTCAGTTATTGGCTTACATAAACATAGTAAATAAAAACATGCTTCTATAAAGTGTCTCTTCTTCACATTAACAATTTTTTAAAAAGAAGAATTAAAGTGTTTTTAAAATACAAAACTGCTATGGAAGTTGAATGCATTATTTTATTTTAATAAACACTTCATGAAATGCATTTCTTTAGCCAATGTGCAATATAATGTGCAACATCAGCAATCAATTTTTCTTTATTTGAACAAGTTGGGACCGGGCTTCCAAACTAAACCCCCCATTGCTTTAAACTTTGCTCTGAAAGTTATGCCCAACCATCCTATGCTGGTTGTTATGCCGGTGTACTACTGTGTAATAGAAAACTAAGTGTAATGTGCAGAATGATTAGAAGAATTGAAGAACTGAATACAGAATTGCTCTGTAAATTCTCAATATGCTGCTCATTTTTCACAATGTATCCTGTGTTCTTATTGATATTATATACAAACATTGTTTCATAATATCTCTTTCAGGTTTTTGGAAAAGTGGTGAACATCTTTGAAAAAGAAGGCTAGTTTTTCCTTGAACACCCTTCTAGAATGCTTGAATCTTGCTTTAAGAGCTGCTACTATAGGCCATTTTATAATAGTAATGAAATATGCCTCTTAAAATATGTGTGTTTAAAATAATTTAAAAAAATATTTCGAACAGCATTTAAATATGACTTGGAAGTGGCTCATTAAAATATCGACATTAAAACTGACTTGAAGTTAGGAAAGCATCTTAATTTTAGGAAAAAACTAATAATCAAATAGCAAACACATTTTTTCTGGAAAGCATGCTTTTTTCCTTGTTGCCAAAAGCCATGTTGTTTTTTAGAGTCCCACAAACTGAAATTGTAAATATGAATGAGAGGGCCCATTTAGTTTCTTGATAGTTTTGTACCAAATATAGGAAGTTGTATGAGGAAGTTTTATTTTGTACTGCTTAAAAATAAATACATATTTGCTGTTTTCAAGAAGGAAGTTTCAGTTTAGACATTGCATACTTTTTGATGTCATACTTTTTGCTTAAAGGATTGCTAGGAAATGAAAAAGAACTATCTAAAGACCTCCCAAAAAGTGGTCATTCAACCCACAGAATGGAAACTTCCTGTGTGTTTGGGAAGTGGCTCTTTTGCCAAACTGATTGGGATGCTGCAATATGAGGATCACAGAGACTAATAGACAGCCCAGACCCAACATGTGGGTTGGGTTTAACAGAAATGGTTCATACAGATCACAGGAAGACATAGGTATTTGAAGTCTCATTATTTCAGTGGAGTATAAATGTCATTTTCTGAGATAGAGTACTACAAACCAGTGTGTGTAAATGCGTTTAAGATTGAATTTGCAGATTATGTAGGTGCCATTTATTTGTACATGTGTTTACCGGTTATATGGGCATTGAGTATTTGTGATACTCAAAGACTAGGTAAAATTTTGCAATCTGATGTTTGAGGGCAGCTACTACACCAACATTTTTCTGCCACATATTTTGCTGCATGGTAAATGATGAGGAATTTTGTAACAAAATTGCTTATTTATTCTGTAAGTTGAAGTGTTTGAGATTGGCTGGAGGGTAATATTCTTATGACTGTTTTATTCTAATAATTTTGCATAACTTGAAGATTTTGTTCAATTATACTTTTGATATAATTTGACCAATGTAAATGATACCTTTTTTTAAAAATTCAATGTATGTGTTTAATGCTGTACTGGTAGGAGAAACGAATTTTAAATAAATAATTGGGTATAAAACATACAATTTGTATGCTTCCTCATTTGATGTGATTGCACTTTTAAAGTTTTTGGGCAAAGACACAACTGAATATTTGGGGATGGGGTATTTTTTTCCTTAATTTTTTATATTTAGGTTCCTTTCAAACAAGCCAATAGATTGAACAAATCAAGCCAAAGTTGTCACTTCTCAATGTGCAGATCTGCATTGGCTACCAATTGTCTTTCAGGCACAATTTAAGCTGCTGTTTTTGATCTTTAAGGGGCATAAAACTATCCTACTTCAGACACATTGTGCAAAAACCCAGCTGTCTTGAAAAAGCTCTAATGCTGGGAAAAGTAGAAGGAAAGAGAAGCAGCGGTAAGGTGGATGGACTCAGTTATGTGGCAATGAGTGCACCATTGGGACACATGAAAGAACAGATTAGGGGACAGATCTTCACAGAGAAAGTCTACCTATATGGTCACTAGTAGTTGAAAATGACTTGATGGCTCATAATCAATTTCTAGGTATTAGTCAACAAACATTTTAAGGAAAATATACTAAAATATTTCTAAGAAAAGAGAAATCACTCCTTTTCCTGTATGACAGCCTTGTAGGAAAATAATATTAGTTTGTAGAACAGCACGCTGTCATTTTAAAAAAGGCATGAATATTGCAAACTTGATTAAAACGTAGGTGCTCTCTCCTTGCTGCAGTTGGCCACAAGGAGGAGTACTTGCTTTGGATTGAAAGGACTGAGCTGATAAATGAAAAACTTTGTTCTTAGTGCTCATGTCCCATGGAAATAACATGTTAATGTTCACTATCCCATAAAAGTAATATAATTTAAAACAGGAACTTGATAAGCAAGAAATGTGTTACTTTTCTGGGATTGGATGCCTCTTTGATAAAATGAGATGCTTTGATGTAAATTGGCTGCATCCAGATGATGAATGGTAAGAGTTGAAATCTCCAACTGGCCCCGGTAGCTGAACTGTATTGCATGTATAATCATTACATTTTAAACAGTCATCCTGTGGACACCAGTCTGCATTTTCAGAAATGAATTGCAACATTTGAAGATGTAATTGGCATCAGGCAACCACAATGCAGTGTGAAAAACATTCATCATAGGAATTGCTATAGTTTAGTGTCTAATAGACAATCTGCCACTTCATTGGCAAATTTCTTGCCTGTGCTGTAAACTGTGAACCTTAATATATACTCATTATTTATCTCCAGAAATACTAGTAGTCTAACCTATGTCACTAAGGCTCTGGGGTTCCCACTATGTTTACTAATTGAGACATTGGCACAAAGTGTTATCATTAAGGCTTTTGCCTCTGGCTTTCCTTTTCCTCTAATCCAGTTGTGGTTCTCAGGTCCCAGAAAACCCTTTGGAATCATTATTCTCAGAGATGTGGCCATGATCCAGCTGCACTTTCTGTACCTCCGTTGAGTATTTTAAAATGGCAAGTTATTTTGCAGTATTTCTGATTTGATCTCTGGAACTGTCTGAAGGAGAGGCTAAATATTAATTTTATAAGTACCTATTTCTTTGAAGGAAAGTTATTTTACATAACATGGTAAGCATGAAACACAGCCTCTGAGATGCTCCAGGAGTTCAGCAATGTTCTGCCGTGATTTAAAGAATGCATGTTTAAAGGTAGGATGGGGCTGGGTGGGGAGTATGGAACCAAAAATTTGTCCTTGGTGTGCAGAACTGATACTGTCTCTCAGGTGTGGTGTCACAAGCTGCTGCAAGCCAAATTCCATAAAGGAAGAAATCCAAGTGCACTCCTCATGTCTCTGGGGAGAAAGATGCCATAAAAGTCTAATAAAGTCAAAAGCTTTTTATTATTCTAAAATGAGCTGCTCTCTATTTCTGGCCTTATTGGTTTATACTGAAGACTTATCTGCCCTAAAGATTTA
>WNWU01000004.1:22271071-22276805 GCA_012654045.1 Ptyas mucosa
TGCCTGTGTTTTGCATTTGGAACAGATTTCTTTTCAGGAGCAGAAGGGGAGTAGAACTCTTTAGCATCAGAGCGTGTTAATCATAATATAGGAAATACTAATGCTCTGATGGTCATTTTGAAAAATCCTTTCTTAGTGAGCACCTAGAAGCCAAGAGGAACATATGTGGCAAATTTCAAGTTTGTAGGCTTTACGGTTCTGGAGATTTCATGATTATGGCATGAATGGTTTTTGCTTTCATATATATATAGATTGGTAAGAGCAACATGATTGGCCTTTAAGAAGGAGGAGGAGGAGATGATGATAACAGTGGAGGCTATATATCAGATAAAAGGAGCCAGTCATAACTCCAGGCTTTAACATAAGTGTACCCCTTCAGTCCAAACTAGAGGGATCATAAAACCTATTATTGCTCTTTTTACAGGCCATGATGCATCAATAGCAAGCTTTGGACAATAAGCAATCCTGGCAAGAGCAAACCTGCTACTGTATGCATTACTAAATATAGAGAAATGTTATGCCAGAAAGGAATAAGTCTGATACCAGATTGAGTAGCAAGAGATGCTTTTCCCAGAGAAGCCAAAAGAAAATAATTGTAGTGTAAGTGAGAAGGCTTGAAGTAAAAAAAAAAAAAGCTACCCTGGAACCCTGTTATAGAGGATCCAACTCTGGCTATCCTGTTTGTCCTAGGATGGTATTGGGTCTTAGAACACTGATGGAATAGCTATAATTGACCCTTTAGGCTGGCTGAATACTACAGAGCAACCCAAACTAGGCTGTTTCCAGGATTCCTGTGACTGGAAAGTGGCCCTTCAGCTCCCAAACCCCAAGAAAAAAGTCACTTGCCTACCACCCAAAAAGCTCACAGGATGATAAGCCCTAGAGAGGCAGAAATGACTGGCCCTCATTCAATTGCTTCTAGCTCTTCAGATCTCATGGACATAATTTGTCAGCAACTGTTCCTTCAATTTCCTGTAGACTCATGCTTGGGTCATTGATAGTAATCTTCAGTCAGTAGTTCTTTCCCACTTTTGAACCATGCTGTTGCTCCGTGTTTGATGTGAACTCTTCCATCCTAGTCTTCATAAAAATTCTGATGCACCCAGGTTTGTCCTCAAATTGTTCAAATTTTCAGTCAAAAACCTTCCAGCAGCGTATATTTTTTAAGTGAATAAAATCAGCAAAGGTATAAAATAGACATCTTTTGAGAACTGTTTTACCTTTTCCATTTTCCATTGGATGTTAACAAATGTATCTCAATCTCTTCTACCTATGGTAGCTTCAGCTTGAATATTTGGCAAATCTTGTTTACTGAATCTTGAAATCTGGATTGCAGAATCAAGTAACCATTATCTTATTAGCCTATGAGGTAAATGTAGCTATTTGAGGGGTTTTTTTTTAGCACTGTCCTTTTTTGTCACTGGAATAGACATGGATATGATTCAGACCAGCTGTAAACCTCAAGTATTTCTCACATTATCTTTTTGCAAGATTTTAAATCCCACAATTTAAGCAATATTTTTAGAGCCCATTTAACTTTATTTCTTTGAAAGTCTACTTTTAGTTCTATTATCAAGTCTGCATACATATTTGCCAATTTAGGGAATCTTTTTTTATACAGTTCTTCTGTATATTTGAGTTAGATCTTCTTTTTCTAGGAGATCCTTGCTTTCTTTGTCTTTTATCATGCCAATTAATTAAGAAGTGTACCACTTCAATATTTATTTAAGAAAAATAAATATTATTATGTCAGCTCGAAGTAGCCTTAGAAAACATAGCATGGTCTAAGCACTGTGTATTTAATGCTGCTTCGTCCACTTCAATGTTATTTTCCTTCAATGTTAAACAATTGAATTTAAGAAAACTTTGGTTCTCTTGAGCAAACAACAATGGCTGCTAATGCAATTGATAGCTGTGATAACCAGGAGCTGCAATTTTACTATTTTACAGAGCCTGAATACTAATTTAGTATTTCACAGATTTTACCTACTTCCTGAGTTGCTTTTTTTTTCTGATATGGCAAGAAGATGCCTTATGAAAGAGATACAGAAATGTTACTGCTATTGGGCATGTGCAAAATAACCTTTTTGATCTTGGTTAAGTGGCTTTAACTACTGTCCTGTAAAAAGCTGGTTTTATTTGATATATAAATCCAGGGGAGCTCTTTATAACGAAAAGCAGTTTTAGAAGACAGCAATATGTTTCATCAGAATTCTTTGCTCTTCTTAATCTGCTTTTTGATAAGCATGTCCACACATACATATAAAAACAGCCTTTGTAGACCCAATTATATACTTAAATATCATATGCTTGCCCATTGTGTGCCAAAGACTTATCAGGAAGAAATTCTGCAAAGGAGAAATATATGTGATACATAGCTATAGTTGGAGTAATAATAAGAGAATTGAGTTTGGATTAAAATGTCCTGAGTCCAAATGGTGAAAATGTGCTAAGTAGCTTGGATTCACTATCAGTCATCTTCAGTTTCTCCTTCGTACATTGGAAGCAAAACACAATCAAATATTGCAAGACACTCTGCGATTTAGAGAATGTAAGTAACTCTGTAAGTTAGGGAGTATCTACCACTATTACTATTTGTTGCTTATTTGGCAAAAAATTACTAACATTTCCTAACAGCAAGAACAAATTTCCTAACAGTGAGAGCAATTAACCAAAGGAATGGCTTGCCTTCAGAAGTTGTAGGTGCCCCATCATTGAAGGCTTTTAACAATTTACTAAACAACCACTTGTCTGGAGTGGTATAAGGTCTCCTGCTTGAAGGTTGGACTAGAAGACCTCCAAGGTCCCTTCCAACTCTATTATTCTGTTACTGAGGAAGATGTGCTCAATCAATGTTTGCCAAAATACTTATTAGAACCTTGATAATAATTTGGTGCCAGAAAGGAGCAGATAGGTTTCGGGGGAGAAACTACAGGCAGTATTGCTACATTCTCCAAATGCAGTCCCACCCTGTCACTGCTGCCATTCCAGCCAGCCGCCTCTCCTTTTTGGGATGTGTGTGTGTGTGTGTAATTGCATGTCAGACCAAGTGCACTTCAAATGCAAGCCCTGCTGGCTACAAGGAGAGCGCAATGAGATAATCCATGTTTTCATCATTCGTAGGCCACTCTTTTCACAAGCCATGGCCCGTACTTTATTAAGTTGAGCAGCTCTGGGTCTGCAAGAAAGAGCCAGGTCTTTCTCATCCAGATGAGAATGGCTCAGTGAATGGTTTCCAAGTGTTTACTCAGCATTTGTCTCGTGGCTCATCAGAGGAATGAGGAGGGGGGTGCCGACAGATCTTTTGTCCCACTGAACTGCCTGATGTGTTATGACAATGTTCCATGAATATGCAGAATGGCAGAAGGATTAAGACCTGCACAATTCCCCCAGGCCCTCCCCTCCCCCCCCTCTTTTTTTTTTTTTTTGCTTTTTTCCCTAGGATGTTCAGAGCTTTAAGGATGACCTGTTCACAGTTAGGGCACTAAACATCAGATTTTTCTGCAGATACGGGTGTAAAACTCCCACACTTGTCTAAAGCTGTTAACATCTGACTTGAAGGTCAGCCAGTCATATTCACTGCCCCCTTTATAATTTTCTATTGGCAGAGGCAGCTTAATCGACAGCATTATTTTGCAGAGGCATGGAAAGGTTGGTGTACCATGAACAGCTGAGTCAGTCAATTACCCATCAAATTCAGAATAAAGTTGGGAAATCTCACTTCTATTTTTTTTTTACTGCATTGATAGACCCGCTTCTTGGTTTATTCCCACATTTAAGGTCTCTGAGGCATAAAGGAAAACAAAATCAATACAGTTAAAATCAACATCAAAATACATACCATATCTAGTAATTGAATTATTAACTCAGCAAACGACACATGCATTTACTATTTCCCTATCCTTGGAAAAATACATGCGGTAGTCTGGGAGCCATGCAGAAGAAGTTGGTCTCCTGCATATCCAATAGTCGAGCTTCTGGCAACAAGGTTATCTTCAGAAGGACCTTTCCCCACTCAGATCAGGTCTTCTGAAGATGACCTTCTTACCAGAGCCATTGATCTAAGTAACTGGATAGGTTCCTAGTGGAAACAACAGTCTTGCAGATTGTTGTTAGTTGCGAAGTCGGGTCCGACCCATCGCGACCCCATGGACAACGTTCCTCCAGTCCTTCCTGTCCTCTACCATTCTCTGGAGTCCATTTAAGCTCAGTCTTGCAGATAACCTGGTCCTAAATGATTTATTCCCCTAAAGATCAAAACCAGCACCTCAGATTGTGCCCGGAAGACAATTTGATAGCCAATGCAGATCTTCACATTGAGAAAGATGAGGTCAATGCTTGAACAATGCTTCCCAAAGTGTTTATCAGAATAATTAAAGCCAAATTAATGGTTAAAAGGAGCAGGTGGAGAGAGAATTAATAGCTGTCTCCCAGTAAGTTTCAGCAGACACATTTTTCCAGTAATTGCAACTTTTCAACACTTTTCACAGATAACCCCACATTAACCAATTGCAGTCAAAGAGGGATAACTCTTGCTATGTCCAAACATTCAGGAAAGCTTCCCATTGCTATACTAGCTGTGATTGGGCAAGCACACTTTTTACCACAACCAGTGAAAAGCTGGGGGTCCACAAGCACTCCCAAACCATGAACCTGTTCCTTCTGAAGCAGCACAAGCCAGGCAGGGCAAGCTTCATTGCAGGTCCAGGTCTGGCTTTTAGCAATGGGCCTCTGCCTTGCCACCTTGTTCTTCCTCATCTCCCTCCATTATCTTCTCATTTCTAAACTGGAACAGACTGACAATTGTCAGTCGGTCTGTATGTGTGAGAGAGAGAGAGGGAGGGAGGAGGGGGGAGGGAGAGAGAGGGAGAGGGAGAGGGAGAGAGAGAGAGAAGCTCCACCGAGAGAAGAATTAGACTCCCCTACAGAGAATCATAAAATTATCTCCTTTTCACAACAAGCTTATATTTTAGTTCTTAAAGTTGTTTAAAGAAAGAAATGAAAGAGAAACTGGAACAGAATTTGTTATAGATATTTCAGCATTCTACACTATGGCATGCCAATTCTTTGCCAATTACAGATTTTTAAGCTTTTTCCCACTGCCAAGTTGAAGATTTTCCACATATTCTGGAGCAGACAAAAAATGATGTAGTACAGGTAGCCTTTGGCTTATAACCACAATGATGATCAGAATTTCCATAGTTAAGCAAGGCAGTTGTTAAGTTAGTCACGCCTGATTTCATGATCTCTTTCCCTGGTGGTTAAACAAATCATTGTGGTTGTTAAGTGAATCACATGGTCATTATGGCTTCCCCTATTGACTTTACCAGAAGTTGGGTTGAAAGGTCACAAATGGTGATCACATGACCCTAGGGGACTCATAAATACGTACTGGCTGCCAAACACCCAAATTTGATTATGTCAGGAATGCTGCCACATTTGTAGGTATGAGGAGCAGCCATAAGTCCCTTTTTCAATGCCATTGTAACTTCACATGGTTGCTAAACAAATGATTGTAAGTCAAAGACTTCCATAAGGAATTTTGATGTCCCCCATGGTTGATTGCCTACCCTGCCTTTATTGCTCTGGTTTCAAATCATTAATTCGCCTAATTTCCCTACACCCGTGATGGCAAACCTATGGTACATGTGCCCAAAGTGGCATGTGAAACCATGTCGCCTGGCACACGCGACCTTGCCTGTTTGTCTTCCGGGTTTCTGGTATGTATGTGCAC
>WNWU01000004.1:22276815-22302909 GCA_012654045.1 Ptyas mucosa
AACTGGTTTGCACATGTGCGCTGACCAGCTGATTGTCAGGTGCACATGCACGCTAGAACCCAGAAGTTCAGCTTTTCCCAAGTGCGATCTCTGCATGCGCGGGGCAGTGCTGAAAATCAGCCTGTGCATGCGCACCAGCCAGCTGATCATCGGGCGTGCATGCGTGCTAGAACCTGGAAGTTCAGCTTTTCCATAGCCCGGCACTGACGAGCGTGTGCACGACATTTCTGCATAACCAGGTTTGCCATCACTGCCCTACCCGGTATTGACTGACAAAATCTAATTAAAGTGATTCATCATTAGGTTGCGTTTTTTGGACAATATTGGAATAATATTATCAAACTCTCTAAGGATCCTTAGTTTTGGACAGCGATCTCTAAATTTGAAGTAAGCATTGTCTCGGGATTATTTTAGCATGCCCCTTCATCTACTAAGCAGTACAAAGCAAATCCAACTCTTCTTTTTGCCATTTTATTTAATGGAGATGAAGATGAATTTTCCCCATTAGTTTTATTTGTCTGCAATTGGAAACACAGCAACAGAGACACCTAGTGAGATAGGTGGACTTTGAGATCTTGGTTTCTAAGCCATTGAGCAATTTTTTAAAAAGCCTCAAAATACTAACTTCAGGCTTACAACATGTAAACTTTGAGACAGGGAAGGAAATGCACACTGACACAGAGATTTTCAAAGCCTTGGGGGCAGGAAGAGCCCTTCTTGTTACAAATGAACTTTATTGCCACTGTCAAGAAAATTAGATGGAGAAATGAAACAGGCAGGTGAAGACTACAATGGAGGACATGATAATGAGCAGTCCAGAAACTATAACACTGGCATAAATAGATAGGTTACTGACCCATCAATTGGGCCAGTAGAAATGGAGGTCAACCAAGGTCAGAAACGTGAGTTTCATACTTGATATTGTCACAGTTGGAAGTTGTCTTATTCCACGTGAGAAGTGATATTGAAAGAGTTTGCGTGAAGTTGCTGCTACTAACTAGATAAATTCTACATTGCTACAATTTAGCAGGTGCATGATTCCCTCTGTTCTCCAAATCTGTTAAGTTCACATTTCCTAACATCAGCGCTTAATGTCTTTGGAGATTCTCAATCATCCAGGTCATGGTTGTCTCAAAAGGGCTTTTCAAAAGGCACCTGGACTTCCTTGGTTTTTTACTTTGAAAACGTTTTGCTTCTCATCCAAGAAGCTTCTTCAGTTTGGAATGGAAGAACTGAGCTAAAAAAGTTTCTTAGATGAGTAGTAAAATGTTTTCAAGGTAAAACCAAGGAAGTGCAGGTGCCGTTTGAACTTTGGGACATCAGAGTTCAACCTTTTCTAAAAGAGCCTCTGCAAAGACATATGGAAGATGTGCATCTTCAGGTGTCTTCAACAGTGGAACAAAGATGTCATGTTAGCTGATTTAATGTGCTGTAACTTCATGATATTGCCTTCATAATATCTACAACCCAATGTCATCTTAAAGTCATCCTTAAGTTCTTGCAGCCCTTTTCTTTTTCATTGTTGTGTTCTTGTCTCCCAACACAATTCTTGCTGTGGTTACAATCTGGCATGCTTCACCAATAGTGTTCTCCTGATGCAGTCTGGGGCATTTGTCAGATATTACATAGGCTTCCTATATACATACACTTAGTGCTTTCAAAGAGCACCAGAACATCTTTGTGTATGTGTGTGGGGGGGTGGGGGGGTGGGAGCAGAAGTAACTCTTTTTTGAAAGTTTCTAGTTCTCTGCTACACAGAAGTTCAATTTGAATGGGCAGAAAGAGCTGGATTCTGTATACTGCTGCTTTTATTATCAGTGCATATATTACAAATTTTCAGTTGCTTCTGCAAAGCTTCATATGGCCATACATGTTCATGTTTTTTATTGGAGGTATGTGTGAACCAGGAATTATTTCATGCAGAACCAGTCAAGGACAAAGTTTGCTTGTTCTTTCTATCTTTACACCCTACCTCTTAGTCCAACCCACAGATTGCAGGCATGAAGGAGCGTCTACTCAAGATAGTTTAAGGCAATGAGGATAATGTCATAATGATGGAAGGACAATTTGCCATATACAATCAATTTTCTAGGACATCTTCTCATTCTGGATGTGCAGAATGTGCAGGAAGGATGGAAGCAGCAAGATTTGTGGTGACTGGAGTTTCGGCTCCAAGACAAAAGGAAAACAGGATAAAAGTAGCATGGATGAATCCCATAGGTAGCATATTCAGTAAACCACGTGTCATGGAAACTTAAGAAGTATGGAGCACAGCACTAAGAAGAACCATGTTTATTGCAACAATCAGTGGGTGCCTGATTTACAAGAGGAACCTCAAACAATGGAAAAGCAAAGCCCAGAATATGCAAGAAGGGACCCATGCTTAAGTAAGCAATGAGTAAGTATAATGATAAATACAGAAATGTGGAAGAACTATTCCCAGACAATTTCATTACAATTAAACCACTAAAATTCATACAGTCATTCAGTTTGGGTTTCATTTATTTAGTGCGTTGGATACAGTGGAAAGGCCTTGAAAATTGGCAGATTCCAGCCCTGCTAGTTGGCCATAATATAATATAATATTATATAATTAATAATATTAATTATGTGCTCAGCATCCTCAGGTAAATTATACAAAACCCCTGTAAATTGCAGGGCTTTTGTTCAGCATCTTGTTTTAAATATCATCCCTATCATCTGCCAATTTGATTGGCATTGCTTGCTCCTATTCCTAAGATTAGAACTTAAATTCACCATTCTGAGTTTAAGTATGTGCACAACAGGCGTATCATGCCAAGTCCAACCTCCTATCCAGAGGTTTTCTCCTAAGTCACTGTTCATAGGATGGCAGTCTTTTGAAGCTCCCTATCCTTGAAATCAACAAGATCTGCTTTGGTGTAGCTATCTTGCAGAGACATAGCATCACACCACTTAATAGGCTCACATTTGTAGAAAATCCCAGAGGAAGGACACCTGATTTGATGGTCCTGAAAAGGGGTAGTCAAGGAGCACAGATTTATACAACTTTGTGTGTGTGTGTGTGTTGTATCCTTGTTGGTTTAACCAGAGAAACCATTTCAATTCAAAACCTGAAATGGTAATAGAAGACTACCTAAATTTGAAGCTGGGAAGCAGCAAGGCCAACAATGGGTGATCCAGATTGCTTGATATAAAGCTATATTGATGCTGATTTGAACTACAGTTAGAAGTTTGAAACAGCCTTTGTATGTTTCAGATAGCTTCTTTGTAGTTACAAACTAAGTTCCGAAAATTCATTTCGACTGATTCAATTTGGAACTAGATGATGCTTTAAAAAGTCATCATTTTCCACTCAGAAATGAAGAATAAATTTGTATAGGAGTGTTTGTTGGCCTATGGGGGAGGGGCACATTTTCAACAAAATATTTTGCCTGCAATTTTGATAGACAATGTGCCCTTAAGTTGGTGTTGACTTATAGCAACCTATAGCAACTACATAGGCCCTCTCCAGGATAATCTGTCCCCATCCTGGCTTTCAGATCTCCCAACCATGCACTCATCACTGCTGTAATTGAATGGATTTATCTGCCTGCTGGCCATCTTCTGGTTCTCTTTCTGTTCCATCCCCCCTCCCACCCCAGTATTATGGATTTCTCAGGCGAGCCTGATCTTTCCATAAAGTTTCTGAAATATGACAATATGAGTATGTTCATTTGTGTCTCAAATGAAAACTTTGGATTGATTTATTCTATTATCCATATGTTTGTTTTCTTGGCTATCCATGAAATTCTTAGAAGTCCCCTCCAATACCAAAATTCTGAAGTATCAATATTTTTTCTTATCACACCATTCTTTAATGCATTTTAAAGTGGCACAAAAGAGTTAAGTAGCTTTGAAAAACTGCAGAACTCTCCAGCAGACAGGACATGGTAAGAGTGAATAATCCAATTGGAGTGCTGTTTGCTCTCCCAATCTGCACTGATATAAAGATGCATTTTAACATAAGTAGCTGTCCCTAAATGGTTTACAGTATCAGCATATTACCCCCAATAATCTGGGTCCTCATTTTACTGTCCTCAGAAGGATAGAAAGCTGAGTCAACTTTGAGCCGGTCAGAATCGAACTGCTGGCAGTGGGCAAAACTAGCCTGTAATACTGCATTCTAACCAATGCACCACCATGGATACAGCAGTCTTTTAGCTATAAGTATCAAGTTTAGTTGCCCATTTATGACAGGGACTAGCCTTTTCTCTCTCCAAGACTATTTCTACTCTGATATTTTCCCAATTCTGCAATCACCTTATTGGGAGATTCCCATCACCCCAGGTGCCAAAAGGAAAAAGCCAGAAAGCCAGAAGGGAAACTGATTCTTGTTCACACAAATCCGGAGGACATCATCTGCAATGGTTTTAGGCAGAACCAATAGAGAGCCAGTGAAGATCACCAATGAGAAGATAAAAAGTTTGGGGGTGGGATTACTTTGCATGGGCACAAAGGGAAAATGCACAGGGGGAATAGTTCTTTTGTCAAATGGGAAAAATGTGTGGATGCCATGCATCTAAAATTCTCTGGGGAAAGAAAGATTAAAAAAAACATCCTTTGATACTGCTAAGTCAAGGGTCTCCAAACTTGGTAACTTTAAGACTTGAGGACTTCAACTCCCAGAATTCCTCAGCCAGCAAAACTGGGAGTTGAAGTCCACCAGTCTTAAAGTTGCCAAGTTTGGAGCCTCCTGTGCTAAGTGATTTGGGAGTATCTGATAAAATTAACCCTGCAATTGACCAATTCACTCAAGAACAGTTTAAGTCCCTTCCAACATCTTTTCTGCAGTCTCTGCCCAAGTCTCTCCGTGTAGGGGAGAGAACGAGACTGGAAGGCATTTCTTTCTCCGCCTTATTGATATCTGTGCCTTTCAACCAAATTTCATCCGCGGCAGATTTCTACACAATGGGGATGGCCTCCTGCAAACACCCAACTAATCCCGTTCTCACGCAACCGCCTCTACCGGCGCATTTTGCTACTCGGCCTTTCCAAATCTCCAAAGCGGGTTGGCTTTGAAGCCGTTCCCCCTTTCGAAACAAAAGACGTCTCCCCTAAAAACGTAAAGGTGCTTAGCAGCCGGCGAAGCCTCTGATGGTTCGCAAGAGGCGCTTACTAACGATTTATTTGGGGGGGGGGGGAGGTGAGAGCCAAGCGACCCTACGAGCACCGGCTTTGCGCAAGTCCCGCTGAAAGTCCAGGTTGCTGAGAAACCCACTTTGAGGAAGGGGCTGCTCTCGCAACAGAGCAAGGAAAACTGCCCTTCCACCTGGCGCAGGTAGCGAAAGTCCATCCCGCCTCGGGTTTGCGAGCGCTGCCCAGAAATCCTGGCTGCCCGCCCCGTTCTCAAAGCGCTGGCTTGGTCCGTCGGGAGCAGGGATCGCCCAGGTGGTGGGTGGGCAGCCACCGCCCCGTTCAGGGGGAGCCCCAGGGTGGCGCCAGGACCGAGCTATATAAAGCGTCCCTCCGGCCTCCTACCTGGTCCCCCGCGGGAGCTGCTCCGTTTCATTCGCCCCGCTGCTCCCTCCCATCCACCCCGGCCTTTTTTTTTCTTTCCTTTTTCTTTTTGTATATGAATTTAGCCGGTTTTTCCTTCTTCTCGGGTAAGTGCAGCATGACAGCCGACGCCTTCCACTCGCCCAGTCAGGGGACCAGCCCGGATTCCCCCGCTATGCATCGGGCCTCCCCGTCGAGCTGCAAAGCGGAGCCTTTCTTGATCAAGTCCGAGCCCAGAGGAAGCCCGGCGGAAAGAGGAACCGAGCAGCCTGCCGACGATCAGCCGCTCGGGCCCGGCGCCTCGGCCAGCACAGGCGGCGGGGGCGGCCGTCGAAGGAAGCGTCCGGTGCAGCGAGGGAAGCCCCCGTACTCCTACATCGCCTTGATCGCCATGGCCATCGCCAACGCGGCGGAGCGCCGGCTGACGCTGGGCGGCATCTACAAGTTCATCACCGAGCGCTTCCCCTTCTACCGCGAGAACCCCAAGAAGTGGCAGAACTCCATCCGCCACAACTTGACGCTCAACGACTGCTTCGTCAAGATCCCCCGCGAGCCGGGCCACCCGGGCAAGGGCAACTACTGGACCCTGGACCCGGCCGCCGAGGACATGTTCGACAACGGCAGCTTCTTGCGCCGCAGGAAGCGCTTTAAGCGCACCGACCTCACCACCTACCCGGGCTACATGCCCAGCGCCAGCGCTTTCACCCCCAACGCGGCTTCGGTCGGGAGGCCCGGTCCTTGCGGGGGCTCCGGGGCTTTAGGTTACCCGGGTGGCGGCGATCCCGTCTATTCGCCCGTCCGCGCCTACAGCCCGCAGCTCTCCGCCCTTCCCCAATACCCGGGGGCGCCGCCTGCGCTACCCTCGCGAATGTTCAGCATCGACAGCCTGATCAGTTCCAAACAGCATCAGCAACAACAGCAGCAGCAGCAACAACAACAGCAACAACACCAAGCAGCTGCTCTGCAGGCCTCCTCCGCGATGGGGATGGACCTGGGCCCTTACCATTCCTTGGGCCTGAACGGCGTAGGCGATCTGGGCCCTTGCCCGATGGGCAACCTGACGGAGACCTATTTCCAGGCGCAGCAAGTGAGTCCCGGCTTAATGGGTCGCCAGCCCGCAGCCCCGACCTACCCCTACGCCGCCTCTCCATCAGGCCACCTAGCGGTGCCTCCCGGCGCCTATTCCCCTCCCCACTCGCAGCTGTACGGTGCCCCCAGCAGGCTGGTTGTGCAACCTGGGCGCCCTGCCTCTTCCTGCCCGGAACACGCGGAGCAGCTGGTGGGCCTGGCAGCCTCGCCGCTCAATGGGCTTGGCCAGTTTGGAGCCGCCACCACTGGCACTGCCTACCTGAGACAGTCGAATTTTTCCTCCGGCCTGGAGAAATATTTGTAAAAGAGGAGGAAGCCAAAGCTACAAATACACCCAAAAATTCTTGTGGAACTCTTTCCTTTATTAGTCAGATGAAAGTCTGTATCGAATGACTAATTAGCAATCATTCCATAATCGGATTCAAAGTAATACAAGTTTTTTCTGTATTGTGTGTAGCAGCCTCTTGGCTTGTTTAGGATTGGCACTTTGAGATATATACTCTGTGCCTTCAATCACTGTACCTAAAGTGCATTTATCTTGTGTGCTGGGCAGTGAGCCGTAGTTTAAATACTGGGGTTGCGGCCTTAAAGACCAAAGTCTTGTCATTTAGTGGATGCACAATCTTTTCACATGTTCAATTGGTCCAAGGAGTTGTTTTAAAAATAGGGCTTTTTGTGCTTGTGAAACAAGTTTTTTTGGGGGGTGGGATAGCAGTTAAGGTTGAAGCAGGCTTAAAGCCTTGTCTCAGGTTCAATTAAAATACAGCAATATTTGGATATCGGTGCCATCGGTGACTTCAGTATAAATTCAACCTGTGGCATCCAAAGTGGGAAGGTGGGGAAAGACAAGCTAGCTAGGGAAGAAGTCATTTAGGCTCCTGCCTTCTCTGTGGCAGGTTTTTCAAGGAGAAGTACCGGAATGAAAGCGATTGTGAAGGTACTCTTTCTGAGTAAGTTGTTTATTTCGCGGAACGTTCTCATTTTCTGGGATTTTCAGTCCACTGTGTGAACTTTGGGGCTTGAATTGCTCTGCACATCAGTTTGAATGCTTTGTTGCTTGCAGAGATTGGAAAAGCTGTTGTAAAGCAGGGGTCTCCAACCTTGGCAACTTTAAGCCTGGGCGGACTTCAACTCCCAGAATTCTGGGAGTTGAAGCCCGCCAGACTTAAAGACTCCTGCTCTAGAAGGAAAGAGGTAGATCCCTTAGTTTCTCTGAGGCTGTTTCTCTAGTGGGTTTCTTTGCTGCTGGCTAATCCGAATGAATGAAAATGCTAAAAGGGGAAAGCAGCCACCCAACTATTTTTAAAAGCCAGTAGGTGCATGTTTTCAACAGCCTCTTAATCAAGCTGTAGAAGTATTTAGCTAGTTTTTATCCTCAATGTGGCTTGAGGGATTGTTTAGTCCATCATATGTGGAGGAAAACAGACCAGGCTAGGGTAAAGAGTTCTAGGCTAAAAGTCAATGAAGCTTACAAGACTCCTTTTAAACATTGAATGCATTTTCATGTCCATCTTGCCTTTTTCTCCAAGGTGTTTTGGGATAGCAGACCCTTATTGTTACAGTTTCACATTAATCATTGGGCAGCCTGAGAAATAGCAACTAATCCAAGCAACAGCAATTTGTCAAAGCTGAGGTGGGATTATGTCCTTTTAATTCTCACAATAGTCCTGTTAGGCAGGTTGACCTAAGAGATGACAATTGCCTGAATGCCACTCAATTAGCTTAGTGGCTTTGTAGGAATTTAAGTACCTTCTTCCCAAGTCCAGTCCAAAATTTTTATCTTCCGCAAAATATATTCATTGGAAAATGTCTGGATCACTAATGATAATATATGAGCATTTGACATTTGTTCCATTTCATCTTCATTGTGGTTCTAGAGCTGTATGCTTGTGGGAGAGCATCCTAACTTTTAAAAGACTAGCAATTTGTATATGCTGTGCTGTGATTGATTGGGTCAACAACAGTCGTTCTGTGCAATGTGCATCTTTTGAAAATTTCCACTGTGCAACAGTTTTGTTGTGCACATTATTCACTTTTTAATGTGCACCGTGCACATTATTTACTGATACACACAAAGATTTGATATGGAAGTGATTTGATGTCCATGAAACACCATGGTAATGCTTCAATGTACATGAATTGGACAGTTTTGTTTACTGGATTGCTGTACCATGTATCAGCAAAATTACATCTGAATTTTGTACAGTATGTATAGTACGTATGACATACATAGTACTGGAATAATTAATTGTATATATTGTATGTTGAACAATAGTGCCTTCTGAATAATAGACCTAAGTACTTTATATATATATATATATAGTGGATGTAAATATTTTAGAACTTTTTATTGGGCTGAAAACCTGTAACAAAGTAAAGATCTTAGTAAACTCCTTTACTTAAACTAGGGTTCTATGATTTAAATGATTTAGTGGCAATGCTGAGGCCTGCCTTAACATCAGTTTTAACTTACAACTCTAGGATTCCAATTTTTCTGGCAAAACATTAGGCAGAGTTTTGAGATCAGAGTTTCTACTGTCTTCAAGTTAAATACTTTTGTGCTAACTGGATTACGGATTTGTCAATGATAATTAGAAAATAATGAATATCAGAATTTTCAGTATTAATTTTTAATTTTGTGCAAACTAGTCCTGATTGGAGTAGCAAGCCAATACCTGAACGGTGCTTTGTTGGGATTACTAAAAATACAATAAAATAAATGTTCTGCATTTACAGAGCTAGTATGCTAGGAAGAAGAGCAGGATTACAACTCTTCTTTCCTCATTATCTAGATGGTGTATTATTGTTATGACTTTGCTTATGACTTTATCTGTGTGTTTACAGAAATATTTAACTATATGAATTCCACCTTCACTACTGAGTAAGTTTAGCCATGGATTTATTACTTTTACACGAACAAGCCTTACTTATTACTCTAAGAATGCATTTTTGTTCAACAGAGATTTTTTTTAAAAAAAACAGAAAAACTAAGTGTTCCTTTTGGACAGGCTTCAGCAAGCTGCTTTTGTTTTGCCTATTGAATATGTACCTTGAATGTATACTTTATTCTTAAAATGTGAATATATACTTTATCATTAAAATGGAAAAAATACAAAGCAAGAAAAGAATTATGCTTGTTTAAATGTTCTTTGTGGCACATAATGTGTCTGATCCATTAAAAACATAGCTTCTTAAATTTTGACTCATTGATCCTTAAATTTGGGGTGCAGATGTGTTTTATTTTTTCAGAATTTTACAATATCCAGAATAGTTTAATATGGTTGACTGTTTCCCAATATGGAGATTTCTAAAGGAAGCTATGTGTACAATTATTAAAAGCGATTGTTGTTCTGAGTCTATGTTTGAGATTCAGCCTTGTTTCCACATTCAGAGAGCCCTGTTTCTATAGTCAATCTTGGACTCTGCTTTAGCAATTTAGAGATTTTGATTTGGTAATGAGTCTTCTGTATTCAGCTAGATGGTCTCTAGTAAGTGTGCAGTGACAATGTAAAACTAAATTTAATCAAATATACGCATGACAAAAATCTGCACTAAAGGAGGTTTACTTTATTTGCCCAATTCAGAAGACCACCAGATATTTTTCCTTAATTTGATTTTGTCACTTAATTGTTCTACACAGAAATTTATTTAAATGTTTTGGTGGAAACCCTAAATAAATGATGTGATTATTTTATACGTATCTACACTAAAAGAAGTTGCTTTCAGTTTAGCTGAACTTATAACTTAGTTAAATACATTCCAATGAATTATACCTGTCTGAGAAGTTTTATCTTTATCAATGCCAGTAGATGAAAATTGCAAGTATATCACTTTATTAGATTTTGGATTCCATGATCTGGATAGCAGGACATGGTAGAGTTAGAATGTGAAAATCTGTTCTATTTACACATGGAAAAAATGATCAAAGAAATGGCCAAATGAGAGTTAGAGAAAGAGGAAAAGAAAAAAAAGTTGAACTTTTCTGCAATCTTCATACAGAATACATGTGAATCTTTGACCTTTCAAAAGTGATTTTCTTTTTAGAAACAGGCTCAATGCAACTCCTTTTCTGGATACAGATCGAGGTGATACATCTTGATCAAATATATTCTTATTGCTCAGTCTTTTTGACCATTGCTGAAGACATAAATGAAGGTCAAAAAAAGAAACAAGTAGCCAGTTCATATTAATTGCCACTTATCTCAAAGAAGCAGGGAGTTTGTAATCTGCAAACTTTTGTGGATAATCAGACTGTTAAATTTCAAGGTATCACAAGTCAGTTGATACCTTGAAATTTAGATGCTTAGATGACAATGCTTAAATGACAGTTATGTCATCTAAGCATTAGAAAAAGGAAACAAGGATGTGGAATATTCCTTTTTGCATCTAAATGTGATTTTTGAGTAGGTGAGATAAATCCTTTGCCTAAGGGCATTATCCTTAATGTGACACTCATTGGTAAATATGGGCTCAGTTAAAGTTTTTATTTGGGCTCAAATAAAGATTGTTAAAATATTTATTTATTTATTTATTTAATTTCTAGGCTACCCAACTCCAGATAATTCTGGGCAGCTTCACAAAGTTAAAAGAACAGTAATTCTATTTTTTTAAAAAATAACAACATCCATAAAACAACAATTGTCTGAGGGAACAAACCATCCTTTCATATATTCCTTCAGTTTTATAATACAAGTGTACCACCTACAAATCAATATCCATGTAGGGGAGAGATATCTTTGGCGTGGTTCTTACCAGAAAAATTCCTCATTTCAGTTGACTTGGCTTTGATTAATGGCAACTGAATTATTCAAAGCTGATCTCACATTTGTGCAAACCAGAAGGAAGTTTGAAAGCTGGATCTGTCTGGGAAGCTTCTCTGAAAGCTCTTGAAGATCTTAGCAAGCTTTGGCTTTTAGTCTCTGAAGTATGGCTGGAGACAGCTGGGCTCCAGTTGTCTGAAGAGCCGCATTACTTCTCTCTTATGTTTTTTACCTGACTCCTTTTTTGTACCCTTGAAATTGTCTTGTAGACTCTCAACTTTTGTCAACTGAGCCCTCTCTGGAATGTTGCAGTATTTATTTTCTGATACTAACTTAGCCCACCTATTTTAATATTTGTGTGTGTGTGTGTGTGTGTGTGTGTGTGTGTGTGTGTGTGTATGCGTTTTATACATGATATGTTGTTTTAAGAAACTTAAATAGCTCACTATTTTCCAAAGAGATCAATAGTCAATGACTGATGCATGCAAAGCACTAGAAGCATCATATTTGTATTTAATTAAGGGAATTATTCTGCTCCAAAGGTAAGGATTTTTGTTTGTCATTGAGGACTCTCACCTTTGACATTCAGCTTGATCATAATCAAGATTAGAATCTGGGCTTGATGGACATGAGATGGTCCTTCATATGCATGTTCATATTCTGGAACTTTTTACAAAAATACCTGCATTTCCATCTGGAACAAAGTTTATCCACATTAGCTAATGTGAATAAATATATATCTTGCTGATTTTAGGTGAATTTTGGGGAGAGCCTAGAGGAAAAGCTGAAGGTGACAATCTTATAATTTTTTTCCTTTAACTTAGAAAATGAACAAAATGGCACTGATGGGTGGCTTTTAAACAAATATAAGGAGTGCCATCCTGATTATCTTAATGTATCACAACTAGCCTTTTAAGCTTTCATTTCAAAAGCTTGTTTATAACAGGGATGAATCAAGCAAATGAGTTGGATTAAAGTGTCATGAAGGGCATAAGCCTAGCAGGGCCAAGATGGATTTAGGCTGAGACAAAAAAATTATGAGTGCCTTGCTGATGGCATAAAACTCTGCTATTTTAGATAGGTGAAACTCCAATGGAAATAATTGTTACTAACATAGAAAAACAAATTATAAATAGCTTCTTCTTCCTTTACTTAACCATCTGTAGATAATATAGTTTGTTTCAATTAATTTAATAATTATGGGGAACTGCTTTGTTACTAAATGTGCTGGCAGCCTTCCTCATTTCTGGAAATATAGATGTTAAATTTGGCTTAGAGGAATGAAAAGTGTTAAAACAGAAAGGGAGGCAAAATTGGATCAAACACCATCTCTAACAGTTTATAACTGAACTGTAATTTTAGAAAAATTATATCACAAACCATATCAAAAATAATGAGTGGTTTTTACTACACTGAATTGGAAATCTCATCAAGCAAATAAGGGTTCTTCCTTTGAAGGAAGATGCAAAAGAGGTGGTTACAAACCTATAGTTAATTTATATAAATCCCACGTTTTTGTTATAAATTATACATATGCTCCTATTCCCAGATGTGCTGGATTTTTTGCCTTGTTTGTTAATAATATTTTTCAAAAAATCACTTAGCTTCTTCATAACATGGGTTGATTAAAGTATCAGTGAATATGGACTGTGATTTTATTCTGCAGGACATATGTATTTTTCAACAGGCTTCTTCTGGGCAAAACTGCCTGTATTAGGGCAGTTCATTTTCAAATTATGCCAATATGAGGGGGCTTTTTTTCTCTCAAGCCTCTTACTGGTCATAATCTGCAGCAAAAACCATGGATTATCAGAGGAAGCGCTGAAATTTCAGCAAATGTGTATATATGTAAAAGAAATGTTCTGTGGCACTGGCTTATGAGGAATGGAAAATATTTTCCTGTTTTAAAAAAATAGCATTATTGAACTAATCATTTAAATGATTATTGTGTCTAAAGTATTCAAAATTCTGTGACTAACTAATAATGTTGTGAAGAAAACTATATGGCTATATCCATGAAGTTATCAGGAGTTAAGCCTGACTTGAAAGAGACATCAAGCAGTTACCACTACTATCATAGTTACTTATAACTTTCCTCCATATATCTGCCCACTTTATTAATACAATGACCTAATTCGATGGCCATGATTTGGTTGGTTGGGTATATCTGATTGAACTGAATTCCAGTAAATAATGAAACAAAATCCATGTGCACTATCTTTAGTTTCTTGAATAAATAAAATTATTATAATAAATATATAAAAAATCCATTCTGTGGCTAACTAATGAAGTGAGCCAAGATCATGTCTGGTACGTCTATCAACTTATTCTTAAGAAGTTATTCTGTAAATTTACTGTACTGCAAACAGTAAAATTGTACTGTACAATTTTTTACTGTAGTAATTTCTTAGCGTGCATGGCTCTTGATTTCATATTAATGGCTTGGTTCCAGGTACTTTGGTCTACTGAAATCATAGAGATTTGATGATAATGAAAAGCATACAGAATCCAGTGGTTTCACTGGGTTTATGCTAAGTCTAAATCAAATTTGGATCTGGGGCAAGATACACAGAATACACACACACACACACACACACACACACACATTCCTGACTAAATCACCTGCCAATGATGAGGGAACATTGTTTGCTTTCTGGAAATAAAAGAACTGCAATAATCCTGTTTTCACCCAATTTGTCCCTTTCCACTCTTCAAAAAACAAAACAAAACCTTAACTGTTAAAAATACTGGTAGAGGAGAATATTTGAAGCTCGGGGCTGATATGAGGGGTCCCCAGTGCTCTCTGAGCTTGGCTGTTTTGCAGACATTTCATTACCCAAACTAGGTAACGTAATCAGTACACTGATAACATTACCTAGTTTGAGTAATGAAACATCTGCTAATAAAAAAAAAGTCAAGATCAGAGAACAGCAGGGATTCCACATTGCTAAAAATGTTATCTGACATAGTTTAACTCAAGTGCAACCTCTAGCGCTGTAAAATAAAATAGCAACGGAGGTGCTGCTTTGCTTTAATTCTTCTTTTGCCAGGATATGGAAGAGAAATCCAAATTAGTTTTTAACTTTTATGCATGTCCAGTCTTCTGTAAAAGATATGCGAAGGTGATTCCCCCACCCTCACCCCAGTACTGTGTTTTAGGATGATCTTCCCCTTAATCCCGAATCATTTACTTACAACATTTACTTATAGACTTGAAGGATCTCAGGATTTGTTTGTGGACATATTGGAGAAAATAAATTGGAAGGGCCATTTTTATTATGGTTCTCTGTGACCACTGAAGTAAAGAGAAGGATAGAGAAAGTTCGAATAGCATTCTTCAAAATGAAAAAGATCTTCTGCAGTCATGATATAAACCTAAGATTGAAAATCAGACTTCTTAGATGTTACATCTTTTCTATTCTGTTCTACGGAGTAGAGAGTTGGTCTCTGACAGAAAGCCACTTGAAGAGACTAGAAGCATTTGAAATGTGGATTTATAGACAGTTTTTTAAAAAAATTTTGATTTATATGCCGCCCTTCTCCGGAGACTCAGGGCGGCTTACAATGTGCTAAGCAATAGCCTTCATACTTTTGTATATTTATACAAAGTCAGCTTATTGCCCCCACAAACTGGGTCCTCAATTTACCTACCTTAGAAAGGATGGAAGGCTGAGTCAACCTTGAGTCTGGTGAGATTCGAACCTGCAATAATTGCAGGCAGCTGGTATTAATAACAGGGTGCTTTAAACCACTGTACTACCAAGGCTCTTGTTGTGTCAGGTTCCGATGTTGTCTTAAATAACGCCCCAAGTTTCATTTGTCCCAGTGCTGACAGGTTGTTACGTATAAGCTGGGTTGACAAAATCAGAAAGGAGGAGGTGATAAGCCACCAGGGAAAGCCAAGGGAAATAATTAAAACCATTAAAAAGTGAAAGTTAGAATATTTCGGACATGTGATGCGACACCCGGAAAAAGGCATACTTCACCTAACCCTCCAGGGAAAGATTGAAGGCAAACAAGGTCCAGGCAGAAAAAGAACATCATGGCTTCAAAATCTAGGGGACTGGTTTGAACAAAATGCAGCAGCACTTTTTTGTGCGGCTGTTGATAAAAATAGGATCACCAACATGATCGTCAACGTCCAATGACATATATGGCACAAGAAGAAGTGTTTGGACAGGCTGCTTAAGACTGTTATAGCCCTGAAGCTGAGATAATTTACATGCTCTTGCTTTAAGGTGAGCTTAATTGAATCTGTATTAATTGCATTTAGTTCTGTCCTTTAATCTAGGTCCGTGATGGTGAACCTATGGCACACATGCCACAGGTGGCATGCAGAGCCATATCGGTGGACACGCGAGTTCAGCTCCGGTGCACACATTTTCGGGTCTTCTGGGCCACCCGGAAGTAGGAAAAGTGGCTGTTTCCTGCCTCTGGAGGACTTGGGGGGGTGGGGAAGGCCTGTTTTTTGCTCTCTCCAGGCTCCAAAGCCTCTCTAGGAGTCTGGGGAGGGCAAAAATGGCCTCCCCCCCAGAGGCCCTTTGATGGGATTGGAAGTCAGCAAATGGGAGCCTGGGGAGAGCAAAAGACTGGGTCTACTGAGCCCACTGTGCCATCACGTGCCAAAAGCAGGGGGAGCACAGGGGGGGGGGTATCGCACATGCATGTATGGGGGTGGGGTACAGAGCACATTAGAATTATGGGGGTGGGAACACACACGTGTGACCCCCCCGCATGACCCCCACTTTTGGCACGCGATGGCAAAAAGGTTAGCCATCACTGATCTAGGTATTCAAGATAGCTGACACAAGGATTTCCCATAATCTTAGCCCCATAATATAAACCTTGCCCTACTGGATTGGCTAAAAGAGGACAACCATCCAGTGAGCTTTGTGCATGAATATGGACTTGAAGCTGGGACACCCACTCTCCACACTGGGTCTCATCAGATGGAGTGGTGAAGATTTACAAAGGGTTTTGGATTGAGGTATGCATTAGTACAAAATACTAGCGTATCCTCACTGGAAACGTAATGCCATTTAAAATAATCATTTTCTTCTAGCTAGCTTACCGGTAATTGCTATTTTGGTTCCACACAGTGTTCTAAGGAAATGAAGGAAACACATTCTACCATCAATGGTTTTTTTTCTAACATCCATCCATCCATCCATCCCTTTTCTTTCAGAAAAAAAGGGAGTTTCGCGGATAATACAATTTTTTAAGTCTCTTGGATTGAACAAGGAGTAGACAGTAACAGAGGAGTTGAGGAATCAATGAAGTGATCTAAAACTGACTGAAGAAAACCAGCAGAAGGCAATGTTGGGAAAAACAGTGAGGAGACATTTGAGATACAGGTAGTCCCCAACTTACAACAGTTCATTTAGTGATCATTCAAAGTTACAACGTCACTGAAAAAAGTGACTTATGACCGCTTTTAACACTTATAACTATAGCATGCATCCCCATGGTCACCTGTCTTACATTCGGATGCTTGACAACTGACTCACATTTATGATGGTCGCGGTGTCCCAGGGTCTTGTGATCCCGTTTTGCGATCCCCTGACAAGCAAAATCAATGGGTAAGCCAGATTCACTTAACAACCATGTTACTAACTTAACATGGCAATTGTGGAAAGAAAGATCATAAAATGGAGAAAAAAATCGCTTAACAAATCTCTCACTTGGCAACAAAAATGTTGAAGACTACCTGCAAATATATAGTTTGCTTCTACATCTACGAAAGGTTTTGTATGTGTGCATGTGTATTTGTGAGTGAGCGGGAAGAGATGTATGCAGTGGTGAGATTCAGCTGGTTTGGGCTAACTCAGGGGTGAAATCCAGCAGGTTCTGACAGGTTCTGGAGAACCGATAGTGGAAATTTTGAGCAGTTCGGAGAACTGGTATGGAAATTTTGAGTAGTTTGGAGAACTGGCAAATACCACCTCTGGCTGGCCCCAGAGTGGGGTGGGAATGGAGATTTTGCAGTATTCTTCCCCTGCCACGCCCACCAAGCCACACCCACCAAGCCACATCACGCCCACCAAGCTACGCCCACAGAACTGGTAGTAAAAAAATTTGGATTTCACCACTGGGCTAACTGGTTGTTAAATTGCTGGCTGGCCCCACCCCTCCCCTCTCTGCCCCTTCCAGGAGTCCCCACGCACCCCGTTTTGGCTCCCAGGTAAGTGCAAGGAGGCCTACTAGGCCCAAAACAGAGTTTTGGGGGGTGCCACCTCCCCTGGCCTGTTCTTGCTCCCAGGAGGCTGCAGGGAGGCCTACTAGGCCCAAAACAGGGTCCGAGGGGTGCAATATGGCTCCCCATGGCCCGTTTTTGTTGCCAGGAGGCTGCAGGGAGGCCTACTAGGCCCAAAACAGGGTCCGAGGGGTGCAATATGGCTCCCCATGGCCCGTTTTTGTTGCCAGGAGGCTGAAGGGAGGCCTACGAGGCTCAAAACGGTGCAGGCGGGGGCAGCGCCCCCCCACCCGTGGCCTGTTTTTGCTCCCAGGGGGGTGCAGGAGGCCAAGTGCTGCCTGTCACACCCTCTGGCCACGCCCACCATGGCCACACCCATCCAGCCAGTCATTAGAGCAGAGAACGGGTTGTTAAATTATTTGAATCCCACCACTGGATGCATGTACTATGTCTGTCTCTTTTTGTGGAAGAGAATGACTCTGCCGACTGAAGGAGTCATTATGTAAACACACATCTTTGCTCGGTCATTTTCTCTGCTTTTCTAAAGAGCACACCAACCTAAAAGGAGCACGAAGAGCTCCCTTCTCTATTTTTATGTGCACGGCCCTGCTTGCTGAAAGAAATGTAACTATAGCATGACAAAAGTTTCCTACTCTAAAACAACTGCTCCTTCTTGAGAGGCCTTATCTGTTTCCTTTTCCTTTACCAAGGAGCGTTTGAAATAACCTGGAGGCCTTTGCTTCTTCTGAAATGGCCCCCCACAAACTTTCTCTTTCTTTCTGCATTAATCACTAGAATGGCAACCCATAAGACAGATGAAACAACTGAACTTTGAGGGTAAGAATCTTCTGCCCTAACTTAGCACTCTAGGGAGGTCACCTTTCTTGTTTCCTATGCTAATCCACTGTTTGTAATGAACGTTTTCTGCATCCATATTTTGCAATATAATGTATGGAAAGTGTTTCAGTCTAATTCTAGAGCAGTGCTTTTTAAACTTGGCAACTTTAAGATGTGTGGACTTCAACTCCATGCTGGCTGGGGAATTCTGGAAGTTGAAATCCACATGTCTTAAAGTTGCCAAGTTTCAGAAACACTGCTCCACAGCAAACAATAAACTCATTTATTTGAACCTAGTTAATTGTCTGCACAGTGAAGCCAACAGGTGTTCTATGTCTCCTATGGCATATTTTAGTAAACTGAAAATCCCTAAACACAGAAGAACTTTCACTCTAGCGTGATGTTTCTCAATCTTGGCAAGTTTAAGATATGTAGACTTCATCTTCCAGAATTCCCCAGCCAGCCATGCTGGGGAATTCTGGGAGTTGAATTCCGCATATCTTAAATGTGGTAAGATTGAGAAACACTGTGGTAGCATAACATCATGTCCTCCCTTCAGCTGTCCTTGAAGGCCAAAACAGGAAGGCTTTTCATTTGGAGCAGCAATGTCCTTGTACCCTGGACACACAGAAATAGCACAGCAGGCTGTCAACCCACAAAGCTTTCCTGACCTGCTCCCGAGTTGCCATAGGCAGGGGGATGGGAAATCATGCCTTGCAGCTGCACTGAGGAATTCACATCTCAGTCAAAACAAAACACATCCTAGCCAGCCAAAGTCAAGGCCTTTTCCACAGAGACCTACAATGGCCGGAGGGAGTGACTTCTATGACCCACAAAATTGCTTGGTTGGGGAATGTGAATGGTGACACACCTTGGGGGGAGGGGCAACAGGATCAGAGGCATGGTGCAAACTGGGTGAAGTCACAGCTGGCTTCAACTAGGTCGTGCTAACATAATAAACCTAATAAACATAATAAACCTAACTCCTAATAAACAACTGGATTTTTCTTGCACAATGGCTTGAGGCTCCTGATTTTATTATGGCGTTGGTCGGAACCCTGACACAGGCATTTTTCCAGTGGTTGTACTATTGAGTCATTTGCAGTAGTCTCACCTTAACACTAGTGTTGGAGAAGAAGTGGTGTTGGAGAAACTCCTAAGAATACTGTGGTCAGCCAAGAAAGCAAATCAATGGAGTGAACAAATCAAGCCAGAGTTTTCACTCGAAGCACAAATGACAAATCAAAATTATTCTACTTCAAACACTGCAGGGGTGGGTTGCTGGGGGTTCGCAGGGGTTCAAGAGAACCTCTAGCTAAGATTCTGTGCAGTTCGGAGAACCCCCAAATCCCACTTCTGGCTGACCCCACCCACCCTACTCCTCCCAGGAGTCCCCACATGGCCCGTTTTGGATGCAGGTAAGTGCAGGGCATATGCGGAGGCTCAGGGAGGGCAAAAAACGGAAGTTCAGGAAAGACACCGGAGCCTGGGGAGATCATTTTCGCCCTCCTAGAGGCTCAAAGAAAGCCTCTGGAGCCCAGGGAGGGCAAAAACGCCCGCCCTGCCACCTTGATGCAGGAGGCCGACTAGGCTATGCCCACCATGGCCATGCCCACCCAGCAACCGGGCAGAGAACCCCTTGCTAACATTTTTGAAGCCCACCCCGAAACACCGTGTGAAGAGCCAGCTGTCTAGAAAAGGTTCTAAATGCTGGGAACGATACAGTACAGCAAGCCAGCAGAGTACGACATGGGCACAGAATAACTGCCATTCTATTAGCCCTTGTTAAATTCTGGCTTGCTAGAATAAGGAAAAGAAAGAGGAAATGCTGCCTAGGAAACAACCAGACAGGACAGGGAAGAGCTGGCAGTTGCTTAAGGTCAGAGAAAGAAACTTCGGAAAAACTTACCCTAATGGATTAAGTAGTTAAAAGGGGCTGTGGGAAGTCTGTACCTTCTGTCTTGCACGATTCTGTTAATGTAGCCTTACAATAAAGTAGAATTAGTTCATTTTGATGTGTTTTCTGTCTGGTATGCCTGGGAGGGCTGACAGCCATTGACCCGGTTAATCACGTCATCCAACCAGCCAGGAGTCAGGGAAAGTGTTGGGAAATTCATGGCAAAGGGAGACCACAAAATTCTGTCCCACCCACACATACCACCGGCTTTTTGTGGTAAGGAAAATTAGGGGACAAACTTTAGAACACAGCTACATTTTGACTAAGCTCTATTGCAGTTGTGTTAACAGAGTACCTGATGTTGGGGTAAATCACGCATCTGGAAAGGTTCTTTATACAAGAATTCCTTGTTCATTTTCTGCTTCCTGTTCACCCTTGTTTTGCACTTACATTTCAAGATTACAAGCCTGTATATTTAAAGTTCATCGGTGCAATAAATATGTTAATTAATTGACTATTTGTTTTGGTTTCTTGTTTTAATTTGATTTATATGCCGCCCTTCTCCAGAGACTCAGGGTGGCTTACAATGCATTAAGCAATAGCCTTCATACTTTTGTATAGTTATACAAAGTCAGTTTATTGCCCCCACAATCTGGGTCCTCATTTTACCTACCTTAGAAAGGATGGAAGGCTGAGTCAACTTTGAGCCTGGTGAGATTTGAACTTGCAGTAATTGCAGGCAGCTGGCAATTTATGTGCTACTTTTAACAGCACTTAGTCCACTGCGCCACCAGGCCCTTGTTGTTTCCCATGTACAAAATATTGGTTTGGGGGGTTTTTTTGGTTACATTATTAAAGTGCATCAATAGGAATTGTCCTTTTGTTGATTTTGTCAGCAACAACTTTTTGAAGCTGGTAATTACGTTATTATTAACATATGATCCATATCACCACTAGGTGGTAGCCTAACAATGCACATTTCCACAGTGCAATCTTCTATATTTCTTCCTTATACTTTTGAATCAATTTTAAGTTAAATCTTTATTCCACTGCCAATTTCCTCCCATGCTTGAATGCTCAGATTCCTGCATCAGTAATCTGTCTGTAACTCCTGACTTTCGCTGATTATGGAAGCGCATCTGCTGAGTTTACTTTGGCTTTAACCTCAGTTGTATCCTTTGCCAAGTGGTATTTGATATACCTGAAAGTTTCTTGCGGCGTGTACTGATGGCTAGAAGTGAAACCTAATGGAACAGCCATGGCGTTGACTGCGTTTGGTACACACATAAATCTAAGGTACGGGGATTAATATTTAGCTCCCTATCACATTTATTCCCTAGAATTGCCAGTTGTAGATGTTAAGAGACAAACAATCATTAAATAATTAATTCTATCCCATATTTCCTCCATATGTATAAGGTAGTATACTGTATATAGTCCTCCTCTTCCAATTTTTATCCTCTGAGCAATTAGCCTGCAAGTTCCATGTTTAAATGTAGAGGTTTAAGCTTCCATAGCTGATGTAGAATGTGGACACACACCCCCCCGCAATCCTATTTCAGTGCCTTCATCAGCATTGATACCCCATCATCTTAATTGGTCCAGATATGTTGGCATCACTTTGCCAGAATTCCCACTCAGCATTGTTGGAGTTTTCATTCCAATGAAACTACAAAACTCTCTCCTATATTTTATGTATGCACTAATTTCTAAACAGATTGTCTAAGGCATTCCTCACCTTTGACACACACACAAAGTATCTTTTTATATAATTGTCCTTCTGTTAAATGCACTGCCATCACAATTTGAAGTTCCAAGGATGATGATAAATAACTTCTACATGTGGAGATCATCCAGATTAATAATCCCACAGTTTCTTTAGCTTGATGTGAGAGGTTGTTCCAGGAATTTTCAACTTTAACAATTATTCCACCTACCATACTTTTTGGAGTATAAGACACAATTCCCCCCCCCGCCCACTAAAAGAGGGTGGAAATGTTAGTGCGTCTTTTACACTGAATACAGCCATTTTTGGCCTCCTGAAACCCCGCCCCGTGGGTTCCATTTTTGCCAAAAACAGGCCAATTTTTCATAAAAACAGGATGCGCAGAAGGTTTGGGAGGTCGGCAGAGTGCTCCTGGGGGTTGGGGAGGGCAAAACCCTTTTTTTTTCTTGTTTACCTCTTTGAAATCTTGGTGCGTCTTATACTCTGGTGCATCTTATAGTCTGAAAAATACGGTATTTGAGAGCCAGTGGCCTACACTGCCACCAATCCAACGAAGGAAGGAGACACTACTTTCGTTCCTCCATGTCAGTATTTTTCAAAAATTTCAGCATAGATTATATTTTTGTAGTCTTTTCATACACAGTGTTGAAAATTATCAGTGAATCTTTCCGTGAGATATTTGTTGTACTTAATCTATCAGGTGCATGTATACACACACACACACACACAAATTTTTTTTCTTCCATTCAATATTATGATTGCCAAGAATCAATACAAAGAGAGAACTGGAGTTTGTCAAAGTTTGTAATCTCGTTCAACATTTATGTATATGTATGTGTGTCTTATGATGAGCATTCACCTTATTTTTTCCATGCATTTGATTTTCTGCTTGAATTTTTGAAGATTTTCATTGGCAATTAAGACAAAAACCTCTAGATGGCATTGTTATCATTTTGTGGGCATCAAAAATTGGTGGGAGGAGGAGGGAGAAGAGCAATGCAAGCAATTGTGAAATGAGTTATCTGAATGCAGTTGACAAAGCACAAAGGGATCCAAATGTACGGTATTTGGGCTGTGTCCACTGAATAATTATAGAATTATATAGGTGCTTAACATATACCATGTTTTCCCCAAAATAAGCCCTAATCTGATCTAATCTGATTTTTTCGCATGCTCTTAATATAAGCCTTACCTCAAAAATAAGCCCTAATTAAGGTAATCATCATCCTGGGGGGCGGGGCCAGTACCGGAGACGGCAAGGGTGCAGGGGCTGACGGTGTCTGGCAGCAGCTGCAGCCTGCGCAGTGCAGGTGAGTTGACTACTTGTCAAGCAGCACGCGGAGGCAAAAGTGGGGGGGAGGCATGTGATCCGGATGCACTGCACAAGCTACAGGAAAGCCAAGTGTCATGCAACAGTGTGGCCTCTGGCCCTGTTGCGGCCCCATTGCGGCCCTGTTCCTGCCCAGTTGTGCTGTGCAGGTGTTGTGACCCCAACTCCCGAGCCTGTCCTAACAGAGGAAAAGGACTCAGAAGGTGATGGGGAGGAACTGATAAGGCCTCCCTCTCCAGGATCCTCCTCTCTAGCAATGCCTCAGGTTCCATCCGAAGGCCAAGAGGAACAGCCTGGGATATGCCAGGAGGAAAGCATATCGGAACAACAACAGATAGGGAGCAAGGATGATGAATCCTGGCTTGATCCCAGGCAGTGTCGGAGGGAGAAGCGTGCGCAGCAACGAAAGAGGCGTGGGACGGCCAGAGATTGAGCTGAGTCACTGAACCACACTCCACAAGGAATAAAAGTGGGTGTGATTGCTCTTCAGGCTTTGTGACGGTCAAAGTTAAAAACCTGAGAGTCACATCGCGTTACCTGAAATCTGGCTTGTGCATATTTGGATTAGACCTTGGCTAACTCTTGGATTACTTTTTGCTACTGAACCGGACTGAAGAGAAATTCTCTCTCTTGCTGACTGTGAGTGAAAACTGACTTGGCAGCCATTTTGCAGTTTACTGCCAAAACTCTTATCTGCAAGAGTTTCTCGTTTGATTGCTTAATAAAATCTTGGCAGGCGTGCCTGGTTGTGTATTTGCCTGTGTGGGGAAGGGGGACAGAACAGCAAGTTATGTTAAGACCAAGTTGTGCAGCCCCATTCATGCCCTGTTGCATCACACCAGCCATGGGAAAGCTGAGAGTCATACAGCCATGCGGCCTCCTGACACATTGTGGCCACAAGCAAACAGAAGAAGTGGGCCTCCCATATGGTACATCAGAAAAAAAATAAGACATCACCCAAAAATAAACCCTAGTGCTTATTTTGGATGTAAATTTAATTGTTTTAGAATCTTTTAACATCAGCATTCTTGTCTTCTCAGTTCAGGTAAACTTTGAAAGCTTTTTAAATGTGTATTTTGAATAAATAGTAAATAATGTGTATGCATGTGTGTGCACACATGGCCTTCACTCGTGGCAATGCTTGGACAAGTTCCTGCAGTTTTCTTGTACAGATTTCAGAAGTGTTTGCCATTGACTCCTTCCCAGGGCTGAGAGAGTGACTGGCTCAAGGTCACTACCTGTCTTTGTTCCTATGACAGGACTTGAACGCACAATCTCCCGGTTCCCAGCCTGGTGGTTTAATTGCTACACCAAACTGACTCTAAAATAAAGAATATACAGAATTTATTCCTTCGTGTAATATTCTTATCCATTTAAATTTCTCAATTTAAATGTAAAGCAGTGAAAACATAGGAATATTGCCTCTATGGCTTTGCTAATATATGGACAAATATTAAAAATAACCGCATCTAATAGCAATAGCACTTAGACTTACTGTATTTTTCAGAGCATAAGACGCCCTACCTTTTTTGTTTTGTTTTTTTATAAAAAGTTTTTTTTATTTTTTAGACAAACACACATACAAATATACAATGTATTTTCTTTGAACAGAGTATTTGGCCGGTTCACAAATTTAAACAGTGTTTAGTCATTTCAATTAAATTTACAATTTCTATATTTCCTTTTTGCCATATTTATTCCTCATTTATTTTTTTAAAAAACCAATATTACCCTACATACTCATCTCTAATCTTAATCAAATTCATTTTTTACCTTCTATTCTATATTATACCCCTTCCCATTGTCATCTATTTTTACATCCATCCTCACATTGGTTAATTATGTAATATTACAATTGTTTAATACAAATTCAACATTTTAATATAAATCAATTAGTTATATAACTATCTTTTTTTGGTATATTAATCAATATGAACATGAATATTCCAATTATTTCCATGCAATCCAAATTCTTACAACCAATTATTTATATTTACCAATAATAATAAACCAAATAATTTTTCCCATATATTCCTCCAAACCACAACTTAACCATTTCTGCTTTCAACACAATATATAATTAATAGTATCTCAATTATTACAATTTCCCAGTTAAATAGAGCTTTCCCCCTATGATACTCATTTTCACATCTTAAACTCTCCCAATAACCCAAATAGTTTTGCCCATATAATCCTCCAAATCACAACTTAATCATTTCTACTTTCATCACAACATATAATTAAAAATATTTCAATCGTTACAATTTCCCTAATTAAATTTAAAAATGCTCTAGCTGTTATCCAAGCTACAACTTAATCCTTTTTACTTTCACCACCCCATATACCATTAAAGGTATTTCAATTGTTACAGTTTATACTTATTCATATTTCTAAAAAAAAGAAAAAAAAGGAAACATTTATCATTGTCTAGATTTCAAAAATACAAAGGCAAATATTCCAATTATTATTCATTTCATTTTTCAATCATGATTTCTCATTTATTTCTTACTACTATTCATATTTCAATTCTAAGTATGTATAACATCTTTCTCTTTCATTTCTTTTTCTCCCTTCCCATTGTTATTTTTGCCTTTTTCTTTCTTCTTTTTTCTTTTGTGTTTTAAAATCTTGAACTCTCCTCTTTTGCCCTAAATTTTCCATTGTTTGCACCTTAGTGAGGAAAAAGAAGAAAAAGAAATCTGCCTCTGCCTCTGCCTCTGCCTCTGCCTCTGCCTCTGCCTCTGC
>WNWU01000004.1:22302919-22337020 GCA_012654045.1 Ptyas mucosa
TCTGCCTCTGCCTCTGCCTCTGCCTCTGCCTCTGCCTCTGCCTCTGCCTCTGCACAATTTTGCGGCATTGCAGCAAACAGCAAACATTTTCACTTTCAGCATAGCTTGATTAGCACAAGGAAAAAAAAATCTGCTCCAGCGATTTACCTCTTTGCAGCAAGCAAAACAGTGGAGAGCCAGGAGGCCGATCCAATCAACTTGTGCTAATTAGCCTGTGCTGAAGCTGAAAGGAGCTGTTTTTTCTTGCTGTTTGCTTGCAAGGAGGTAACTGCTGCGAGGCACAGGCCAAAGGGTGGGGGCCAGTGGATGGGTGGGGCTACATTAGGTGTATAAGACACACCTAAATTTTCACCCCCTTTTAACGGGGAAAAAAGTGCGTCTTATACTCCAAAAAATACGGTATATACCTCTTCACAGCCCTCTCTAAGCAGTTTACAGAGTCAGCATATTGCCCCCAACAATTGAGGTCCTCATTTTACTGACCTCAGAAGGATGGAAGGCTGAGTCAGCCTGGAGCCAGTCAGGATCGAACTCCTGGAGTGAGCAGTGAGTTAACCTGCTATACTGCATTCTAACCACTGCCATCATGACTCTTGGATGGACAAGCCATGCATAAATTTCAGTATTCGTTATTGCATTATTGCATAGCTTTGCCAAATTTTGAATAAATTGTACTGAATTAGGATGTCATATACATTTGATAAATGAACGAATAAAGATTTATTCTTATTTACGTTCAGACCACTTACTTAACCATCCTAATGTAATTGCTTGTTATTGGAAAATATTGCCTGATTTTATCATTTTATTTTAAGTGGTAATTTCACAAGTCTGTTTTGTTCTGTTTTAATTGAAGTTCTTACCTACAGGATAGGCTTTACCTTGTAGTCTGGAAGCCAAATCAAAATTGGAAGCCAACTCTGTAATATGGCTGACATGTTTTGAATGGCAAAGAGTGAAATGTTAAAAAAAAACATGGTTATTCGAGGCTTGAAATCACCCAGTTCCTTTCTGCCACCAATACAAATGAACAGCCCTTCATTCATATGTGAGAAACGCTAGAAAAGTACTGTAAATATGTAAATGTGTCTAGAAAAGAATTCTAGATTGGTTATGTTTTCTACCTGCAAAATCTGACACTGCGTATTGAAACTAAAATATTTTCGTTTCAATTTATGGTATCAATGGGCATAAGCCAATTTAAGTATCAGGAGGCCATGATGAGTTTGTATGTCATGCAAATGGTTAACCTTGGTCAATTCTGGGATTACAGAGGTTTATTTTAACCCATAACAGCTCTGGGTTTGTTTGGGGTTAAAGCAATTTTCTACTTCCTCATGAGTCACAGGAGATGGGGAGGGGGTGGTTGAGAAACAACTGAAAGAGATATAGGTGGAAAAGCCTTCCCAATCTGTCTACAGTGGTTTCAAATCTTATTGGATTTTTGTTTGTTTTTTTTAAAATTGTTTTTCTTTCCACAGTGTTCATAAAAAGGGCTTGGCTTTTTATGAATATGGATGTTCCTCATTTGCTTAGGATGTTGCTGGCTGTCTGCTGTTGTCTTTCAGAGCGAGCATTTCAATCAGGATATTTGCAGGCTGAGACAACAAAAAAAAATCAATACTGCTTTGTGTAAATAAGCACAAGGTCAAGAGGAAAAAAAATAGATCATGCATGATTGTAGAGACTTTTCCTAAAGTCCAAGGGAAGGATGCATATTTAGCCTCTGAGATGTTTGTAGAAAGCAAGGGGTTGGATGGAGTCCAAAGAATATCTGGGGTCAACATTTTCAGGAGAGCAAAATAATAGATAATAAAGGACTGTAGCTCTTAGCATGGTGTGCAAAGCAGAGAGTGGCCCTTGAACCAAGAGACATTGGTGTACAAAACGCAATGCATCTCAGAGCCACTGAAATTCAAAAAGTACAAAGCCAGCCTTAAATAGTGAAACCAAAAGTCGAGTTTATATCATTAAAGCTGACTTACGAAGAGGAGTATGTATGCATGCATTTATCTGTAAGAAACTGTAGCATATTGGTAACAGTTGATTTTCTCTCCCCAGAGTCCACTTGTTCCTTGGCTAGAAATTTTTCCTGTTCTAGCCAACCCAGATGTTTATAGAAAGTGTGCATATAGTTAGGCCAAGATATTTGAAGGCTAAACCTTGGTCTAAATCATCATCATATTTCACTGATGTTTGTAGCATTTGAGTCCCTTCAAATAAGCCAAGTTTTTAAATTTAGGATAGTTTACTGAGAGTCTTTCTTCTGTACAATAGTCTACCTGTAGACACTAGATTTCAAAGATTTCTTCTAAGCCCTTTCTGAGGATGGACACATACATCATCAGCATAGGTGGTACATAGATGGTTTTTAGTTTCTCAGGCTTGAACTGAAAGCAACTGACTTTCCAAATCACCCAACTGTTTTTTTGTGCCTGGGGGGGAACTGGAACCTGGGTCTCCTCATTCCTTGCCTAGCATTTTAACCATTATATCACTCTGAGAGGAATGTGTGTGTATGCCAGTGGTGGGTTTCAAATTTTTTTACTACCAGTTCTGTGGATGTGGCTTGGCGGGCGTGGCTTGGTGGGCATGGCATGGCTTGGTGGGTTTGGCTTGGTGGGCGTGGCAGGGGAAGGATACTGTAAAGTCTCCATTCCCACCCCGCTTCAGGGGAAGGTTGCTGCAAAATCCCCATTTCCTCCCAATCAGCTGGGACTTGGGAGGCAGAGAATAGATAGGGGAGGGGCCAGTCAGAATTTTTACTACCGATTCTCCGAACTACTCAAAATTTCCACTACTGGTTCTCCAGAACTGGTCAGAACCTGCTGAAACCCACCTCTGGTGTGTGCATGTGTGACCTTATTTGCTTGGTATTTTAACGCATTTTAGTATTTTATTCATGAAGTAGTTTTATCATTCATTGAGTTCATTTTCAATAAGATTTTTTTTTTTAGTATTTACTACTTGATTTTTAATGTTTCATGACTTGAACTATTTTATTCATTTCTATTAACTATCTACAAAGACATTTATAATCTTTTGCAAAACTTACATAAAATATTTCTCAGTGGCTGTAATAATGATACAAAGGCTACTCATTGTGTGGGAGAAGGACTTTAAAGGTGCAAGGGTGAAAGTCTCTAATTTTCCCAAAAGGCAATGTAGGACCAAAAAGGTCATCAACTCGAGATATCTTTTTGGATTGCAAATGTGTCTAGGGAGGGTGTCAAAAATGTCAGTTATGGTGGGTAGGACTACACAATTGAAGTCCCATTCCTTTTTAATGCCTGTGCAATGGGTACAATGCAAATTAAAATAGATACAGGCTTTCAGTTTTGGGGCTGTGCCTGCCATCTTCATTATTTTTAACTGCCTGGGCAAGGCTTTAAAAAGTAAATTCGTAGACTCACTATCACTACCACCTCCAATGATTATTTAAAAAATTGGAATATTACCTGACAGCAAAGCATGAAAATGACAGACATGTGTGCCTCATATTTCCATTCCACCCAATATGGTGACTTTGGAAAAGGAGCATAAATGAACCTTTCCAGATGGAGGTGTTTCCCTGCATTACATTAGTGATCACCCCCACATCAGCTGCTCACATCACATCAGCTGCTGAAAATGGTCCAAATGCTGCAACAGCTGACACATCTCTATGGAAATGGTGAGTGGTTCAAGGCCTCCATATCTCAAAGAACCAATGTTTTTAAAACTGCAGAGGGTGCTGATCAATGCATGCTCCTAAAACCATTTAGCACTCAGGTGAGTAGAGAATAAATGTGGCTCCACTAATAAAGCTTTGTCTGATTTGCATAACTGTCAAGGATTTCTATGAAAAAACCCTTAGAGAGGCATGAGTATGTGGCCCTCCAGATATGACAACTCCCTTCATTTCCAGAAGGCATCGCCAAGCCATGTTGTCTTGGGGAGGATGAAAATGGCCATCCCAACATATAAAAGGCAACAGGTTTGGTGAGAATGAGGTATTTGAGCTAAGATCTGGGAAAACGGAAATGCAACAGGATCCTTGGGAAATTAAAGAGTTCCTTCGAAAATTGAGATGACAAGCAAAAATGTAAGGATGGAAAGCTGAGAGTAGCCAGTTCTTCTTTATGTACTTGTTATGAGATAAATTTAGTTTGGCTTAAATGCAAATACCAGGAAAACTGTCCCAAAATGCTGCTCCAGCTTGTGATTCCCAGCCATACAGAGAGAGGGGCAAGATTCAATTTCTACCTTGTGTATTTCAGGATTCTAGAAATAACTACCCACCGCATTCATCCCGGAGGATCAGATGCACTTGGGAAAGTGAATGGAAGGATTTGCTGAAAATCCATTAAAAAGAGGGGTTGTTACTGTTTAGAATTAAAAATGAGTTCCTCTTCATTATTCCAAGTGGAAGATGGGTTATTGCTGCACACAGAATTTACAAGACAGCATTTCATTTTATTATAGTTGTAATAATTATGGTAATAACTTCACCTGTAGGAATGAGACGTTTGATGATATTCCAGAGAGACACATCCATTCCTAATAAGAAGCTTTGGAACGAATGGAGGATGTAGAGAAATGTCCCCATTCCTTTTAATGGGGCTTGCAGGTGGAAGAGCATGTTAAGGCAGGGGTCTCCAACCTTGGCAACTTTAAGTCTGTAGACTTCAATTCCCAGAATTCCTCAGCCAGCTTTTCTGGCTGAGGAATTCTGGGAGTTGAAGTCCACAGGTCTTAAAGTTGCCAAGGTTGGAGAACCCTTGTGTTAGAGGACTGGGCCCAACCTCACAAAAGGTGGCATCAGCTACAAGCAGGTAATCAGGACTTGGAAGAAAGCAGAGAAAGTAGGTGATGATGGGGCAGGGAGGAGGGAGTCCTAGTTAATTGGAAGACACTGTTGCACCCACAGGGCATCTGTATCTTAAGTGAGGCACACATGTATCTCCTCCCCCCACTCTTTTCCACAAAAGACTGTTGCCTTCTTTGTCTGAAACTAATGCAGGGCTGTATCTAATCACAGCCAGTGGGCGGCTCAGACCAAGCACCTCCCATAATATATTGAATTGCAAATTGTATGTGTGTGTGTATCATGCATCAAGAGTGTGTGTATGTGTGTGTGTATCATGCATCAAGAGTGTGTGTATGTGTGTGTGTATCATGCATCAAGAGTGTGTGTATGTGTGTGTGTATCATGCATCAAGAGTACAGGAGTACAGTTCATGCAGTTATGAAATGCACCACAGACTAGCACTTGGTAGAGCAGCCATGAAGGCCTTGAAAAAGATACTCCAATGCTGTGATGTGATTTTTGTACCTACAAATACCAGAATCGTGCAAATGGTATCCCCCTCTGTGACATTCGGAGGATGTGAAATTTGGACTTTAAAGAAGCAGGAGAGAAAGAGTGTTGAGGCTTTTGAACTTGGTGCTGGAGAAGACTTCTAACAATACCACAGACAGCCCAGAAAATAAACAGATGAGTCATTCAACAAATCAACCCAGAGTTAGAGGCACAAATGGACTCAAATTATCCTACTTCAAACCTATTATGCAAAGACACAGCTCTCTGGAAAAGGCTGGGAAAGGTAGAAGGAAAAAGAAGAAAGGGATGACCAACAGCAAGGTGGATGGACTCAATTACAGAAGTGATAAGTTCACCACCGGCAGATATGAAAGAACAGATCAGAGACAGATCATAGTGGAGAAAATTTCTCTATGTGGTTGCTAAGAGTTGAAAATGACTTGATGACACAATCAAATCAATGTATTATGCAAACAGCTTGTCCCAAACTCTGTTGCATTGTACAACAGGTCTAATAATGGAGTCAATACACTCTATACTTAGTGAATATGAGTTTAAGATCTTTACATCACTTGTAAATCAAACTAGTGGCAAGTCAGGCTCTGAGCTAACATTCTGGGTCTGTGATTGCAGAATGATTCAAGTGAGTTTTGATTGACCAATTTTATATCAGGCAGGTAAAGCTTGCCTTAAGACAGCTGTCCATAATCCTTCGTTGTACAAAATGGCTCAACCTCTAGACAGTGTGATGTTACTATGGATTCTGGCTGAATCCTATCTACAAAGCTGTGAAGGCAATCACAGTAGCCATAGGGTTTTCCTATGGAACTCAATACTTGGTAAATAGAAAATCTCACACCTGGGGAACCTATGCATAATTTTTTTTTAATTTATATTTATATGCTGCCCTTCTCCGGAGACTCAGGGCAGCTTACAATGCAATAGCCTTCATACTTTTTGTATATTTATACAAAGTCAGCTTATTGCCCCCACAAACCGGGTCTTCATTTTACCCACCTTAGAAAGGATGGAAGGCTGAGTCAACCTTGAGCCTGGTGAGATTAGAACTCGCAGTAATTGCAGGCAGCTGGATGTTAAATGTTGCCTTAATAGGAGGCATTAGCCTGCTACGCCACTCAGGCTCCTATTGATGAACTGTCGATCCCAGCAACCACATCCAGCATGGTGAATGGGGATAGGATGGGAAATTATAATTGCTCAAGATGTCAAGCCAACAGCCTGGTTCCACATTGCTTGAAAAATAAGCTGGTAAAAGTCATGCCGGGTTGCAATATTATTGATTCAAGATGAGGCAGTTTCAACTTTTGAAATCTCACCTTTGGAAATGTTTTAGTTCTCTCGCGGTGTGGTAGGGGAATCCTGCCTCCCTTTCCCAGAAAACAAGCAAAACGTTTGAATGAAATCCGATCTGTGGCCGCAACCGAGAACTGTTCTTTCTTCCTGGTCCCCGCCCCATTCAGCCTTCTCATTCACACCGTTTGCCAGGCGCCCAAGAAGATTCGTTCGTTCATTCCAGCACCCGGAAACCAGACCCGCTGCGTTACGTCAGTCCTTTTTCCAAGGCCAAGGGCGGCGCACTTCGGTCCCAAGCAGTTCTTCCTGCTTTTGAATTCCGAGCGCTTGCTCAAATGTTGCCAAGCCCAAAGGGTAATAGAGAAGGTAGGAAGAAAGCGCCTCTGGTTTTCTTCTTGCAACTTTCCCCTTCTTGGATACCCGCAGTGAAGATGGAGAATCTGTATTATACAGACGTGCAGGAATTGCTTTCATGAAGTTTACCTCCAAGATGATAAGACATTCGCGCCCTGCATCTTCTCGGAAACGGATTGGACAAATGAGCTTGGTGGCTGCACACCGGGAATGTGGAAGGAAGCAAGATTATTTTAAAAATAAATGTTTGAATATTTTATTTGGAACCTCCCCCGAGTCACTTAAACAGTTACTTAATTGATTGACAAATAAATAAATATCGTCATATATAAACAGCCAATCCAGCCCCTTGGATGGAAGGGAAGATAAGGAGAAAGTTGGCAGGGGGACATTTTACACAATACAGTAGGGGTGGGGGTGGGAAATAGCTCCTTCCAGTTGAACTAGCCACATTTCAGAAAATGCTCCTCCAGCATCCTTTTAAAGAAAGGGGACCTTTCACATAAAAGACGAAACAAAATAAAACCGCGAAAAACGTCCCTTGGGATAGATCCAAGGAGCTCTGGTGGCTTAGCAGACTAAGGCAGTTATTAACATCCACTTACATCTGCTGCCTGCAATTACTGCAAGTTCAAATCCCACCAGGCTCAAGGTTGACTCAGCCTTCCATCCTTTCTAAGGTAGGTAAAATGAGGACCCAGATTGTGGGGGCAATTTTTTTAAAAAAAATTGATTTATATGCCGCCCTTCTCCGGAGACTCAGGGCGGCTTACAATGCAATAGCCTTCATACTTTTGCATATTTATACAAAGTCAGCTTATTGCCCCCACAAACTGGGTCCTCAATTTACCTACCTTAGAAAGGATGGAAGGCTGAGTCAACCTTGAGCCTGGTGAGATTCGAACCTGCAATAATTGCAGGCAGCTGGTGTTAATAACAGGGTGCTTCAGACCACTGTACTACCAAGGCTCTTTGGTAGACTTTATATAAATATACAAAAGTATGAAGGCTATTGCTTAACACTTTGTAAGCCGCCCTGAGTCTCCGGAGAAGGGCGGCATATAAATCAATTTTTTTAAAAAAAGTGCTGTTGGACCTGTAGTCGGAGCCCCTCCTCCTCTTTCTCCTCCGCAGCTCTACCACCATCAGGGTCCTTCAGCATATGTGGAGAAGGACGCCCTGTGTGCGCAAGTCAGCCGGTCCGGGAAGAAGAGATTGCAGTCCTGCGCTAGCTAGTAGCACCTGTTTCAGAGCTGTGCCTACGCGCGAGCCGCGATTGGTTTCTCCCACGACTGACTGAGGAGGGGGGAGTTGAAAAGAAGGAATTCTGCCCCTTCCCCCCCCCCCCCATACCCCCGGCTGCAGGAAAGATGGGACGGGTTAGTTGTGCCTCTGCCTGCCAAAAAGGAGTGTGTGTATATGTGTGGAGAGAACCTCGCAGAAGGAACGGGAACAAGCGAACCCCGCAACGTTAGCTTCTCAAAATAAAAGAGCTGCGAATGAACAAACTCACTTTGCAAAAAAAAAAAAAAAAAAAAAAAAAAAGCCGGAGCGTCCACAAACCGAGTTACCTCGAGAGTGGAGAAAGAGACCAAATCGGTCTGTTTATTTAGCTTGAGCGGATTTTGAATATGCTTATTTTTTTTTCTGATGAAATATTTGCGAAGACCGATTGCTTAAAAGATGAGTCGATTTCTTCTCGGAGTGGCCATTAAAATAACAGGCGTCTGTTATTCCAGCGAATTTCATTTTAATTGCCCGGCGCAAACTGACGGTTTGGGATATCAAATTTAGGATTAAAAGCCAAGACGATATATAGGCAGTTCTCTAAGCAAGTGGGCTCTTCCCAATCCATTCTTTTCGATGTCCTAATCTAGTTTACAAGCCTGAGATTTTTCCATTGGTGAACTCCAGGTATTTAAGCAAACTCGGGTTTCTGAACTTTCCTGGAGGACAAAACCGGCCAGGTGCAGCGAACAGTTTCAAAGCTTTGATACTGAAAGGGAGGGGATGATTTAGTTCAGCCACACGATTAAGTCAGTAAATCGTTTAAACAGAAAATCGAGAGAAATCGTATCAACAATCCGTACTGACAATAACAGAAAGCTGTTACTTGAAAGCAAGATCAGCTTGAAATCAGGAGGATGGACTAGGCAATTAAAAGGAGAAGGTCTTTAAAGCTTTGGAAAGCTTTAATTCTAACGCTGGACAAGTGAATCACTAGTGAATTAAAAGTCTCATGTATGTATGTATGTATGTATGTATATATATATATGGCAAAATAGTTCCTTCCACGCCTGTAAAATAGCGTCTGAGGAGTGTCACCAGTTATTATTTCCATCCTGGGAAATATTACTCCGTCTTTAATAAATGTCACTGGCTTCAAACCGTCATATAAATCAGTCAAAGCGTTCCTAAGTTTCTTTTACAGTTCAGGCAAATGTCTTTTTGCCTTATTTCATATTAGGGCAAGTCTTTCCGAAAAGTATGAGTTTCGTTTCTTTCCCGCTTATTCACGGCCAGTTCGCACTTCGCATGTATCAATAATAATTTTCACCACTTATAACAAAAGAGAAAACAAAACAAAACTTTGGACATCTTTTTCTCGGAACATTCAAGCATTCTGATTGGGTGTTCTATGATCTCCCAACAAGTTTCAGCACAAAAAAAATAGAGTTAGTTTTATGTTAGAGGATGTTTGCATTGTGAGGGAGTGGGATTGGCTAGAGAAAAATGTTAGGATTTCATCTGTAACGTAGTCCTTACTGTCTCGAAGAAAGAGCAGAACAGAAAATGAGTGACTAGTAATTCGGACACCCCGGAAGCCCCTTCTTATCAGGCACGCATTGAGGAACAAGCCTTGAGACAAATGGAACGCAAAGTGATCGGGCTGTACGTTTTCCACACTAGTGATTTATGGCATCACTCAGGCTTTGTGATGACAGAAAAGCCTGTCTTTATTCGTAAATGGAGGAACGCGGTGGCTCAGTAGCTAAGACACTGAGCTTGTCGATGGAAAGGTCGGCAGTTCAGCGGTTCTAATCCCTAGTGCCCCGTAACGGGATGAGCTCCCGTTACTTGTCCCAGCTTCTGCCAACCTAGCAGTTCGAAAGCACGTAAAAAATACAAGTAGAAAAATAGGGACCACCTTTGGTGGGAAGGTAACAGTGTTCCGTGCGCCTTTGGCGTTTAGTCATGCCGGCCACATGACCACAGAGACATCTTTGGACAGCGCTGGGTCTTCGGCTTTGAAACGAGATGAGCACCGCCCCTAGAGTCAGGAACGACTAGCGCATATGTGCGAGGGGAACTTTTATCTATTCGTAAATGACACATATGAACAGCGATGGCCGTTGTCCTGCTATTAGCCATCAATATGTAAATAGTTTGAAACTCCAGCTGTGGTCCTTTTTACAACTCTAGCTTAGCTGAATCCACTCCAAACATGTTGCCTTCCGATATGTATAGGTATCCTTCCCATTGTTTCAGACACTGTGGCTTGGGATGATGGGAGTTGTCAGCCAAAATACAAGTTAGAGAGAGTTACAAGTTAATGATGAATTAGGTTCTAAAACTTGAGTTCCATTGGTCTACTTTAAGCTGACATAAGGTTGGGTTTTGTTGGTCAGCCAATTACCAAGTAACTTGGCACTAGATTATCCAGTTAATTCATACTTTTATTTACTTATTTGGGCATAGCATGTTATAGAACCTGCGTTTAGAGAAACCAGTGTTAGAAGACAGTGCACTGCGAGAACCCAGACTAAGTTACCAATCCACCTCTGTCATCTTTACCGAAAAGGTCAGGATATCTATTATTCACAGTCATTGATGAGCTCAGGATCCTGGAGATGGAGTAGTCCCATCTCTACCACCCTGTATTAATTACCGGTTGTGGCTCTTTTCTCCTGTTTACTTACAGCGCTCTCCATACAACTTCCACGTTTGCTTTTTCAAAATAATACCTGGGCACCCGCTTTTCTTACTGGCAATGAATATAGGAGAAGAGGGAGACATCTACATTATATGTTCGCTGTGCTGGTTAATGGCCGCAATAAAGTTGCCTATTATCTGTTCCTTGAACCAGTCAATGTTGGGTAGAGAACACAGTTCTAGCCATTGAATCGCTGGAAAAAAAATACGTGCAAAAGTTTCCATACTTTCCTGTGGAATAGGTTTCTATTGCGTTGCTCCTGATGCAGGCTTAGGTAGGAAGGAGGTAGGATTAAGCTGCTTGCCTGTTCTAGAGGAAACTCAACGCAGGCTTTAAGATGCCTAAGGAATCAACGCCATCGATTTCAATGAAGGCGACGAAAGCCTACTCAATTCTCGGATTTGGCTTTAGGAAAAAAAATTGGCTCTAATTTCTAGCTCAGTTCGAAAGGCAGAAATCGGTTTCGTGCGAGTGGAGCTTAGCTTTACCCCAATTCAGGCATGGGATGATCCCTCAGCCATTCCAAATAATTATGGCAATAATTATTTTTTTTCTCTTTCCATTACTGCTTGCACGACCCACCATGCCACGCAGCACAGGCTCAATCGCCCCTAAAGGCACTAATTCGGTTTATAAAAAAATGCCGAAACCTTTTCGGAAGAAGTCAGATCAAAGGGTTTTCTACGAATCGCGCTGTACATTCCCGACAAATATCTTAAGTTTCCTCGGACTTCTCAAAGAAACAGAGAGATCGGATAAAGGATGAATGGGCTCCCGATTTACAGGTTTAGCTTCACACAGAACCTCTTTAGGGATGCAAAACGGAGAAGGGGCTCCACTGGTAAGGAGAACACCCTAGCTGATTCAACTTTCCCTCCCCCCCCCCTGCATAAATTTGAGATAAAAATCCCAGCCATGAACTTCCAGAGATCTTCCCGTGTTTTATTTCCAACTACTCCGGCGGGGGGGGGGGGGCAGAAACCCGGCCCAGGTGTAGACTTCAGAGCAGGTTTCGCTTGCCCCAAAACTAGACACCGGCTTCTCTGGGAATATTTTGCTTCCGTGAATTTTTGACAAACTCTAGTCGGGACACAAAGCAGACACGTGGCGCCGTGTGTGGTCGGCCTCGCCGTCGCCACTGGGCCAGTGCTACAAACTCAGAACGGCTGCATCCCTAAAAAGACCAGGACTGAATTCTAAGCTAACAGCTGTGTGGGGTTTCTCTCCCTCTCCTCCACCCCACGCCTCCCTGTTGGAACAATTTGGAATCTCACAGCAGTACACACGAAGATGCACAGTACAAAAGGATAAAGCCTTATGCAAAATGTAGATTTTTTTTAAAAAAAAACTAGTCACACAGTTTAAAAAACATATTCCTGTTTTTTTTTTTAAACGTAACCTCCGTGTCCGGTTGCACACGATCCTGAAAACGTGAAGCAGCCGAGAGAGCCCATTTCTCAGGTTTTAGCGTTCTAAATGTAAATCGATCGATCGTTTTTTCCCCCTCGGATCTTGAAGGCGCTTTGTTGGGAAAGCTGTATGAAATGTCAGTATGTCAGTAAGGCCATCGATCGGTAGGAAGGCTGGGAAGAAACCAGAACGAAGGCGTCTCCCCCCCCCCGCTTCCCCCGCCCCCCATTCTCCATTGCAAGGCAAAACCCGATAAAAACGACTTATACGCCGCATTTTGTTCGACTTCCCAGGGCGGAGGATGGGAGTGGAGCGGACAGAGGGGGCGTTTGGAGTCTTCTGGGGCAGCTGCTGTTTGTCCGAGACTAAAAAGACGGGCCTGCCTCGGGGGCGAAGTACTTCAGCTCAAGCTGAAGAGCCTCGGGGGACAGCTTTCTCCTCAGGACTCTCGCTCCCGTAGAAGCTAAGAGCGAAATGAATGAGAAAGGCTCAGCTGAAGGCCTCGTTCGCTTCTCTCAATCTGTTGACGGACGTTGTGTGTGTGTGTGGTTGTTTTTTTTTTTTTGTTTGTTTGCTTTTGTAGCAACACTAGAAATCAGCTCGACTCTAGGCAGCGGGATTTGCATCTGGGCCATCTAGAGTCTCTCTACCCTTCCAGCCCAGATGAGGGTGTATCCTCCAATTGCTTTCAAGGGAATTTATTTCCAGTGCGCAGCTCTGATCCTAAAGCAATGCGCAAATAAGGATTTCGGGGGGGATTTAAAAGTAATCCGCTTCACAAATTGGTGGGAGGGGGGTGGGGATTCCGGGTTGTTGGTTTTTTTTTTGCACTCTCCTTGACTATGATATTTTCAACACATATTGCTAATCCACGTATAATATGCCCTACGCTAAATAAAGAAATGTCAAAACCTATTTGCAGGGTGCTCAAGGGGAGAAGCCAACGCTGCTTTGCTCGCTCGCATTCAAATACCCCCGTTTCTTATCCTTCTTGGTATCCTTTCCTGCGCGGGAACCCGCGGATTGGGCCTTGTATTGGTTTCTGGGAATTAGAAAGAAAACTCTTCCGGAGAAAACAGCAAATCCTTCGGCTTTGAGTGTAATCTATTGACTCATATTCTCAATATTGGTTCTGAGCACTAAAAGGCTTCAAGTAGGCCGGGGATATATCCGAGTTCAAATCTTGCATCAGGAACTTCAAGGGTAACTTTGAGCCGGTCTTTCTCTTTCAGTCCCTTCATCACTTGAGACTTTCAAGAAAAGATTGGACTGCCATTTGTCAGAAATGGTATAGGATCTCCTCCTTGAGGGAGGGGGGGTTGGACTAGATGACCTATAAGGTCCCTTCCAACTCTGTTAATCTGTTAAATCTGTCCCTTCATTATCCCAGAGGAGAAAGTGGAAACCGCATTTTCGAGCTCTTAAATGAGAATAAATAAACATGCTTTCTAGGGCCAGGCTTCCATCTCCCCGTAGATGTCACCTGGTTCCGGGTGAAAACCCTCATGCTTTTGAAAGAAACAATTCGCTTTACGTTCACACGCACCAGGGCTGTTGAAGTCCTGCAGAGACGAGTCTTATAAATCCATTCGCTTAACTGGCTTAGCAATCACGCGGTTTTATGGATTTAAAAGTGGGGCACACGAGAGCTCTAGAGAAAGAACACGATTCAATAGAGACGACGAGAATCGGAGCCGTTCGTGAATTTGTGGCCACGGTCTGGAAGTAACTGAGAGAAACATGAAAGTTAACGAGGATTGCGGAAAGCTTAGAAGGATGGTTGCAGAAACGCTGCCGGATCGATCGACGTTCGGGATCAGGAGGGAGTAGCGAGAGAACTTTGGAAAGACGGCAGAAGCGCTTGCGGGAGATTTCCCCAAACACCGTTGTTACGAACTTCAGGAGATTCCCAAAACACACGGGAGCGAAGCGGGGGGGGGGGGGGGCTCTTCTGTTGGTTTTGGTTCATCAAAAGCGCCCCAAAGAGCCGTCCGTTATTTTGAGGGGCTCAGATTGGACCCCTGGCCATTAGTGTCCCGTCCCGCGAAAGAGGGAAGATGGCGTGTGAGGGCTGGGTTTGCCCCCCCCCCCCCCAAATAATAAAATAAAATAAAATCCGAAGCGCTGGACCGGCTTATCAAGCAAGCCCGACGCAACCAACAGGCCGAGGGTGGGGGGTGGGGTGGGGTGGGGTGGGGGGGGAGGGAAGTGGAGCGCGAGGGCGCGCGGTGGGGCTGCAAGGCGCTCGGCAGGCGAGGAGCGCGAGCGGCGGGTCTGTTTGCGCGCGCCAAGAACACGTGACGCGCTGTCCGCGCTATAAAAGCTCCTGGCGCTCGCCTCGGCGGCTCAGTGCCTGCGCGACGTTCCGGCCGGCGGGAGCTTTCGCGCGAAGGCGGTGGCTTTCCCCACCCTTTCTGTCCCGTCCCCCCCACCCCCAATCCTATCTCTCCTTCCCTGTCCGTGTTCCCCGCCCGGGGCCACCCGCAACCCCTGGCCCAGTCCCCTCCCCTCCCCTCCCGCCACTCCGCCTCCTCCCGCCCCCCGCCACGGTCGCCCTGCCCTCCTGAAGGGAGAGAAACGCCGAGGAGCGCCTGTTGCTCTCGGTCCGGCCGCGGGGAGCGAGGGCGCCTCCGCCTCCTCCTCCTCCTCCTCCTCTCCTTCAGACTCCTCCCTCGCTCCGCCGCTAGGGGGTGGCCTAGCCGAGCAGCCCGACCCGGAGGCAGAAGCAGTCGGCCGGAGCAGCGGCGGCGGCACCGCCACCATGACCCTGGGCTGCAGCAGCGGGAGCAGCCGACCCTGTGGCTTGCTGGCGGCCCCCTCGCCGGAGGAGGAGGAAGAGGACGAGGCGCCGTCCGACGTGGAGGATGCCGACATCGACGTGGTGGGGCCCCCTCACGAGCAGGCGAAGTTTAGCGAGGAAGAGGAGGAAGAGGAGGAGGAGGAAGAAGAAGAGGAAGACGATTTGCGCCTCCTCCCCAAACAGGCGGTGCGGGTGAGGCTGTCCCCAGTCCAACGAGGCCCGGAGGCCACGCTGGGCGACAATCATGTCGTTGCAGCGGCTCCGGCAGGGTCGGCTCCGGCGGGGTTAGCGGCCGGCCCGGCGTCCGCCTCGTCTTCTTCCTCGTCTTCGTCTTCGTCCGGCGGCGCTTCAGGAGCCGGCAAAAACCCCTTGGTGAAGCCGCCCTACTCCTACATCGCCCTCATCACCATGGCCATCTTGCAGAGCCCCAAGAAGCGGCTGACGCTAAGCGAGATCTGCGAGTTCATCAGCGGCCGCTTCCCTTACTACCGCGAGAAGTTCCCGGCCTGGCAAAACTCCATCCGCCACAACCTGTCGCTCAACGACTGTTTCGTCAAGATCCCCCGCGAGCCGGGCAACCCGGGCAAAGGCAACTACTGGACTCTGGACCCGGAGTCCGCCGATATGTTCGACAACGGCTCCTTCCTGCGCCGGAGGAAGCGCTTCAAGAGGCAGCAGCAGCAGCTCCACCCGCAGCCCCCGGAGCTCCTCTTGCGTGCCGCGGCCGCCGCTGCGGACCCGGCGGCTTTCCTGCCGGGTTTCGCCTACGGACCTTATGGCTACAACTACGGGCTGCAGCTGCAGAGTTTCCACCATCACCACCATCACCACCACCACCCGGTGGCCGCAGGCGGAGGGACGGCGGGGACGTTTTCTTTCCAGACTTCATCCTGCACCCTTCCTGCGCCGCCCGGCCCTGGGGCCACGGCGACCGCCCCGTCCGTCTTCTCCAGTGGGCTCTCCTCTTTCCTGGGCGGCGATCTAAGTTGCAGGAAAGCTTTCTACCCGGCGGGGCAGCTTAGCCCTACCGCCTCCCTCCTGCAGAGTCTCAAGACGGACCAGGGAGCGGGCAGCCGGCCTTCCTTTTCCATAGACAATATCATCGGAAGCGGTGGCGGCGCGGCCCCTCCGCCTTCCAGTAGCTCCGCGGTCAGCGCAACAGATTCGCCCTTCCCGGCGGGCCACGCTGGGAGCCAAGCGCAGGTCCTGGCTATGTTGTCTCCAGCTCTGACTCCCTTACCGAACCATTTGAGCCTCACCCACGAATCACTCCTGCAATCGGGACAAAACTTTTCCAGTAAACTCACAAACCTCAACAATTGTCCCTTTTAAAGGCAGCCACAATGGCCCCTTCCCAATCAACATTCCCCCTCCTATCTATCTCCCTCTATTGTCCTCCCATTGTGTTTTGAAAGGTAGGAACTTTTTTTGGGGGGGGGGGCATCTGGCATCTGGATCGTTTTGTGTGTGTGTGTGTGTGTGTGCGTGTACGCGCATGTGCGCGTGCGTGTGTCTATTTCCTCCGGGGGTTGTGATTTAGCAAATGGCGGGGTAATGTGAGTAGGGGGGAAGACATTGTTGAGCCAAAAGATCTATTTAAAATTAAGTCTGTCTTATTTCTGGCAGCTTGGGAGAAAGGAAAAAAGCAAAAGTGAAATCATTTAATTAGGGCTGCAGTCCTAAGCTGTCCAGGTGGTGCTATTTTAGTTGGATTTATTGGAATGGCCTTCCAAGTATGGATCCATGAGCAGCTCGGTTATTCTGGCGCAACTGCCTTATACTCTGTAAAGTTACTCCATTCAATTTAAGTCTGTCGGAGTGGAGTTCTTTGTGCAGTAGAATGCTGTTCTACTTGTGCGGTAAAACTTATCTTCCCAGGTTTGAAGGCGGGCTTGTTCCAAGGTTATAACTTTAAACTGATAGTGGTGGGTGTTAATTCATGCTTTTGGGGGGCAAATCCCATTGCATTCTGTAGTGCTCCCAGGTGTGCCTTGAATAGCAACCTTGAGGTGTGTGTATGGAGGGGGGGGGGGGTTTGATGCACTTGTGAGACTTTGCATTTAAACCGGTTCCCTGAATGGTCCTGATGTATTTTTCCCATTTTTGAAGGAAGGTTTTAAAAATTTCCTCTTGGGCATCCTTAACAGTTCAATATTTCCTAGAAATGTATAAACCAATTTATACATTTAAGTGAGATTTGAAATACATATCTCTAAAGATCAGGCCATATCAGCAAATCCTCTGTTATCGAAACTCCCGCCTCCTCTCCACCCCTTCAGTGTGTGTGTGTGCGTGCGCGTGTGTGTGTATGTGTGTTCAGTGTATCGGGACTCATTGGCGTGTATACATTGTGCACCAGAGCTATTTTGCTCTCTTCCCACTAGTTGTGTTTCCCTCCTATTTTATTGAAAGAATTGTGAATGATTAGATGTGGAAAAGGCAACACATTTCTTTTGTCCACCTCTGGTGTAAATTAATAAATGTCTGTGAATTCTCTTAAAAAGAACCCAGTGGGTCTTGCTATTTGCTCTTGTAATTTTTTTTTAAATGATGTTGTGTTAGTAGTATTGGATCTTTGAAAGTGAAAAAGACCTGCAGAGTGGGATGAATTTATTTAGATATTGTTAAAAGCTAAGGGAAAAGCAATGCCTTCAATTTTGCAGTAGCAAGGGCAAACCCCTCTCAAAACCTAAGTTCAGAGACTCCTGTTGGGGGGACTCCACAGAGTCCCCCCAACAGGCTTCCTTCTGAGCAGAAGTACATATTGGATTGTACTCTTTCTATGTCGACCTATCCTAATCTCAGTCTTAAAATATATATCTTGAATTGGCTACAGTCAACGATTAAAGTCTGGGTTCAGTTGCTGTTTTGAGCAAAAATGTAATCTATAAAACAAATGTTTCCCATTAAGTAGACCAATATTAAAATGAGCCAGGTAAATATTTGTAGCATACTAATGAAATGTGGGTTTGCCATAACGTTTCCTTCCTTGCCTGTTAATGAACCTTAAAATTAGTTTACTGCTACCGTCCCTTCTATTTCTTTTAAAGTAGTACTTTGGGGTTGTAAACCTAAAATATAATTTTTATTATAAGGAGTTACGCTTTATTTTTACTTGTGGCATCACATGTGGCAATTAAGGTCTTGTTTTCCAAAATTACTTGAAATTCCCAGGCAGTTAATAGAGGAAAATTATATTCCCCACTCCCCTTTTTGTTATAGTTGGAAATGTTGACATATGACAGGAGGAGTGGTGGTGGTGGACGAATAATTTAAGTTTGTTCTTTCTGAGCCGAAAGGGTTGAAGTGAACATTTGAAATCCGAGATCTCTGCCTAAATTTGTGAGTGAAAAAAGGTACAAAATAAACAAACTCTCTTTCTTAGCCAACCCACTCCCTGAAATCTCTTTATATTTTGGCCAAATCTGAAAGTGCGGGGCTTTGTTTGAACAAAATGCTCCCCTAATCTCTCAGGCAGCAATGCCTTGTCAGGTTTTTAAAAATCATTATTATTGAATGACCCTGAATAAGTGAATAAACCAACCCACTCACCCCTCCCTCTAATTTAAAATATTCATTTACTGGCTTTTTTGTGGCTCTAATAGATTCTCCCCTGGAGAAGGGCCTGTGAAGGCAGAGGTAAATGAGGGGGAGTTAGTGGGTGGGTGGCTTTCTATCTGGGGAGGGAAGAAATTACAGAAGAGAGACGGTTGTTGTAGCATTTTCCATCTGTCTCTCAATGCAGAAGCGACCCCCTCCTAGCCAGCCTTCCCGAGTTTGTTGATGTTGCTCCTTGAAAAGAGTCTAGCCCTCCCTGCTGGCCCAGCGAGGGGTCTTGCGTCCCCCCCAGCCCACATTTGCTTTTGAAAAGGGATCCCCTGTCAGACACTTGGTCCTTGCCTTTCATGTCCAGTCCCCACAAAGAGGCTACAAGGCAAGACACGGAAAGGTGGGGAGGGGGAGAAAAGAGAGGCGGCGCGGCAAAATGAATCTATTTTCCAGATTGCTGAGCACATGGTTACAAATGGAAAGAGCTTTGGGAATTTTTTTCTGTTGATCTGGGGAGGGGGCGCTTCTTTCACTCTTTCCCTCTGCTCCCCCCCCACCCCATCTATCTAAATTGTTAAACTATGCTATGCCAAACACTGCCCGCGGAGAGTTCTGGGCACCCATTTCCAGCTCCAGCGTTAGTTGGCCGTCTGGAAAACAGGAGACGCAAACAACTCTGAAGTTTTCAATTTTCTTTCCTTTTTGTGTGCGAGCGACTACTAGGCTGTGAAAAGAGGGAGTGGGAATAAGAAAGCCGTCAGCACAGTACCCCATTTGGGAGAGTAGTAGGCACGAGTAAATGCGGACTGGTATGGAAGTGCAGTTAAGGATTTATCAACCGTGTAAAATCAATCCCAAGCCCAATACTTTAGCGTAGATTTATTTTCTTGAGGAAAACAAGAAAAGCGGAGAGGTCCGCTGAAGCTTTCTCGTCTTCGATTAACGCGATGTTAACGGCCTAAACTTTCAAAAAAACCCGCGTTGAATAGTAGGCCATAAGCGGTAGTAATCTTTCTTGGAAACAAAATCCGCAGAAACCTACGGAAGGGAGGGGGGGGGTCAGCGCAATCCTAGCCATATTTACGCGCTCTCCCTGATTCACCCCAGGCGAGGCCTGCGATTGCAGCTTCCTCAGAGGTGGCGCGATTCGTTTCCATTTGTATCATTTCCAAGCTACGGCTGGAACCTACCGCGGTTCCACGCAGAATGGGAATTGCTCTCCGATCTTTTTCGTCCGAATTTCGGAAGTGTTCCCAAAGAGTTAAGCGTGGATAGATACCCTACAGGGTGCGCGCCCGCATTTAGGATGCGGTGTTGGGAGAGCTAAAGAAACTCAAACTCGCCGTCCCCTTTGGAAAAAAAATACGAGAAGGCGCGGAGTCCCAGGGCTAAAGGTTAAGGCGTCTCTAAAGCTGCTTATTTCAGAGCGCGGAGCTTGATACGCAGCGCGGTTGTAAAGTAGATGGGCTGGAAAGCGGACTGCAGCCCTGAAATCCTGGCGTGCATCCTTCTCCCTTCTGCTTGAAAGGAACGCGCTGAATTGCGTTCTAGAAAAGGCTGGACTTCCTTGGGATTTTGAGACCACACAGTTTTGATTTGTGTTGATTCCTTCCCCGCTTCCCCATTCCTGAATCTTCGATTCGACCTGGCATTTTCTGCGAAGCTAATTTTTAAAACAACAACAACAACAACAACAACAACAACAACAACAACAACCCATTCCTTAAATAGAGCAGGCAAGGTGTGCGCGGGGAGGGGGGAGGCAGAGAGATGAGCTTTAGTCGTGGATTTAGCCGTGTTAGATTCATCGCCTTCAGGTGGAATCGGATCGCAATCCAAATGTAGTCCGAAGGATCTGTAATCTTTTCCCCTGCTGGAGTTGAGTTTTTAACCGCATCTCAACGCCTCCTTTTTAATGTGGGAGCTGCTGAGTCAGCCTCCCCACCCCCCACTCCCAAACTTCTGAAGATCTTATTCCTCCCTGAAGCTGGGCCTGGTCTACCAAAACTTCAGTTTTAGTGGCGTGCTTATAATGTCTTTTCTCTCTCTCTCTCTCTTTTTAAAGTGAGAAAGAAGGACATCTGGAATTTGTCATTGTGGAGGCCATCGTTAGCAGCCCGTTTTCCCTGGGGCAGAATGAGGAAATCATTTTGTGAAGGACTGACGCGTGTCTTGACTCTTGCGTGATGAGCTTTTTCCCCCTCTCTTTATTTTCCCCTCGGTGGTTCAATTCAAGTATCGCACCGGTCTCTGCAGTCAGGGGGTCCCGTTGAACTGAACAGAATACCTACCTTCCCAGTGAGGGGACTTGCCCAGGGACAGAAAGAGCTTTGCATCTCTCCTGTGCAAACAATAATAGCTTGATATTTACGAGGGTAATAAGGAAGAGGGGAAGGAAGCTACGTGCCCCCCCCCCCCCCGGTCCAAACTGGTTTTGAACTCTTTCCTCGTCCTTCCTCTGAACATAAACCAGGACAGAATGCTTCGGGGGGTGGTGGTGGTTTTCCTAGGAACCCTCAGATAATGACATCTGCCCGAAAAATTGTTGTGGGGCTTTTTTGTGGAGCTCGGGTTCACCTTGGAGGCTTGAGGTGAGAATTATAGAATATGGAGCTCCCTTTTGTACTTCTTACCAAGAGGCGTTGCACCCTTTGTTTTGCTTTGGGAGACGGTTGGAAAGCTTTCTGAACCAGAAAGTTCGCTTCGTTTGAGAACCTGCTCTGTTACCTGGTCCACCTCCATCTTCCAGAATGGTAACAGAGAAGTGTTTTCCCAACCCCGTGAAGTGATTGATCTGTAGCCTCTAAAGCAAAGCAAAACAAAACAAAAAGAAGTCCGATTTTCACCTGCTTGGCCTCAGAGGACCCAAGATCCTTTGGGATCGATCGCTTCGGTTCGTAGCAAGTCTTGAACCAAAGTCAGGTTGCGGACTTTGCGGAGTAGTTTTGTCGGAAGTTAGATCGGCCCCAGCTGGGTTTGCATGACCAAGATGAACTATAAATTGATCAACCACCTTTTCCAAATAGCAGGGTACAAACTAACTGTGCAGGTTCAATGTGTGGTGCAAACCCAGGGGAAAAAAATGTATTGAACAAATTAAGGATTTAGTTAACCAAAGATTTAATTCGCTCAGCAAGCCAGATTGAAATGAACCTCATTCCCATTTCGGCGTGGTGGGGGGTAATCTGAGTCAACCAGGTGCTCTCCAAACGTTTGGGGCTGTAGAATCCTACCTTTGCGGGGTAGATCATTGGGGTGAAAGGCTTTGTAGTCCAAACCATCTGGAAAGGGCGCGATTGGGGAAGGCAGCATGGTCTACCACCGTGGTGTTTATTATTTTCAGAGGTTTTCTCTATCTTTCTGCCTTGTCGCTTCTAATTTATCTTTGTTCAGAAATCCCTTAGCCTTCTTTCAGCACTTTTGCTTTATAGAAAATAATAGAGAGCAGCCCAGTTTAGCCGAATAGGAAAGATCCGAGATTTGTACACTGAGGACCCGGAAGATCGGTTGGCGAAGAGAAGGGAAAGGAGCCGCTTTGGTGGAGGCGTCCAGAGCCCTTCCGAATTTATTCCTAGATTTCAGTGGACACGAGCTTCATCGTAGGTCATTCGAGAAGGCAGCGCGTTTACCCTTTTCTTCCAGATGTTCAAAATCAGGCCAGTAAATAGGTTTGTGCCGAATAGAGAAGCGTCCTCGTTTATGGTGCAGTCCGTAAAAACGGCGGCAGGGAGCGAGCGCGAAGGCGAAGATGGGAAGGTATTTGAGCCTTTCCAGAATTATTAGCACTCTCCAGTTTTCAGGGCAGGTTTGACAGCGATTTGGAAATTAGGGAAGGTCAGGATCTCACTCTTCCCACTTTAGTTGTGCCATTTGCTTCTAAGCAAGATAGCCAAAACAGCTGGCGCTTGACTTATAGTTGGGAAAGGGACGGATGTGAAATGTTGGACAGTGAATCCCTTCTGCTAGAGTCCGCGGTGTCCCTCGCTTTTTTTCTAATGCACAGAAACCTGCGCGGTAGATTTAAGGCCTTAATTATAGGACAATTTCACTGAACCTTAAAAGTCTTTCGGGAAAAAAATCAGAATCAGAGAATAATTCTTCTTCTTCCTCCTCCTCCTCTTCTTCTTCTTCTTCTTCTTCTTCTTCTTCTTCTTCTTCTTCCTCTTCCTCTTCTTCTTCCTCCCTCCATCTCCTTTCCCTTCAAGAGGTCTGCGGATTTAAAAGGCATTTCGGAAGGAGAACTTCTGCATTGATGACCAAATAAGCCTAAATGATGACCCTAGTGAACATCTGTAGTAGGAAAAAAAAAGCGGAGGTCGGTTTCGATAGTTAAAGGTGGGAGAGGCTCACCCGAACTTTTGATTCATCTCAAAACGCCCGCGGGACTCTTTCCCCCGCACTCCAGTTCGGTCTCTTCTTGCGCATTGGAGCCAATGCCATTAAAGTCCCGTCGGTCTTCACCTGTCCAGCGTCTGCCTGTAGGTGGATGGGATTCGCGGAGTGTAAAGTTGGGGGTGGGTGGGTGGGAGGGAAGAGACAGAAAACCGAGTGAAGTTAACAGCCCAGAACAGACTTTAGGTTGGGCGACGGGACTAGGGGAAAGGAGCTGAGGAGATATATATATATATATAAATAAACCTGTTCGGCGAATTATAACGCTGTTTCATCTCCAACGAGCCGTTCCGTAATAGGCAAGAGGGAAAAATGAAGCGATTTAAAAGCACTTCAATTTCACTGGGCTATTAATTAAGGAGGCCCCGGGTTCCGAGGAAAGTCCTTAGAAGCGCCAGTGTCGGGGAGGGAGGAAACCGCCCGCCGACCACCCACCGACTCCATCGGCCTCTTGCGGCGGCGGCAGGGAAAGGAAGGGGCGGCGACGTTTTCTAAAAAAATATAGACGCATCAAAAATCCTCTTGCTTCCCACCTCTTCCTTTTGCTCTGAAGGGTGAACGGCTGCCGGGAAAGCTCGGGAAGCCGGTCGTTGGTTGTGGGGTGTTCTTCATTTCTTATCCTATAACTTCCCAGCCGGGGCCCGCTGTCTTTAAAGAGGGTTGGAAGGAGGCGCAATTATTCCTGAACAGATCGTCAGTTTTCCTCCCGTTTTGGAGGCCAGAAGGCGGCGGTAGTGATGAAAAGAGAGAGAGAGAGGGAGGGAGGGAGAGAGAGAGAGGGAGGGAGGGAGGGAGAGAGAGAGGGAGGGAGGGAGGGAGAGAGAGAGAGAGAGAGGGAGAGGAAAAGAAGGGTAAAACAAAACAAAAACAAAAACCACCCTCTCCGACATTAAAATAACGCAAGGGAACAGTTGGTCGGAGGCGTTTTGCAGAGTTGCTGATTTCCCAGGCTGTCTTTCCTTTCTTTGAGACGGACAAAACCTCAAGGGCGACCGGGGGGTGGGGCGGGGTGGGGTTGGGGAATGGCAGGAGAGATTTTCATTCTTTTTAGATCGTCCCGCTGCCTTTTCAGGTGCGGGGCCGGAAGCGAAGGCCGCATTGAAACAGTCCGCAGTGGCTCCAGCGATACCGAAGGGAGCGCAGCCGATTTCCCAACGCGCAGGTAGTTAGTTGATGGGGAGGGATGTTAAACTACTATCCGGGGGCTAAGGGCAAATACAGCGTCCTCCCTCCTTGAACCGCAGGCGCCCATACTAACTGAAGATTAACTGATTATCAGAGTTGGAAGGGACCTTGTAAGTCTTCTAGTCTAACCCCCCTCCGTCCAAGCAGGAGACCCTACAGATCAGGGGGTCTCCAACCTTGGCAACTTTAAGCAAAGCTGGCTGGGAAATTCTGGGAGTTTAAATCCGTCAGGCTTAAAGTTGCCAAGGTTGGAGACCCCTGCTACAGATTATTAAGGCAACTGCCCTTTGATGGATAGTGTCCCTCCCCACCCCGGGAGTAATAGAGAATAATCTGCAGTGCTTTCTTTGCATCGTGCAATTATCGGACGGTGTTGGGGGTTAGACTGAATTTGTGCCAGCACTAGTTTCCTCGGAATTTGGTTCCCTATTCCAGCCTAGTCGTGAAACGTGCCTTGCTCCCGAGCGTGTTCACCCTTTGGTATTGAATAGGACGAGCCAAGTTTCTTCAAGAATAAATTCTGAAAATAGATTGGGCTGCGCTCCTTTACACAGGTGCTATATATGAATGGTAAGATTGATCGTCTAGCGACCGGCACGGTCGAAGTATTGTGGGGTTCAAAGGCTCCCATTGTCTTATTTATCGTTTTGCCATTCACCGACTTTCGGTTTGGGCATCTTTGGAGGGCAAAGATGCCCTTATTACCCTGGTAATAAGGAGGGCAAACCCTCGATGATTAGAAATTGAAAGACGCCAAAGAAAACTGTTTCTAAATTCTTGATCATCAAGCTACTTTTGTTCCTTAACAGTTCCAGTTTTGAGCGAAGAATAAACGTCTCAGCGAATGCCATTAGTTTTAATTTGATTTATGCTGTTTGTTTTTTATTCCTATTACATATTGGGTTGCACACTGTTCCGAGCGGGTTGACAGGAGTGACCCCTAAGTCATACACATATGTATGAATAAACACACATACTTAAAAAGCTGAAGACCAATCAGTTGGTAGTCAGACTGAAAATCGCCCTGGAGAATCGGGTGATTCCCTGATTATACCTATAATGGGATTTGTTTTTGATTATCCTTTCCCCCCTCAAACACTGCTCTTAAGGCAGAAGGTGGATTTTTGGCACCATTCCTGAAAAATGTATCTATACATTTCTCCCTAGCTTATTTTAGTGCAAGTTATGAAGTTCAGAGTTGTAAAAAGCAGGCAGCTGTAAGCAACTTTGAAAAGCCTGTGATTTTAGGCAGGATCTCATGAAGGGGAAGTTATATTTTGTTTCTTTGCCCACAGATACTTGGTAGTAAGTTCAATTGAGATTTATTTCCAGAATTTTTGGAATGCAAATGTACTGTTTGGCTTGCATTGTCTAATGTGAAATGTTCACTCCTTTTACAGGAAGGGTCAAATGAAGGCAGGGCTGTTCTCTGCCCCTTGTCCTCCCCAATTTCACCCTTCTTAATTAATGTTGTCAGGTTTTATCTGCCTTGGCTTTCTCCAGTCTCCTGTGCTGGACCTAAAGCTGATTTGATTCCACTGAAGCTAACATGGAATAAAGACAGCTTAAATCTAAATGCTTCTGTCCTGGATAGAATTTGAGCTCTTAACATGTGAATTTGATTATTGACAGATTCATTGGAAAAGTGGAATCAGATTTTTTTAAAAAATGTGCAAGTTTTTTCTAAAGCTGGGACAGGATGGATTTGAAATGTGGCTTAATAAGGCCTTTCATTCCAAAACTCCACCCTAGGGAGGCAATAATTCTGATTAAATCTAACTCCCATTGAACTCAATGACCCAGAGAGATTTGCAGTTGTGACAAAGTCTTTCAGGTAGTTAGACTTTTGCTGACGCTGGATCAGACCATGATATTTTCTTGCCAACAATATGAAATGATTTATCATTAACTTCTTCTGAGATGGATTTTCCCCAACTTCCCTTAACCAATAAATCCAATGATCCCTTAAAAATATTATATTCAGATACTAACCAGCTCAATCTACTGAGGCTTCCAAAGCCAGAACAGGCTGACCAGCAGGATTGTGAGTCCAGTAGAAGCAGTCCAAATCTTCACATAATACTTTTTAATTAACATTTATGTTTTAATTGCACTTCCTACAGTGCACATCTTAAGGCCCATGATAACTTGCAGTAGGATATTCCTGCCAATCTGTGGAATGTGGCACAGTCTTTAATAATAATTGGGAGGCCTGCATCAAAGGTTGGGCCTCCGAGTTCCCCATCAATGGAAAACCTGACAATGAAACCATATATAGCCTGTTCCCAGAGTCAGATGTGCCTGGTTTTCTCTGCATGAGATCTGAGACAGCATCTCATCTAAGTACAGCAATTTAGCTAGCAAAAAGAAGGGAGATGCAAGACGGCTGCAGAAGCAAATCTGAGCAAAATTATTGTACCGGCAGAAAATGTTCAAACTTTCATCTACTTTAGTAGAATTGTTGAAATGAAACGTTGATTGTCTAAAAGCAGCTGGAACTGTCCTTGCTTCAGTTGTGAGGGAAGATAATTTTGTGCTATCTCTCAGTCAAACAGAGTAGAAAATTCTGAATTTACCCAAAGAAAAGCTCTTCAGAAAAACAAGACAGATCATTTAGAGCCTTGAATAGTACAGTGGTCTAAAGCACCGTGTTATTAACACCAGCTGCCTGCAATTATTGCAGGTTTGAATCTCACCAAGGCTCAAGGTTGACTCAGCCTTCCATCCTTTCTAAGGTAGGTAAATTGAGGACCCAGGTTGTGGGGGCAATAAGCTGACTTTGTATAAATATACAAAAGTATGAAGGCTATTGCTTAGCGCATTGTAAGCTGCCCTGAGTCTCCAGAGAAGGGCGGCATATAAATCAAATTAAAAATAATAATAATAATGATCCAGCCCCATAAATTTGCATCTGTTTCCTGAACGCCTGTTCACCTGATTGTTCATTTTCATTTTCTGATGTTTGCTTTTTGCCCAGCTCTGACAATAAGTGCCATGAGAATGACTGTATGTTAACAGTGTTGTTAATCTTTTGGCCTAATTCATATGCAGAATGTAGTGTCTCAGGAGAGGCCTTCATTGGAAGTTAAGGAGAGAAAGAAAAAAAATGAGAACATCAGTCCAGAATTTTAGCATGGAAAGGGGCTGGATTTTAACTCCTTCTGAATGGAGTGGTGTGTGAAGTCAGTTGAAAGTATTAGCTTAATATTATTTCCATTACTAGATGCAGTTTTGAAGAAAACAATTTCCTTCAATAAATATTTCCACCTATTGGGTCAAAAAGGAAATGGTGTATTATTTCAGCTGCTAAATTGATCCAAAAAATGTGAAGCAGACCAGAAGACTTTCTAGTATACATCATATTTCTAGTCATAGTGGCCATTTTTAACATTATTTCTAGGAAGCCTATAAGTGGTTCATGAAAAAAATTGGAATTTGTTGTTGTTTCTTCTTGAGTACCTTGTATTCACAGATTTAATACCCCAAAATAAAGGGGAGTTCCACTCCATTGGTTTTGGCAGTTGACATCTTTTGCATTACTAACAATTAGTGGGGGGAAGAAGTGGTTACCACAGCATTTAATTGTGTCATTTCAATCTCTGTCTTAACACCTGCATCTCTTTGCCCTCTCCATTTAAATAAATATACTTTCATGAAGCTTTATGGCATTCTAAATAACAAAATAATCCACTCAGTGCACTAGATTGGATTGTCAGATCTTTTGCAATATAAGAGCATCTTTATTTAATCCTAAATTTTGTTATTTGAGCTCTGTTATGTCCACATTTATGGAGGCTCTCAGCTACTCCTTTACTTAACAAGATGCTTCTACTAAATTCTCGGGTCTCTCAGAGGACTTGGGAGCTGAGGAACCGAGCATCAGGCAATTTCTGGGCATAAGTATTTAGTGCTTCGTTAAGCTACATTTGGTGCTCTGTGCCCAGCGACTGGGAGGAAAGGTTTGCAAATGCAAGAAACTGGCACCTCCGATTGGAGTCACTGGAGCTTTGCCCCAACTGGTTCACCATCCCCAAATGAGCCTAAAATTCCCTTTCAATCCAGAGGTTGACCTTGTTCAGCTTCATCCCACAAAGAGAATAATGGCATTCATTCATTCTTATTCCCTTCTTTCAGGCTTCTCTGCCTGCCTATATGGAAGTTGTTGTTGTAGTTGACTCCAGACCTTCAAAAGCAAGGTAGATCATTCTATGGTAGTTTAAAGTCGATGCACAGAAGTAACTACAATCAGTTTTTTGGGTAGCTTGTTGGGGGAACCTGATTCATTTAATGAATAGTTTGTGGTTCAATCTTTCCTGCAAATCCAGAAATTGAATAAAGTAAGTGATTATTAACGAATTGACATATGGGGCCAGCACAGCCTATATGTACCTTGGGTTTACTTTAGAAATATGTACCATAATACAATAGCTGCAATTTAATCTTATCTCTCTCATTACTGCTCTGTTTCTAAAGAGTCTTTTAGAATGATATAGAATTAAGAGCGTACTCATAAAAAACCATCTTCCACTAAACTAGTAAGATTTTTTCCCCACATCCAGCAATGGATGAATTCATACAACCCACTTAATGTGTTTATTAATTGCCCCAATTTCTGGGTTTCCACCATACCATGAAACATAAACCATCCAGGCAACCTAGGCTCATTCAACACTTGTAAGACACAAAATAATTGATTAAGCTTGTGAAAATGCAGCCATTATAACTGCCCTGGTCAATCCTGCAAACACACTAGGTTTGTGATTGTTGAACATATTTAAGCCGTCTTGATGCTGTCTAACGTTCCCTCCCCTCATTCCTCTCTTAAATGTGTTGGGTTTGAGCTATGAGTGGGGCAGTTCAATGGATTTGTCTTTTTGTCTGCTGGATCTCCAGGGCTTGAATTCCAAACAGGGGAAATGATTTCAAGAGGTACTATGAGGAAAGGTGCCCCACATGCATTTGGAAAGCTTGAGAAGTGTTTCTCCGAGGGTTTTTTTTTTTTTTTTGGTTTGTATTTAACAAACAGGGACTTGCCTGTTTTAGATGGGAATTTCTCTGTTCTTTAAACCCATCTTATTTACTTCAAAGGTCAACCCCAGTCCGCTTACTCTTTTCACTCATTGCCTTGATCATATGCTCAAGAACCTGAGGAGAAGACATTCATACAGATGGAAAGGCTCATTTCCCACCTACTTGCAAAAGAAAAGGACTCATTTTAAGGGGAAAGCTTTTTTCTCCTGGAAATGTCTGTCCTGGTTATATCCCAAAACAGCAATTATACAAATACATATTTACAAAATGGAAGCAACCATATATGAACGAGGAGGCCAATGGATTTAAATGCAGACATAGATCCCATTACAGAAATGATTCTTGCACTCAAGTTTCTCTGAATCAAAAGGTGGGACAGCCCCAGGAAAGCACGATATGTATGTATGTGTGTATATATATATATATAAATATATACAAATGTATATAAATTAATCTCAAGTCGGGAGAGGTGCTATGTAAGCTTATGTCTGAGAAGTAAGTTCAGTCTCAGTTGTGATGAGCGAGTCAATGGTTGGTTTGTTTTTTGCGTTGTGAACTTGCCAGTTACTAACCCTTTGCAAAGTCTTTATCTGCCCTAACCTTTCTGAACTCCACCAGGTGGGTTTCCAAGGGTGGATACCCACACAGGTCCAGGAAAGATCCGTCTGGCATTTAAATAGGTGTCTGTTGAATTCCTAGGCCCTAAATATAATTGAAAATAAATCCACATGATGCAATATATTCCCTGTTAAAACTTTTCGTGGGTGATGACTTTATCTCTGTTTTGCCACCTTAAATCTACTCAATGCCACCTCCCGTGTGTCCCTTAAGAGGACAGATAGTATGGAATTTAGATTCTCATATCTAGTAGTAGAACCTGGAGTGAGTTCTATAGCTTCTTTTTCCTTTAGCTACTGTGTTTAGAAAACTAGGAAGCATAATTTGGCTACAACTGGGAAAGGTCAAGCACAGCATCTTATGGATTTAATTAAGAGAACCCTTAGCTTCTTCAATAGTCTATGCACTTAGTAGGATCCAATCCTAGATAAGTTTACTCTGAAGTAACTGTCATGGATTTCCTAAAATAGCCATTTATGTATGGCTCTGGATATTTCACATTTCTGATCTTTCAGTATCTGTCTCATTAGTGTAACACACTTTTCTAAGAGGCCATACACTTAGATTGATGTTGATTGATACTACTATGATAAGATTGATGTTGTTCATAATACCCATCATGCTTCCCTCAAAGGCTGAAAACCAGAACTCATGTGATCACCATCGTTCTACTATTTGCTTAGTTCTTTTGGTGAGGTTCCAATAATCCTCTATTCTTGGCTTTTAAAGCCCTCTTTAAAGCAAAGAGGGTTATTTAGTTGTCAATTTGGAGACGCTCCTGTCCTCCACGTAAAAAGAATTGTATTCACTGAGGAAAAAAATCACTGGCAGTGGTACAACATACTGTACTTGGGGTATACAACATTTCAACTTCAGTCTCCATTCATCTAGCTAGGAAGGAGTTTATTGGAAATTTTGAAGAGGCTGTAACAACAGAGGTGAACTGCAAGTTCACTCAACTGGCAGCACAGACCCCAAACGTTATTATGGGTCAGAGTATTGCTCCAGCTAAGACTACTAATTAAATAAGCAACAATAAAGTAAATCATGGATTGTATTCACACATCGATTATTATGTAGATGGCATTAAGGCACAGATACTAGAAGTTTGATTCTCAGTATTAGACTTAAGACAAAGGTAAGAAGGTTTTTCATCTGAAGAAACCAACAATGGTAGCCTAGTCTGAGATTAATGGGATTCTACCTATAAAATATGCTGACTGAAATCCTAAATGTGTTTACTGAATCCTATCTGTATGTACCTGATGGTAATTTCACTGTGTTGTAGAACTCACACAAACACTTTTGACTGACTTAACCACTGTTTAATCAATAGACCCAGTTTTCTGGGTTTTCCTGACACATATCAACAAACCAGCCACACAACACTCAAAATTAAATAGTAATTGGCAAATCCGTGGCTGTTTATGTCCTACAAACCAGCCTCTGTGTCCATAAGGGTCTTTTTCAATACAGCCTTAAACCAGTGGCAGTCCTAGCCTTTTCTGGGCTCAGAAACCAAGCAAAATTGGCTTGATTAGTACCTGGGAGAGACACCTTCAGGGAATCCTAGGGCTGAAGGCTCAACTGAGAAGTTGAAAAAGTATCCTGAAAGAAGGCAGCAGCCAACTATTTCTTCACCACTGCCAAAGCAATTGCCCAGATGTCAACAGGAGTTGCATTCCCCTTGACAGAGACTTTACCTTTGTCTTCAACTTTGATCACCAGACCTTTTTAGGACTTCTATTCATCTTCACTGCAGACTACATTTCTCCAGGATTTCTCATCAGAAGCCGGCTCTTACATTGATATACCTTGGCTGCAAGATGCAGGAAAAGAGAAGGTAAGTCCTGCAACAAGCTTCTGCATAGAATGCTGTCCCATCATGGGAGATATAATGCAATCTAATGTCCCAAAGGTGCTTTTTTTGAAGGCGGCAGCTGGACTTTGTTTTTTTTTTTCCATTCCCCACTATCCTATCAGAGCTGAAGAAGCTTCTTGGATGAGAAGTGAGATGTCTTCAAAGAAAAAAACAAGAAAGTCCAGTTGCCTCCTGAAAAAAGCACTTTTGAGACAACCATGACCTGGATGACTGGGAATCTCTTCAGGCTAATGCAATGTAACCTTATGCAGAGTTCTAGTTTGGAGATTACTGGTCCAATCCCTCTTTCCCAAATTGTGGAACAGAATTTCAATACATGTTACTAAACCTCTAACCCCTTGGAGCTGTAGTACCTCAGCGGGGAAGGGAGACAGACACCTGTCTCATCTAGATTCAACGGCCATTCTGTAGAGTTCAGGTCACAAAGCTGGAAAAGATATTTAAGAGAGCTTGAAGAGCTATGGGTCACCGAACAACAGAGATCAATGCTCTCTGGAGATGGCTAGCCGAATGGATTAGTTGTTCTGAAACCACTATAAAGAAGAGGTGAGGAATTTGCAACCTTTCGCTGTTAATGATTTACAAATAAGACAATAAGGGACTTGAGGAACTGTAGCTGAATAATAACCACAGGACAACAAGTTCTGCCTCTCAAGTACAATAGGCAAATCTTTCAGAGACCTTTTTCAGATCTTGGTTGCAGTATTGTTTGTAATATCGTTATTCATTCTGAACAGTACCTTATGGGTACTAGAGCCTTGGTAGTACAGTGGTCCAAAGCACCCTGTTATTAACACCAGCTGCCTGCAATTATTGCAGGTTCGAATCTCACCAGGCTCAAGGTTGACTCAGCCTTCCATCCTTTCTAAGGTAGGTAAATTGAGGACCCAGTTTGTGGGGGCAATAAGCTGACTTTGTATAAATATACAAAAGTATGAAGGCTATTGCTTAGCACATTGTAAGCCGCCCTGAGTCTCCGGAGAAGGGCGGCATATAAATCGAATTAAAAAATAAAAATAAAAATGGGAGAGCAGGTTACAAAGAATGAACAGAATAACTTGAAACAGATGAGGAGTAAGTCCGCTGACAAAACATACTTTTATCCTTGGATGCTGGAGCCCCAGAGGAACTTTACACCTTGATTATTCTTTCCCAGTCTCCAAACTTCAGGAGTCTCCGGGAAAGGAAAGTCATTGGATTCTTTCTCCAAGTCTGGTGTTGTTGAACTGGGAGTTAATCCAGAAGTCAGTTTGGTGCAGTTTGGTGCAGCAGGCTAGGGATCGGCAGGCAATGAATTCTAGTCCGTCCTTAGGCACAAGGCCAGCCGGATGACCTTGGGCCAGTCAGTCTCTCAATGACGAATCACTTTTGAAAGAAAAAAAAACCTTGCTAAGAAAACAGCAGGGACTTATCTTGTAACTAGGAGCCAGAGCTGACTCAAAGGCAGGCACGCAAGTAAAAAAAAAAAAAAAAAAACAAACTCGCGGGAAAGCGGGACTCCATCAGATGACAATCAGAAAAATAAATGGAGATGCAGCTCGGTCATATAACCGCCGCGATACTTTGGCTGCCAGCAGATCCTCGATTCCCACAAAGCGCCCCTTTCCTCCTTCCCCGCAGTCCGGTTCTTGTTCGCGGATTTTCTGGAGCAGCTTCGTCATTTTCTTGAAAGTTTCCCCAACCCCCCTCCCTCCCTCCCTCCCGCCGAATCAATGTGGTTTTCGACTTGGACTTCGCTCCATTGCGACCCTAAAATGCACGGGGACCGGGTAAGAAGTTGGAGCGGAGTAACTAGAAGTAAAGAAGCAGGGAACGCTTACACTAAGCAATTACAGTACATCGGAATAATTTGGCCGCTAAGAGGACAGCAAATTTCCGGCCTTGATTTATCCCAGGGCAGAATGATAAGCGCAGCTTTTTGTTATTTTAAGGCAGTGAGTTGTGGAAGGAAAAGAAATAGCGATGATAGGAAGGGCTTTAAAAAATTACTCTTATCATTACAAATCAAAACAAAGCAGGAAAACACCCTAGCTATAGAGAGCTTGGCCCCAGAATGTAATTAGGAGATTTAACGTTTTTTATATTCCACCCATTTGCTCCGTTTACCAATTTAGTTCGATCCCAGGAATCTGGTTTAGAGTCAAGGATCAAAGGCCAAGTACAGCGGAATCCGGTGAGATTAAGGATGTGCATTATGTTATAGCGTTAGTTTTCAAAGTCAGTGGGACTTTTTAGGGTCTGTTCTATTTAAAATTAAGCAGTACTGTGGCTTAAATTGCCAGAATAGGATAGGATAGGATAGGATAGGATAGGATAGGATAGGATAGGAT
>WNWU01000004.1:22341523-22369899 GCA_012654045.1 Ptyas mucosa
GCATTTCGGAGTCAGCGCTCGTCCTTCTCCAGGCTGCTTCCTCCCCTCCTTTCCAGAAGCTCCTGCTACCTCGAAGATGCCCGAGGTAGCTGCGCCAATGGATCATCTTTTTGATTGCACCCACGTTGATCCCTGGCTCTTACACGACGGCCGCAAACGAATCAAAGCAAACTTTAGCGATTATGTATCCCCTCAGTCCTGGGGCTAGGCCGGGCACAGTGTGGGGCGAACCTAAAACGTTGGGTTAAAATGAATAAGCCTATGTGAACAACGGGGAAGTGGACTGTGAGAACGCAAAGAAAAAAAGAAAAAGGAATTTTATTTAAAACAAAAACAAAAAACAGAACCTCCCCCAGCATTTGCTCCACAAACAATGACAGGAGGGAAAATGTCTTTTCTGGTGTTATCGCTGCCTCTGCCTAAATTCGCAGTTTTTCTTGCGGTAAAGCGACCAACTTTGCGGCACAGCAGCCGAGATAAATTTAAAAATCTCGGGGGGACGGGGAATGGTAAAAAACACCAAGTCAGCCCATCTTTTCGCGGGATCCTTCAGGAGGTTACCAGGTGTGGCTTGTGGCTTTTCGGTGGAGAAAATCAAATGCCCTCTCCTTTTCTGTTAATCTGCGGTAGCCCATCTCCATCTTCATCCAGTTCACAGAGTTCCGGGGAAAGAAACTAATTTCCAAAGTCTTTGATTATCTTGATTTAAGGGTAAGGAGTAGATACACCGAGTCCTCATTAAGGCAGTAAGGATATACGCATTCTTACAGGAATGTAAATCAGTCATTGGGACTCAGCGAAACTTATTCCCAAATAGAATTGTGCTGCGTTACCTTTCATCTTAACTATGCATTCATCAAAAGCCTATTTTCCAGAACGTGTGCTTGCTATATACAAACTATGATCGGTCTGGGAGAGCGGAGAAAAATAGTAACAGGGAACATTATAAGGGATACCAGATCTGGGATGTAAATAATCCAGATGACCACTAGGTGGCCTGCCATCTCGTGGTTATCCGGATTTTTTCCCCTAGTGGTTCAAGATTCATTAGTGTTCACTATATATTGTATTCAAATGGCCATTAAAAAAATGCAAAGGCCCACTTATTCGCCATGATTCTAATTAGTCCACGGGATAAACAACACATAGGTATAATTTTCAAATAATTATAAAAAGTACAGGTAAGCTGATTTTCATGTGAACCTCAACAATGCTTTACTTAGAAGGAGGAGGAGTATTAGCAATATGGACTGCCCTGGTATAAATATTTCAAGGTGAGTGCACAGCTACATTTCAGTGGCTTCAGGTGAGTTTAAACAATACTGTAAGAAAATGGGGGAAAAAACCGAAGCACACTTGTTTATTGCATTCAAGCAAAAGCAAAAAGATGCAGAATACAGTAACTTGTCTGTTCCTGGGAATTGGCAGCTTTGCCTCTTCTCTAGAAAGCCGATTTGATTTTAGTTCATTCTGTCTAGGTCGTATCTCCTTCAGCCCTTAAAGCCTGACTGGAAGAATAGCCTTAAGGAGAAGACTTCCTTTCTTCCTTAAATCAAATAATGAAGTCCTGTCCTCATCAAGAAAGACTCTTTGGAAAATTCCCTGTTGAAGCATCAACAAGACTGAGACCTGCCTTATTTAATCTTGCCATTGTCCCTCCTCCCATAAAAGGCACTTATGATCAGGTATCCGTCCTACACAATCAGTGTTCTCAATTAGATGCTCAGAGATATGTTGAATGAAAACACCTCTTGGCCCCCTCAGGATTAGCCATACTATCAGGCAAAATGGGACTAGCAATTCATCTGTTCTGAAGGATATACAAATTACTTCAGAGTAATCACATTGGGCTCAATGGGACTTTCAGTATATCTGCAGAGGGTTCTGGTAATAGTTCCAGAATATAAATTCCCACAGATTTTGATTCCACTTCCTTTTCTAGTGGTGATGGTGGTAATAGCAGAATCTGGAATTCTTGGCCGATTTTGGAAACTCAGTAGGATCAGACTTGAATGGTGGAACTCTTGGGTATCCCAAGACTCAGGATAAACTAGGAAGTCAAGAAAGCATCTTATTAGAAGCCAATCGAATCACTTCCTTAATTCTATCAAGAAAATCATAGGTATATGGGCATTAGGAGTCAAATAAGTCCAGGGCACTTTTTCTGTTGCAAATCAGTGGTAGCTACAGCCAAGCCAGGGAATGAAAGGAAAGGCAGTCAGAATATCAACCTTAAGAAAATCACAGACATCACAGACGGGAAAGAGGCCCCAGCCCAAGATGGACAACCAGGGTTTGCAAGATATGGAAAATAAAAAGTCAAGATTGGTGGCTGTGTGTGTGTGTGTGTCAAATACACATAACAAGCAAGGGGAGCTTTGATTGCATAGTTCTGATGGACACCTGGATTTTTTTTTAAATCACACCTTGCAACAGCATAGTTAATAAAGTTGGACAAATTGCACTACTTTGCACTGCAAGGGAAGCCGTGGGACTTCTGTTTCTTGACTGGTTCAGTCTTCATTTCTGATGCTGAGAAAAGTCTGTCTTTAAGAGAATGAAGAAGACCCTCAGGCCAGGAAGGTGCAGCTTCTAGCACAGAAGCAGGGCATTTGGAAGAGTGTGGTAACCCTTTTTTCTATCTCAGGGCGTCCTGGCGTAGCTCTGCTCCAGATCACAGAGGATCCACTGGATTGGCTTCCTTTCTGCCAAGACAAAAGGTAGCCTCTCCTCAAATTGGTGGGAAAGAGGCTGCTTGTCTGAAGCAGCAGTGCTTGTAGCCTATGGAGGAACTGGCAGCACGCCATAAAATCTCCCTGGAATAAGCTACTGCAGGGGTCACATTGGACCCTAAGGACAGGGACACTCTCCTTAAAAGGGGTTGCAATGGGAATCCCAAGACAAAGGTGGACCTGCAGCCCCCTTTCCCCTCCATAGTAAAGTCAGTGTGACAAGTGAGAAGCCTTGGTGGCGCAGCAGACTAAAGTGCTGTTAAAGTAGCACTTAGTTGCTAGCTGCCTGCAATTACTGCGAGTTCAAATCTCAGCAGGCTCAAGGTTGACTCAGCCTTCCATCCTTCCGAGGTAGGTAAAATGAGGACCCGGATTGTGGGGACAATAAGCTGACTTTGTATTACAAAAAAAAAAAAAGAACACTGCTTAGGGTGGGCCAAAAGCCCTACTAAGCAGGTATATACAAAAGTATGAAGGCTATTGCTTAACTCATTGTAAGCCGCCCTGGAGAAGGGCGGCATATAAATCGAACCAATAAATAAATAAATAAATAAATAAATTTCTCCCCCGTTAAAGATCTTGGAAGATCGGTCCCAAAAGCTTTTAGACTCCAGCAGCTTTCCCCTTCCCTCACCGGGCTGCCTGCCCTTCATCTCTGTTGACTCCGACTCCCATCATCCCCTAGCAGACCCGTTCCACACACCTGGAGAGAGCCGTGACTTAGTGAAGGCCCGTGAGAGGCCAAGGGCGGAGCCGAGACTCCGAAAAAAACTTCCAAGCGAGGGTCAGTCGGGCTACTGAACCCAAATGGGGGAGTTCCTCGGTTGTGTAGCTCCGATTTTAGAGCTGGCCTGAACTGATGCTCCCAGAGGGGAAGCCTGAAGCCGGCTCGGATTCTTCTTCTGTGTCCTCTCCAGTTTGGAGGGGAAAGGGGAGGAGGGGCCCCCGGTACGTCCTTAAATCTGGGCAGCCGATCACAAGTAACCAGATCTGCAGGGGGGTCAATAGTGCAAACGTTTTAAGACTAATGTTTATTTTAAAAAGCGAGTGGGGCTGCCTAGCTCCGTTTCTGCCCTGTGCCAGAGCCTTTAATGGCTTTTGCAGGCCCACCGGAGCAAATAACTGCAAGCAGCCCAAGGACCTACCGCGGGGAAGAGGAGGGACGGTGCCCCCGCCTCCCCGGCGGATCCTCGTCGTCTTCCAAGCGGACTGTCGGAGGGAACCGAGCCGGCGGAAAGGTGGAGAGGGAGGGGTGGTTTCGGAAGCAGGCGGGAGGAACAAGCAGCGTCGGCAGAGACCGGGTTGAATTGGTTGGGGTGTGTGTGTATGTCTGCAAAGTTGGTCAAAAGAGTCAAGATGGCGGCCGCTCCGGTGTGATGGCCGCTCCGCCTGCCTCGTGTTCCACTCCTTGAGAGAAGGAGGCCAGCCTACCCCAAACCGAAACCAAACACCAAGTACAGTTCATAAAAAGTGATGCGTTTCAAAGCTTTTTTTTTCTTTTTTTTGCTTCTCCCACGTTGGCTTGCAGAAGACGGAGTGAAAAAGCAGAGAAGGAAAGCGGGTCTCCTCGGCCGACGGGTTCCCTACCTCCAGATCGTCCTTATGAGAGGCTGCCCCCCCCCCCGTCCCCCAAAACGGAGCCATCCAGCAGTCCATCCACTGGGTGACATGTAGCTTTACTAGTTTGGGACTTAGGAACTGAGAGGTCTTCCTCTGATTGAGGTTAGATGGGCATAAATAAACCAGTCACACTTTACGTTTGCAAATCCATCCCAATTAAACGTACAGTTAGCTTACAACGGGTAACATTTGGGGTCAGGGCCCTATTAAACCATAAAGGGATAAAAGGTATCTCATCATACTCTAGTACAGAGGTCTTCCAACTTGGCAGCTTTAAGACCTGTGGACTTCAACTCCCAGGATTCTCCAGCCAGCAAAGCTGGCTGGAGAATTCTGGGAGTTGAAGTCCACAAGTCTTAAAGCTGCCATGTTTGGGGACCCCTGCGTAGGTTAAAATACAGTTGACCAATTGGCAAGTCAGTATTGTTCACATCCAGGCATAATTAGACATGGATTAATCGGGGGCAGAAGCACAGCCCTGAACTGGATGTACATATGGTAGAAATTCATAATTGAGATGTCTGGTTCAGCCTGTGTCCCCTCCCTCCCCCAACAGCCTCTATGTTTTATAAAAGATGATCCAGTGGCTTTATATGATTATTTAAGTAAACTATGATTTAGATCAGGCTGTAGGCTCATCAGAGCCCAGAATCAGAGAAAGGTTTTGTGGAAAAGAGTCAATGGGCTCACTTGTCTCAACATTCCACAGGCGTGCAAAATATGTCCTGGAGATTAGAGACAGTTACAGCTGTGCAACATTGGGAGACCTGAAGGACCAGGTTCCAGCCAGATCATTTTGGAGAATGTTTATCTAGGTGGTTATTAAAACAGTACTAATTTTGATGACACATTATCAATCCATTTCTGAGCTCCACTTCATTCTTTGACATCAAAGTCCCACTGATCTGGGGATAAAAATGGAATAGAGCTGCATCCATAAAAGCAAGTGTTCTCTCCATTGGAGATTTTCTGTGGAAGGCATGGAAGGTTCACCCAACACTCATTCCCCCAAGCCTACCTTGTCATGTAATGAGGGTTCTGGACTCTACTCAAGAGAATAAACAAGAGTTTGGCTTCAACCCTCCAGGAGCAAAATAATAAAACAGTACACACGACTATCTGAATGGGGCTGGATCAAACATTCCTTGAGCAAAATTCATAGGATCAAGGTACAACATTCTAAACATTCTAATTTTATGTTGTAGGTTAAACTGGAAAGGAGTAGGTTTCAATCTTCAATCTAAGATCAACCAACCAACTAGGGCCAGGTACAAAGATGTGCATCTATTATATGTTGCATTCTTATGTCCAATACCTTATTTGGGAATAAACTTCATTTGGTTCAAGCAGACTTGCTTTTGAGCAAATCTACAAATTAATCATCAAAATTAAACACTTTTGAAGCCAGAAATTTATTTTTATGGCTGGCTTGATGTGGAGGAATAAATTTGACCATTGCAGCATTATTTCAAATCATCTAAAGATCTTGACACTTAGCAGTGATTCTAATCACATCCACCTCTGCATTAGCGTTAGAGGACGTGTTACCTACAACCAGTTTTCACCAGATCTCTTCTGGTGAAAGTTTTTTTGTCAAATACTCTCCTCTCTACATCAGACTGGTTGCTGGATTTCTTTTTTAAAAAAGTATTCTGAATACTTCATATTCATTCCCTATAGTATAAGTTATTTATCATTTTAATTAGTAAAATTATGTTTATTGCTTTTGTTAGGAATAGAATTAGATTAATTATCTAGGTTCCCACTAAAGTTTAATGGCTGCTTGGTACAGCACATTGTAGCATAAAGTAACGGATCTGAGCATGATACATGAATGCAGCAGCAAAATTTTTGACTTGATTACACCATTTGTGTGAACTCTCATTTATGGAAGAGACTAAACTAAGGAGAGTTGGTTAGCTTGGATGTGTGGTGAGAATGCAGCAAACATTAAAGAGTTTGGAAAGTAAAAATTGCTGCGGAAATTCTGCAAGGAAAATATATATTTTTTAATAAGGTAGCCTGAGTGTGCCACAAAAGGTATTAGAACACCAAGTCTAATTTTTGATTACAAAACTGTTTATTTTCCCATGCAAGCATTTAGGAGTGTTTCTGCATTTCCTTCTTATCTTGCTTCTTTGCAAATATTCTAGAGTTCACAAATCAGAGTCTAAAATCCTGGGCTAAAGGGCAGGAGTAAGTTTTCTGCTTAACAAAACTACAAGTAGCCAAATAGTTGATTTGATAATAACAAATCAATAAGTGCATTCTGTATCACAGATATTCATTCTTTTGGAATAAATGACCTCAAAGGATCTTCCAACTATCTAAGTCATGATAATCAAGACTAGTGTAAGTTCATAGGGAGGAAATCTACACCATTTTAAAAAGATACTAACATACCAGAAACAAGCATATTTTTGTTATAATGAAGCTGCTTTTTTGCCTCTTTGACCTTGCCTTTTAAGGTTACAACTAATGTTATAGTTTGTAAAGACACACATAGTGCAACCACAATTAGACCTAAAACATTTTCAAATTACACAATCTCATTATATTGTATTCTTTAATAACTGTTTCTTCTAAGGTGAGGGAATAAATAGATTTAAAAGAATGCATAACTTTTGGAATATCTTTTTCCTCAATCTTTTTTTTTTTATAAATAAGAGCCACAGAAGTCATAGTCTGAATTTTTCTTTAAGGAAAGAAAAATGAAAGTTGTTCTAGGGAGGGCTATATCTACTTCTTAGCCATGGGGCGTTTTGCAATGGCATTTGTAGGAAAGACAACTATTACAGGTGCCATTACAACAGTGCAAAATCAATTTGCAAGCTGACCACTGTTTTCCCTTTGATGAATTTGTGTAAAGCCAGGAAACTAAGATTTAATTAATAAACCGTAGTCTCCTCTCCTCATCCTGCATGCACATCCGGACCCAGCCAGAGATATTATCCTTGGTTGTTGTTGTTTCCCTTTCTCTCTCTTCCTGCAGGCAGCAGTCTGCCTGGACAGTTTAATCACCAGCTGTAGCGTGACAGTTAGAACCAGGATGGGGAAAAGAATGCGTCTTAATTTTGCCAAAGATTTTGATCAGATGGTCTTCCTAGAGAAAAACACTTTGCAAGTCCAGCCACAGAGGCCATACATTTTGTACTAAAAACTGGTGGAGGTGGTGGAAACAGGCTGCTGCACAATCCTTTGCATGTCTCTGATGTCAGCTCCACTGAATTCAAGGGTGTTTATTCCCACCTAAGCATATCTCTGATCGGATCCCAGTGCTCAAGTATTGAAGAGAAGGAAAGGAAGGGGAAGCAACAGCAGTTTTACATTGCCTTGGTTTTCCCAAGAGGCTGCGAGAAGTTAATTTCCTGTCAGGTTTTAATGCCAAGAGGATCTGCTGATGTCTCTTAAACAACCAAAAAGCACAAATGGAAACCAGTTCTGTCAAAGTATAGTTAGACAAAGAATATTTACTGCCTCCCTCCAATCTCTCTCCTCTCCTCTCTTCCTCCTTCAGGTGACTGAAGATGAGCAATAGGGTCTGACTTGTTGTGGGAGTGGGAGAGGGCTTGGCAGGGGCTTGGTGAAGGCGGCTGCTTTTCTGTATTCCAGGCAGCTGATGCTGGGATTGCTAATCATGCAAAACCAGAGCTTATTTAACAGTGGTTTCTTGATTCAGCCCAAGTTGGTTGACAGTGCCCAAAGCTGTAAACCAAGGCACAAAGAACATCATAACTTAGCATTGCACATGAACTAACCAATTTCCTTGACTGCTGGATGCCATTCACTGACTGGTTGATCATCAGTGCCCCAAGTGTGAATTCTTCTGGTCTATCTACCTCTGAGCAGAAACTCATGTATCTCTGGGCTAATTCATCAGGCTTTTTTTTCAGCCTGTGCTCATTTTTATGGCTTAGTTCTCAAAGTTAGATCCTCTGATGTTCTGGGTTCATAACATTTAGAATCAAAAGGTATCCACAGGACATCCCAGTGGAAGGGTTTTAAGGTGCTCAGTTTTAATCCCAATGTACCCCCAATCCATTTTCTTATAAGGCTGCCTTTGAAGACCTGACTGTACACTCCCTTACTCAAAATGTTCTACTTCTAAAGGTAAAGGTTCCCCTCTCACACATGTGGTAGTTGTTTCTGACTCTAGGGGGCGGTGCTCATCTCCGTTTCAAAGCCAAAGAGTCAGCGCTGTCCAAAAATATCATGTGTCCGGCATGACTAAATGCCAAAGGCGCACAGAACGCTGTTACCTTCCCACCAAAGGTGGTCCCTATTTTTCTACTTGCATTTTTTACATGCTTTCGAACTGCTAGGTTGGCAGAAGCTGGGACAAGTAACGGGAGCTCACCCTGTTATGTGGCACCAGGGAGTTGAACCGCTGAACTGCTGACCTTTCGATTGACAAGCTCAGCGTCTTAGCCACTGAGCCACCATAGTCCACCTCTATGAGTATTTTAATCGAAAGGATCCCTTTGATCATTGTGCAATTTACCTAACTCCATACATGAAAAGTCTTTTACAATAAAGATTATTGTCCCATTTTGGGAAAGATATAGTGGGCTACCGTTCCTAGGCAGCAGAGCTGGGAATGATGGGAATTGCAGCCTGTCACATTCAGAGTGCACTGGATTGGGGGAGGATGTTAGAACACAAACCATTGACTGTCTTATGGATTCCACAACCTTGTTCCTCCTTTAGAGAGAATGTTTATGCAACATACTCAATATATTTATAACGGTGCATGCCTTTTTTGGGCCCCAGCAAGAGGACCAGGGAAGGGGAAAGGAAAAAGCTGAACTTTGAAAACGCATCATCCTGGGACTCTGATTAAGAAGGTGCTTTGTGAAGTATTGGCAAAACAGAGGCCTCTCCTGCCTCCCTACTGCTTCCCTCTCGTTTTCCAAGGCAAGACTGAAGAGGCTGATGTATGAGATCCCAGGCTGTTACAATGGGCCTCCCTCCACCAGCAACCTTTTGCTTCACCAGCAAGAGAAGTCCTTGAAATCTACTATATGGAAGTGCTCCCCCCCACCTCTCTGCAGCAAGTAAAGGCAGATACTACTGTGCCTGGAGAGAGGAGCAACTGAAAACAAGTCGATGTCAAGATGGGGGAAGGGAAGCCCTGTTGCATGTTATTTGGGTGTCCAGCAGGCCCAGATTAATGCAACACTGCGGTGAAAAGAGTTCATCAATGCAAAGAGCGCCATGAAAAGCACTTCCATGAGGATTCTCAAATCCCATATAAAAAACAAGTTGGTCCCCTAATCGATTCACCCACAATGGGTCAAGCGACAGCAGATTCGGACACAGTTGCTCACACAAGAGAAAGGGACTCATCCTTCATATTCCACTTAATGGTTACTCCCCATTAAACAGCAACATATGGCTAATTAATAGGCGTGGATGTCATTCGTTTCAATAATTGGGCCTCAATCTAGAAACAATGTAAACAGATTTTCATACAGTATCATTTTCCATTATTATAGGATCCTGGCATTACTATTTGCATGTAAAAGCCAACAAGGGGCTGATCAGCACGGAGCTGTAAAGATCTTTGAGTAAAGAATGTCCAATGCAGACACTCCAATTTATATGAGAAGTTTTTTTTTTACTGATATACAAAAGAACATTAAACACTAACTTTAGTTAAATATGTTTTCTTCAAACCACAGGAATAATGGGAATTACATACATACATACATACATATCTGAGAGGCAATATATACATATCTGAGAGACAAGCTTCAGTTGTGGCTAATTGGTACATGAACCAATTAGATGTCAGCCAGTTAATGTAATGGTTTAAAACCTCAGATTTGAAACCAGGAGACTGTGACTTCTAGTCTTTCCTTATGCATAAAGTTAGGTGTGTGACTTTGAGTGAATCACTTTCTCTCAACCCTCTGAAGAAGGCAAGGTCAAACCACTTCTGAAAATGTGCCAAGAAAACTTCAAGGCCTTATCCAGATTGTGACAGGAGTCAATATTGAGTTGAAGGCACAAAACAAATAAACAAAACCTTATAAACATCCACAGAAAACCCACCAGCCCTTTGTAGACACGACTAATGTTTAATTTATGAGTTTACTCCAAACATAACATCAGTGAATCAGTCTTGATACTAATATCCTGTTTGTTTTCTCCTAACATTAATTTGATCATGAACTAATCAGACAAATTGCAAATATTCTGAAAGATTACTATAACGGATCATAGATCCTCTTCAGCTTTCCTTTCAATTCTGTCAGAGGACAATCTTATAGCCACAAATATTTGGCAGTAAATCCTACTGAACTTAAAAGAATTTATACTAGATTAAATTTATAGTGTCTTAATACCAGTCTGTGGGAATCAATTCTTTTGGCTGGCTAGGAGAGAAGCTTGGAGAGAATGAGAAAGCTGCATTCCCTTTGTAGTTTGTCTTGTGGTTCCTTGGCAGCATTAAGATGTGTGAACTTCAATTCCCAGAATTCTCTTGCCAGCCCCTCTCAATCTCTCTCTCTCTCTCTCTACCCCAAATGTCAAATAGTGAAATGTCATTTAAAAAACATGAACAGTAAACGTTAGCTTGATTTGTATCATGCTGTCTGCCATACAGTTTGGTTTTACAAATGACATTATCTGAATTCATTTTACAGGCTAAACCAAAGCCAGATAATCCACACTCTGATTTGGGATGTTGAGTGAACATAACCAGGAGCTTCTATGAAACTTTCCTCAAGACTCAAAGAATCCCACAGAAATCAGAGAACATAAAATTAGAAGAAAACAATCAGAGGGCCACAAGAGTCCCTGGCTCAGGTTGGCAAATTCTTGTCCTAGCTAGTCAGATGATCATTCCTTGCCCAGGGTTTAGTTGTAGATTTCTCTAACCCTCTCTGATACACAATTAGGGTCCAATTTAAGACATCTTCATCACTGTCCACCGTTGCATTCCACGATCTACCTGCAGGTTGATCTAACTCAGGATATCATACATGGGGCGGCAGCACCCAAACCGTTTGGTCGTGTGGTAAACGCGGGAGAAGGTCCTTGCTTCTCGAAAAGGCCTGCAGGACCCTCCTTGTCTCGGCAGAGCCAGTTTCCCCCTTTGCACTCAAAGCGGGTTCCCGCCTTCAACTCTGCCTCTCTTGGCTTCCCCCGGCTGCTTTAGAGCAGCGCTTGCTTCCATTCGAAATGCCCAGCAACTCGGCGGCCTTTTCTGTATATTTTCGTCGGGTTGTGTGTGTGTGAATCCTCTTCTCTCTGCCTGGGTCAAGTCAAACCAACTCATTGGCCGCCGTGCATCAGAACGGCCGACTCTTCAACGCCGTGGACTCCTTTCTTTTTTCTCTTTTGGCTTTTTCGTGGGGTGGGGGGTGGGGCTGGGGTGTCTGGAGAAAGCCAGGCAGGAATGGAAAAGCAGAAGAGAGAAATGGGGCCATTTGGCAGGACTTCGCCAGGCTCCTTCGTGGTTCCCACATCGTAACGCGTGTGCAAAGCGGCGTCTAGGGCTTGAGCCGCAAAAGGCAATGAATGATTTTCCAAAAGTTAATGCAAATGGCGCCTTCCCAGCCCCAGCCACAGCGGCCGCTCGCTTTGCGCGAGAACGGTCGGCCCGGGGTGGGGTGGGGTGTTCGATAGAGAGACTGGCAACCCCCGGCCTCGGCTGCCTTTTCGTCCCCGCCGCTGTTCCGATCGCAGCGAGCGCGCCGCCCGTGCTTGGAAGCCCGTGGAGCGAGGCCCCGCTTTTGGCGGACTGGAAACGGCAATTAGGCCTCGCAATTAGCTCGATGCGGCGGAATCTTCAAATGCGGCATCTGAAGTGGACGGAGCTTTGCAAAATAGCCGGAGTTACGGAGGGGAAAGACTGGGTTAAGGAGATTATTGAAACACCCCGTCCTTCAAAAATCAAAGGAAAAATCAGGCTTGGCCTCCGCTGACAAACTGGAGACGACCATTAATTAGCCCTTGTTTTTCATTGTGTTCCCAAGAAGTGTGGAGTGTTTGTGTTTTATTTTCCGGGGATAGTTGAATACATTTTTATTAGGGTTGTTGGGGCGAAGTACAGTATTGTTTGAGTCTGTTAAATCTGCCTTGGGAACACTGTGACTTTGGAAACTGGCTGGGAATCGTTCTTCATTTTTTAAAAAAAATAATCATGTATTGAGGAAGGGCCTAATTGTTTAATATTATACAGTACATATTATCTCAGCACCAGAGAACATAATCTAGGAAGTACGAGTCCACCCCTCTTTGGAATTAGTGGAACAGTCTGGGACAGTAATACTAACAAAGTTCAACAGGTAGAGCTTCCCACAACCCTTGCTAGGAAGGGATTTTGATTTTTTTTTTTTTGCAGTTCTAACTTTGGGGAGGGGAAAAAAAGGGACGTCGTGATTCCTGAAAGAATATGTAGCTATTTTGCTTCTTGGGAGAATATATGGTTATTATTATGAAACATCTTTTTATGTAGGTGTGCTTGTGTGTGTGTGTATGCATGCAAATGAATAGGAGAGAGTGACTATTACAATAATAAAACAGGAAGAGGTGGCCTTACCAGAGTGAAGTACTTATCACAGGTGACAGATGTTGGGAAATTATGAAGTTACTCTGCCTCTGAAAATGCCAACACAGCAGTCTTGATTGTATGATTAAAGCTCCTCCTCTTTTTACCTGTGTTACATGCAATTGGTACATTTTGGAATGTTACTGTTTGCATTAATTTTGTTTGTCGGGAAACAGGATGCCAGGTGCACAACAAATTTAGTTAATGTAAGTAATTTGATCAAAATGAGCTGGACAGAATTGAGAAATAGAAAAAAAAAGTTATTGTTTGAAACTAGAAGTTGAAATAAATGGAAGAGTTATAATTTTGGAGAGATTTTCTTTCTTTCTGTAATTAATGTATGGACTTGAACTGTCATTCCCACCCAAATTATACCACGATGGAAATAAAATCCCATTGGTTGTGGTCAAATAACCTGCTCATCCATGGACAACTAAGCTACAGTTTTCTCAAGTCATCCAGTTTTCTCACCCACTAACAACTTCTCCCAGTACTGAGCTAAGTACATAGAATACCTTAAAGCTCAAATTTGGCTAATTTGTTGGCTCAGTCTTTATGCAAATCCAGACTATTGTAATTAACCAAAATAATACTGTAATCCACTTAAAGATGAATAAATTCATGTTTTCCCTCAATGGTAAAATAACAATATGGGCTGGTACACACTTTTTAGTAGATGTAGTGAATTACTTGATTTAAATATGTAAAGGACCCAATATCTTTATATTTTATATTTTGTACTTTAGGCACTAAAATCTCCAATCTATACTTATTTTGTAGAATTGATATTGAATCAAATATTTTTAAAAATACTCTTAGAAAGATTGCATTGCAAAATGGAAACAACTCCTTGATTTACAGAAAAAAATCACTCAGATGTGCAGGGCCGCCTGTACAATTGAGTAGGATCAAGTAGACAATGGGCTATCTTGATGTCTTGATAAACATCATTATACAGATGCAAACAAGCAACTGTGTATTATCCAGTATATCCAGCCCAGCCTGTTTTGCTGAGAAAGTTTAAACATGACCAGATGTTATTAATTATTACCACAGAGACATTTCACAGAGAAGTTGCTTTCTATCTGACGGTTTAGAAGATTGTTAGATCTAGCACAGTTCAATTCTTGTTGTTCTATACAGATTTATGAATTCTTTACTCTCTCACCTAGAGCTGTTCTTTGATTTGTGATGCTCCTAATCATATACTGAGAGGAGAAAGAACTTTTCTTTTTTAAATAAAAAAGCTGCTTCTGATATTTTTCTCCTGATTTTACATATCTACTCTTCTTCACAAGCAGCAACCCAAAAGCTAATTAGAATCTGCTGTCATAATCCTGTGAGGAATAGGACCCAAATTACATGCAACCTAAAATCACTTAACTTCACCACTGGGTTAGCCTCCCCCTCCTTGTAATCAAGTCTCAGCAGCAAGGCAATTCAGTGATAACAAATCGTGAATAGTTTGCCCACAAAATGAAGACCAGATGTTCTGGTCTCTTTGGAATTTATGAAGGTGAAAGTATGGGCAAAGACCATCCACAGAAATATTGAGTTCTAACACAGTTGGTCTTCCCTGCTTTTTAAAATATACTTTTTCAGATTGGGTGTCCACATAAAATTCTGCGTAGCTTCAGGTCATCCTTCTCTTAGCTTGATAGACTGTACACTTTGCAAAATTTGCAAAAACAAAAAGGTTGGGCATGGAGAGATGGGAATGTTGAACTCTTTGGAGAGTTCATTTGTACTTTTGTCAGACATAAAAGAGGGAAAGAAGGAGAAAGGTACATTCTGGAACGCTGAGATAGTTATAGGCCTAACTTTATTTGGCAAACAATTACTTGCTGCTTCATTCTGGCATTTGAGCTTTTTATAGATACCTACATTCCATCCTATGATTCTACAGCAGAGGCAATAAATGGTTTTGCCACCATTCCCAGCAGATATATTTTTTTGCCTAAAAAGATGTACATTTGAAGTTTGGATTCATAGAGATTATGTTGGTTGGTCAAGAAAGATTTAAATATATCTACATGTACACACATGCACATAGACAACTGGGATTATTAAACAACTGTTGGTTGTTCAGCAGTGTTGGTGTTTAGAATACGTGCATCTAATGCTATGTTGAATTTTGCCTTATGGACTCCTATCACTTTCAGGAAAAAAACCCATGGCTGCTGCTGGAGATGCTGCTGGCACTTCTGATGATGATGGCTGCAAAGCAAGGCTGACCAATCAGCTGTCTTTCTGGACACCTTCCTGTGCTAGAATCTTGTCCTTTGTTTTCCAGACAGAAAAATGGCTGCCTGTTCATGTCTCTGGATGCAGTTGGCACTTGTTGGAGTTGAACAGAAACAAAGAAAAAGACACTTGGGGTATATAGTGAATGCTTCAAAAATAGGCTGCATGACGGTATGACACAGCTCACTTTTCATCAAGAGGTTCCCCCTCCCCCACAAAACCCCTCCAAAGAGACTTCTAGTTCTCTGTCTTTTTCCAGGTACTTGACAATTTCTGTTGAGTTGCTCTCCCTTGAGTATTTTAAGCTCACTTTGCTGCTGGGGAGAGAACTACTGTTGCTGGTGGCAATATTTTTCCATCACTCTGACGTCTAGGTTCCAATTTGGAAAAAAAAAAAAAGCAAATGTGACAAGTACTCTAACAATAGTTTCCTTAAAACTTATTTAAATGTGAAAAGCCAGGGAGCTTCAGACTGCTTGAGATGAACAGTGAAAGATAAGACATTCACACACAATACCAAGGGTGTCCATGGGGTGAGGTCCAAAAAGGCAAAGTGGTGTGCGCAACTGTGCAGTTAAAGACAGATTTTACAAAAGTGTGACACATATTAAAAAGGAGTGATGCTTTGATCATGCTGTCATCCTCATTGTTTTGACTTCTTTGAACCCTTTGTTCTGCCCTTCCATATCTCTTGGCCACCTTACAATATAACTAAGCGAATGCTAAATTATGTTCACATTCCATCAAAATGCTCTTTTCCTTTGAAAGCAAATTGTCTTTAATCAGGTTGAAAGAGAACTTTGGGGGGAAAAACAGCATTTCTTTTGTCCTGCTTGGCTCTAGATATATTGGTTATTACCAGACTAGCTGGGCTGATGAGTCATAAGTGATTATTTATTTCATGCATGTTACAGGTGAAAGTGAGGGAGGAACAGGTCTTTGTGAGGGATTTGGGCAGAGAAAGATGACACTGGGAGGCAGAATAAATCAAAACACACTTAACCCAATCAACCAGCAATCCAGCTGTGTCCTGCTAATGATCCTGTTGACACATGATTATGTTAACTAGATCAGTGATCAACATATTGGCAATAAGAGGTCCTGCCCACTTTATCCAGGAAGTTCCTGGCATGCCATGAACTCATCTTTCAGGAAAGTATTGGCAAGATATTACTAGTTCCCCACTGGTGAAGCAGACAACAATGGATGTGGAAAGGAAAGGTAAAAGAAAAAAGGAACAAAAACGGCCAAAGCAAATAGTATACTAAGCTTTGATTCAAAGAAAATCTCACAGCACCTTAACTTTCCTTCCTATTGTCCTCCTTTTCAAAAGTCTCCTTCCTTCCACACTAACCAGAGAAATCCATTTTATGGTCCTTCGTGAGGAAACAACGAACTGCTGCAGTAGCAATAGGAAAGGGGAAAGTAAACTGGGCACTTTCTTAGAAGGAAGGCCAGACAGAGAGTGGAGAACCTGAGGATGAAGGTGTGAGGAAGGCAGGAAAGACTGTTGATAGAATAAAAAGGGAAAAGAGAAGGACACAGAAGAAAGAAAACACAGGGAATCGTCATTCTGTAGGTGAATTATTTTGTAAATAAGTGGAGAGCTCATATATGCAACTCATATGATCTGTTCATGCAATGTTGTTTTTAAATGAAGCTTTAATTTTTCACAAATCAACTGATCCATTAAGTACAACAAATGAGAGATTGTATAATAAAACTTTCCCCTCCATCCTGCATATGTTAGATGCTATAATACCTGGAGAAAAATAAAAAAACCGAGATATATAAGCCCTTGTCTTAAACTCCATGAACAGAAAACAAAGCCTTAGTAAAGGGGAAAAAAACAGCAAAGCTGACCATCATCCATAATCACAGCAAGCCACATAAAACCATAGTAAGCTGCAGTAATTCCAAATAAACTTATAACTATTTTAGATTAAAGGTGTCTACTTATCGGCCCAGCTCCCTGGTTTTAGATCTTTGCATAACATGTAGAGTTTGCTGCCCATGATCCACTTCAGTGTGTCATGGAATAAGTATAGAGACTTGGGAATGTCTGTATTGTCTAGGAAGGCACCAGAGAGGATTTGATAGCATGACCAAATTGACTTCATTCTGGGGTGGGCCAGGCTGTTCTTTAAAGGTAGTCCTCCATTGTTCATTTAACGACAGTTCAAAGTTAGAACTGCCTGGGACAGAGTGATTTACAATCTATCCTTGCACCACCTCCGTGGTCACATGATCACCATTAGGCCACTTGGCAAACAGCTTGTATTTACGACTGACTAGAGCAGGGGTGTCAAACTCTATTTCACTGAGGGTCGCATCAGTGTTGTGTTTGACCTTGGGGGGGCTGGGATGGGCATGGCCAGATCAACGTCACTCATGTTGGGGGTGCCTGTGGCAGTCTGAGTGCCCTGCCAGCCAAAACAGGCTCCCAAGCTCTGTTTTAGCTGGCAGAGGGTTGCAGGAGGCCATCGCAGCTGAAAACGGAGCTTGGGAGCCTGTTTTGGCTAGCAGAGGCACCGCAGGCCGGTCCTTCGTTGTTTCCAGGGCAGCCCCACGGGCCAGATCTAAGTACCCTGCGGGCCGGATTCGGCTCACGGGCCTTGAGCTTGACACCCCTGGACTAGAGCATCCTTTGGTCATGTGACTGCAAGTTGCAACCTTTCCAGCAAGTTTTCTGCCAGCAGCATCAGTTGGGGATGCCGAATTTGTTTAATGGCCATGGTAAAAATGGTCAGAAAAATCAGGTCTTGGTCACATGATAAATCGCTTTACAACCATACCTCACGATGGAAATTCCAGACCCAATTGTGTTCACAAGTTGAGGACTGCCTGTAGTTATCTCTTGCTTGTATTGTTTTTACTGAGCAGCTCTTTGCACTGTGGCTAATTCAATAACATTACCGCCCTAATTTAAACAACCCTCTGCATTTGATTTCTTTGTTTCTGGGTATAGTTGCAAAGTAACTTGACACACATTGTAAAACTTTGCTAACAAAACAGGCTAAAAGGGATACTGACTCAGTTCTGACTCAGGAATGCCAATCATGTTTTATTATCCATTGAACCGTTTCATGATATGTATGTTTTAAGTTTTCCCTCTCTGTGGAAGGAAGACAAATATCCTTTCTATATGCATGAGTTTGTGTTCACAGTTAATTCTTTTAAAAATACAAGGTGTCAACTTTAGCATAAAGCAAATTTGAAGGGAAAATTAAGACTTCAATGCAAACTCGAAGGGAAAATTAAGACTTTCTTCCCACCAAAGTTTATTGTTTCCTTTGGATCAGGCTTGCACATTCTGATCTTGAATTGGCTGGCCTTTTGCAAATACAACTGATTCCGAAGCTATATCCAGCTGAGGAAAAACATTGCCATTATTGAGGTTTTCACCCTATTGGGGAAATACATTCCCCCTTCTTTTTAAGAAGCTGGCATAGGCATGTGCTAAATGATTTCCATATTTTAGGTGCGTATGAACATCGGTAGATTGAAACCTTGCCTTAAACCATGTATTTGATTTTTTGACTGTTCTAGAAATTTTTCAGCATATTGATGTACTCATTTTTAAAATTAAAGCATACTTAGAAAACGGGAAGTAAGGAAAGTGGAATATGTCTTTTGAATAAATTGTGGCTTATTCTTTTGAATAAATCTGTGCATTAAGGTTAATTAAACTTTCGAGCTGTGCATGTTAAAATAAATCCTGTATGTTATTTCTGCAGAAGTAGTGAGGATGCAGAAAAAGCTTTGGAAAACTATGTGTTGTCACTATCCAAAGAGTTAAAATAGACCCTGTCCATTTCATCATCTAAAAATTGGTCAGCAGAATGATGTTGGTATTTTTATACTATCTTAAATTATATAAACGAAGCCTGTACTAGAAACAAGCAAATACCTAAAAATAGGTAATAGAACTGCTAACTCTGTACAATGTTCCTTGAAACAGCTGTTGTAGCTTTTCTAGGTGATAGTTTGGTTTTTACATAACTCCAGCCAAGTTCTTAAATTTTCTCTCCCAGTTGAAATGGCAAAGGATTTGGAGACTCTGCATAAAAAATTAACATTGTGCAGTTAATTTTTGCTTCCAGAAGGGAAGGACAAAGTTATTTCATCACAGGTTGGCATTTGATATTTTTTTTTAATACTGATGATAAGTCAGTGTCCACTATCTCATTTCCAAGGGACAGTTTAGGCTATATAAATTAGATTGCTGGAGGCATAGCATTATCCCCCAACATAAATGTTTAATAATTAGGATCAGAAATGCTAAGAGGGCTTGGAGGACTTGTCCAAATACTTGAACTTCTTGATGGACCTTCAGGAACAGATTCTGATTTATGATCAAAAAGACCAAAACACTGCCTCACCAGCAATCAACCCCCAGATGAGCAGATATTAACACCAAGATTAACAAGATCAAGAAGCAAGCAATACCCCAATCAAGAAATTACCAAACAAGCTAACAATAAACAATAGCTCAGTCAAGGAGCCACCAAGACCACTCCCACCAACATTGAAATGGCAAGCCACTGGCAGTGATATATAAAATGAGAGCAACCCCTCTCCCTACTAGCATTGATGTTGCTACCTAGTTTGGTAATAAAACGTCTGCAATAAAACCCAGCTCAGAGAGTAGCCCATGGTTATGATCCTGTCTATGGTTATTTGCTTAATTTAGCAACTGTTCAACTTGAGACAGGACACCTAGCCTGTACTGTATTTTGGAAGCAAACCCTATTTTGTGCATTGCGAAATAAATAATAATAGTCTAACAATTTTTTTAAAAAATTTGTGGAGTTTTAAAACAAGCACTTTGTATGCAGGAAAAAGAGTTTTTAAAATGCACCCATAGCCTGCAGAAACCCTCTTTCCTAAAAAGTTTTATTTCTATGCAATTTTGAAATCACCCTACCGAACACAGGGAAAAAGGTCTTTTTAAAATCACAGCAGCCCCAGAGTGATTAACTTAACTTTAACTCCAACCCTAATCTTATATGGATTCAAATAAGGTCTAAGTGAGGTGAAAACTATGACAACTTTATCTTTTATAAAAATTGAATAAGCATTGCTTGCAAATTTTATACACATACACACTATTAGCTGGGAACAGATTTTTTTAAAAAAAATATTGGATGTTTGTTTTTTGTTTTGATTTTACAGCCATTTTGAAAAGAGCAATTAATTTAATATTTTAAATTAAACCAATATAAATGATTCCCTTTTGCATAATTGTTCCTTTCTGATTCCTTTCAACTGATCTTCTTATTGCCTACAATGCAAGAAGGAATCACATGGAACTTAAGAAAATTCCTAGTTGGTTTCTCAAGCAGGGTGTCTTAGAGCTGTGATTTTCTTGAAATAAAGTAAGTAATTGGGCTTACTAGGTACCACAATAATCAGAAATGTCCCTTGATGCTTGCAGCAACACAAGATCATCTCAGTGATGTATTAGGATTTTACAAGGGCCTACCTATGGAGGATGGACTCGGTGGCTCAGTGGCTAAGTCGCTGAGCTTGTTGATCGAAAAGTCGGCAGTTCAGCAGTTCGAATCCCTAGTACCGCGTAATGGGTTACTTGTCTCCAGCTTCTGTCAACCTAGCAGCTCGAAAGCAATTAAAAAATGCAAGTAGAAAAAATAGGGACCACCTTTGGTGAGAAAGTAACAGCATTCCGTGCACCCTTGGCATTTAGTCATCCAGCCACATGACTATGGAGATGTTTTCGGACAGCGCTGGCTCTTTGGCTTTGAGCGCCACCCCCTAGAGTTGGGAATGATATATGAACATTTACCTTTACCTATACTTATGGGGGATCTTGCTCAGACATTGCATCAGGGGTGAAATCTAGCAGGTTCTGACAGGTTCTGGAGAACCGGTAGTGGAAATTTTGAGCAGTTCAGAGAACCGGCAAATACTACCTCTGGCTGGCCCCAGAGTGGGGTGGGAATGGAGATTTTGCAATATCCTTTTTTAAAAAAAATTTGATTTATATGCCGCCCTTCTCCGAAGACTCAGGGCGGCTTACAGTGCGTTAAACAATAGCCTTCATACTTTTGTATATTTATACAAAGTCAGCTTATTGCCCCCACAATCTGGGTCCTCATTTCACCTACCTTAGAAAGGATGGAAGGCTGAGTCAAGCTTGAGCCTGGTGGGATTTGAACTTGCAGTAATTGCAAGCAACTGATCTTAATAACAGTGAATTAGTCCACTGCGCCACCAGGACTCCTTCCCCTGGAGTGGGGTGGGAATGGAGATTTTGCAGTATCCTTCCTCTGCCACGCCCACCAAGCCACGCCCACCAAGCAACACCACACCCATCAAGCCATGCCCACAGAACCGGTAGTAAAAAAAATTGGATTTCACCACTGCATTGCATGCTTGGCACTTGGCTAAATCTTGCTATTTACAGAAGCTGTTAACAATAATGATGTATTTTAAAATTATAAGTTAAAATTAAAATGTATTAAAATTAAAATAAAATTAAAAAGAACATGAATGCTAGCTAATATAAGTCAACAGGTAATGTTACTACATTGGGTTTTTGACAGTGCACATCACCATGCGATCATGTTAGGAAAAAGTATGAATTGCTCTATGACTTTAGAAGGCCTATAGAATTAAAAAAAATGGGATGGTTATCTCTGATAGAATAGCAGCTGAGAAGACAGTTATGAGATATTTGAACAATAGATGTTGTTCAGCAAATCTTAAGTTACCCTACATTGTCCAAAGGTGATAGAAGACCCCGCTATCAATGTTGGAATAAGTTTTGCTGGATAAAGTTCGAGTGTGTTATGGATATAAGCAGTGGTGGGATTCAAGTAATTTAACAACTGGTTCTCTGCCCTAATGATTTCTTCCAACAACCAGTTTGCCAAACTGCTCAGAAAGTTAACAACCGGTTCTCCCGAAGTGGTGCGAACTGGCTGAATCCCACCACTGGATATAAGAGCCATTTTATACTTTGCCTCGGATAGCAAAATAATATGGTTGCTATGAATAAATTACACATCAGAAGACAATTTGAGAAGACCGAAAATCTTTTATTACAGTTTTTAGGTGGCAAGTATTACACCAGTCTTAAAAGTTCTGACCTCTCATATAAGAAATTTCAGGATCTGCTGGATGACTTCCTTTCCTAAACTATCTTGATACAGGATCTCCTTGTCCCAAATTCCCACACTTCATCTTTGAGAAAAGGAATCTATTAATTATGATGGCAGAGTTCATTTCTTAGCAGCAAGGGACTTCCTCTTGAAAAGTGCCCTCAGAGAGCCCTGAGGGAAGGCAAACACTATTCAGTTTCACTTCCATATCTCTCACTTGTGACACTTGAGTTTCCTCGCTAGAACTCATTGCGGTGATTTGAAAACTAGGTTTTTTAAAAATAAAGCTAGGTTTTGAATTGAATTGAAGCATTTTTAGTCATTGGTAAAGTTGTAGCAAGAAAATTGTAGATATAAATCTCTTTCTCTTAACAGGTATTACTGGTAGCTTCCTGGATTTAAGTTGTTTATTAAATTATTAAAACAACAACAAAAATGCACCCATATTGCAAAGCAAGCAGAATCACCTTTCTGTCAGAGTCAGCTTTAGCAACCTTGTAGTTCCAAATGTTTTACTACAAAAAATCATGATTGGATGTGTTTATCCTGCCTATTAGTTCAAGATACAGAACAATACCGTCCATTATTCAAAACCCCAGCTGCTTGCAGCTTGTTGACATTCATCACTGGTTGTGCTTTAGACCAATGTGAGATCAAATTATTGTTGCCCTCACATCTTGTATGTTTTGGAAAGTAATATTAAAGATAACTTTGAGGTGGCCCCACAATGGGGAAGCAGTAACACTTCATCGAAGCTTGTGAAAATTCCAACCGGATTTACACAATTACAGATTGTCATCTTTTTTTTTTAACAAGTTATTTCAGCCTGATTCAGCAGCTTAATATTTTCCTCATGGGCTATGCAATGTCACGTGTAAATGGTTCCCTTCTGATTCGAATCAGTTTGGATCCTCTTGATGATTTGATGAGATGGTTCAGTTTTGCAATTCTAGGTCAGGTCAGTTCAGTTCCAAGATCCAGCTAAAGCAGTTTTGAATCAAATCCACAAGTTGAAGGTTCACACAGCTGAAAGCCCTACTGGGAAGCATAAATCGACTTTTTATAACACCTCTCAAGCTGGAGTGAAAGAAGAAACCTTTCTTGCTATTCTGCTCAAGCATAGGTAAATAGGTATTGTTTTTAGTAAACTAAAGCTTTCACGTTCAAATTTTATTCCTCCATCAATAACATTTCAAGAAATTATGTGAGAGATACCACTTGTTCCGTGCTATCACAAATCTGAATGATTGCTGAAAGAGTCGCCTTTAAATGAGGACCAACTGCATAGCTATTTTCATGGAGAAGATTGTCCTGAAGTACTTCATCTACCATCCAAATGTTAACTGTGGATGGGCTATTTCAAGGCCTCCCCTCTTCCTTTATATTGTTCTTTTAACTTTAAACAAGAATTGGGACCTCCTAATAAAGGATCCAGGGGTGAAATGCTCCCGGTTCGGACTGGATTGCCTGATCCGGTAGCGATGGCGGTGGGTGGTTCGGAGAACCGGTAGCAAAAATCCCTGCCCCCCCCCCCCCACCACCATGCCCAGCTAAGCCGCAGGATTATTAGAGGCTTTTTTTTTTACTTTTAAAAGCATTTTTTTCTACAACCTCTTCTGATGAAAAAATGCTTTTAAAAGTTAAAAAAAAAGCTTCTGATGATCACGCGGCTCAGCTGCAACCTCTTGGCTGAAAAGATGGTTTAAAAAATGCTTTGAAAAATCTTTGATGATCCCAGCTGAGTTTCCTGATCAGCAGGTCACGGCGGAAAGAGTGAAGGTTAGGGGCCACCTGGAGCTCCAGGGGGAGTTGATTCCACAGGGTAGGTGCACCCACAGAGAAGGCCCGCTCCCTAGGGGTCGCCTGCCGACATTGTCTGGCCGACGGCACCCCAAGGAGGCCCTCCCTGTCTGAATGCACCATGCATTTTGCTGTGCACTTTGGGATGAACACTAGTGGTGGGTTCCTCCCAGTTCGGCCCGGTTCCGCCGAGCCGGTAGCGGTGACAATATGATGTCACCAAACCAGTTCTGCCCCCTCTGCCCCCCCGCCCCCCCACATTACTCTTACCTTTTATTTGGCCCCACCCCAAATCTATTGCTGCCTCCTGAGTCCCAGCTGATCGGCTATAAGGAAAAAACCTGTTTAAACTCTTGCTGCGGGGCTTCAAAGGGCCGTCCTACAGCTGATCAGTGTTAAAAGGCAGTGTGGTGGTAGACCAGTGCCTCCAAAAACAAATGAGTAGACTGGTACAGCTCTGCAAGCAGTTAATTAGGAGCCTACTAAGGCAGCATTTAACATCCAGCTGCGTGCAATTACTGCGAGTTCAATTCTCACCAGGCTCAAGGTTGACTCAGCCTTCCATCCTTTCTAAGGTGAGTAAAATGAGGACCCAGTTGTGGGGGCAATAAGCTGACTTTGTATAAAAATATACAAAAGTATTAAACTATTGCTTAATGCATTGTAAGCCACCCTGAGTCTCCGGAGAAGGGCGGCATATAAATAAAATTTTTTTAAAAAGCCTGGTAGACCAGTACCTCTGCTAAATCCTAAAGAATTGTCACATGACCATCAAGCCATGCCCACAAAATAAGCCACGCCCACAGAACCAGTAGTAAAAAAATTTTACAACTCACCCCTGATGAACACCCTTCAAAAGGTGTGAAAGTTTGAATGGATCTCCAGAAAAATTGCAGACTACAGGAACCATTTGTGCTTCAGTTTGAGATGGAGACAACACCAGCTCATCTCCAACAGTCTGCGCCTGTGTTCAACAGTGAAGGGACACAGGGCAGAAAACATTCTGTAGAAAACACAGTTCCACAACACAGTCCTTTCAGCAGTTCAAAGACGGCTCCACACCCATTTGCACTACTCAGGTGACCCTGAGGACACAAACAAACCTCCAAGTGGCCTCAAGGACTCTCTAAAAGAATGCAAATGAGCAGCTGTCTGCAAGGAATGTAAATCCTTCCATTCCCCACCATCCAGTCAGAGCTGAAGAAGCTTCTTGGATGAGAAACGAAACGTCTTCAAAGAAAAAGAAGGAAGTCTAGTTGTCTCTTGAAAAAGCACCTTTGGGACAACCATGATCTGGATGACTGACAATCTTCATAGACCAAAAGGGGGCAAGTATTTGCATTCTTCCCATGCTACCCAGTTTGGGCTGGACTTCCATTTTATAATGGCCACTGGACCTCTAGATGGCAGTATAGCAGTTTCTGCCACCCAGCAGTTTTTATAGCTCAGATCTGAACTTAATTTTCTGAATCTTATTCTAATCTACATAGTTGACTCAGGTTGGATCAGGCCATGTTTGGGGCTCCAGACTGGGCTCAACATCAAAAAGAATCCTTTGGTACACCTGGTGCGTATCCCTCTTTATCAAAATTCCTAATATAAGAAATCTGTTGCCTGTTTAATTTGCACAATGCTTTACTGTGAGACCTCCACCCATCCATCCACGGCATATGGCTGGATTGTTTGTCTCTTAATTTCTACCTGGCCTTGAGGTCCAACATTAGAATAATTACTCTGTTATCTGACTCTGAATGATTGGCTTTAAAAAAAACGCACCTTCAATAACATAACCAGACTAGAAGTATAGCAAATCTGATTCCCTTGCCTTTTGAAAGCAATGAGACAATCCATTTTGCTCCTTCTTGGCTGCTTTCGTATAGGAGATCTAATGCTCTTACTGACCTTCTACCCATCTACTTTCTTGAATAATGTCTTCAACACTTAAAACACCACAGCGGGCACATTCCACTCACTGACCCTTTACGTGCATAAATATTTGGTTTTAAACTTGCATCTGAAAATGTGCTGAACCGTCCCTTGTCACAATCTTGGCTCTGTCTCCATAAAAATATCAGTGCCATTTCGACTAAGGATGGATCCCCTAACTCTCACCTTCATATCTTCACACACACACAAACACAATTTATCTTCCTTCTCTAATATCCACACCCCCTCATCCTCCACAGCATGATCCTTGAGTGCAGAATAGAGCGATGTAAAAATTCCACAAAGCTGGCAGAACAAATAATGATCAATTTAGCAGAATGTCTTCCTCCCTCGCATTCCTTTGTCCGAAGGGCTTGTCTCAATCCTGCCCCCCACTCATCATTTTTATGCACAAATATTGACCTACCCATACTCTTCACCTTGTGTATTTTTTTTTCTTTCACAAAGAAAATGCAGCATTAATCTTAGATGCTTGTTATTTCACCTTTTTATTATTTGTCATGGCTGTATGGATGAAAAAGTTCCACGGGGACATGTATATTGTTACAAAAAATCATGGCCAAGGTTTTCTCCACTATGTGGATCAGTATTTAAGACACACTTATTCATTATGAATAAGACTAGTGAAATACGAGAAGTTTCCTGCAAATCTCATTTCCTGGGTTATAACAGAAGAGCTCTTTAATCCAAAACAAACGTGTCTTAAAACTGACCCTCTGTAATCCCACAGCTGACTAGGCTTCAATGTTTACATGAGATATTAATTCTGTCCATCACCCAATTAAGGAGGTCATGTGAATACAACCTAAAAGAGTACTTGTGTTTCATACAAGAATCCTATTGTTTTATTAATATCAGAAACATACAATGCCAGTAAGTACACCCTGTTGAAATGTTCAATAAAAGAATTAATAAATGATTCCCATTTAAAAGTAAGCTAACTTTATTAACGATTGAATCTGCAATCACTTACCACTCCTAAAACTTTAGCTTCTTAGCAATTTAACCTTAATTTGTGGCAATCATCGCAGATGAGCTATTCAACAATGATTAAAGATATCAAGTCTCTACTAAGAAGGCTAAGTGAAGATTGCGATCCTGTAGATATTGCTGATTCCCCCACCAGCCCAAATCTAATTCAGCCTATCATCAGGAACGATAGGAACTGTGGTTCAATAATATTTGGAGAGCCATCCTTAATCTTTCCAAAAGGCGAGAACACCAAAGTCATTCATTTTCATGCTTTCGCTATAAAAACATAGCATGCAGGTTTGGATTGCTGGCTAAATGATTAAATGAGAATTATTTTAACAGCTTTGGAATGTCTGAGATGCCAAAATGGATCTTAGGCGGTAAAGGGCCAAAACATTTGTGCAGTCTTGGGTGACAAAAGAGGATTCCCTGAGAACAGTGTCATGTTCACCTAACCTTTGCTCTCCAAATATTTAGGATCACACAGCATGTACCAGGGACCTTGTTCATTTTGACTGTGGTGCCATTTGCCTTCTCATCTTCAGCTGTCCCTAGTAATTTATCTTCTGGCTGGTTGCATCTTGCCTAGAGCAGAGCACCCCCACGGATCGGAGCAGAGCAACCAAGGATGCTGTTACCCTGTCATATCCCATCTGTTCTGGCAACTGAAACTGATTTGCACCCTGCTTAGCATTTCATTTTATGAACGCTTCCAAAATGCCAAATGATTTTTTTTTCTTAGCAAAATGATTTGAAAGATCAGACAAAGTAGAAAATGAAAAACAGAATGAAACACAAATATTTTTACAGGATTTTCAGCTCTGGTTAAATACATCTATGTGGAAGCCAAAGTAAAATGGATAGGCCTAGTTTTGTTCTCTCTCTGAAGCAGTTATCTTGAGCTCTTGACTAATGAAAAATTTGGAGAATAGGATAAGGCAGCTTGAAATATTTTCCATGTTAAGGGCTGATCTGCAGAATGCAGTTGCTCCAGTACAATCCTAACCATTTTGGGGGGGGGGGGGAAGGAGCCCACATTGTCAAGGTCCATTACACTGGGGAGTCAAGTTCTGTCTGTCTTTTCCTGCTGTGTGTCAAAAGTTGTGTTTTCTGATTTGTGCTGAGCAAGCGGCACTGCCAGTTTGCACATTGCACTTAATTTTATTGTAGGCAAACATCTCCACTCCCATTGACTCCTGCAATTTCTGCAATAGTACTCCCAGTGTACTATTGCAGGCATACCTTTTCCCTTCTGGTCACTGCTTATTGCTTTTCACTAATGCTGACCTTCTGAAAGGATCTCAAAGTAATCAGGTTAAATTAGCAAGGCCTTCCTTCCTTCCTTCCTTCCTTCCTTCCTTCCTTCCTTCCTTCCTTCCT
>WNWU01000004.1:22373262-22399386 GCA_012654045.1 Ptyas mucosa
GATGATAGCCTGGTGATGAAATGTTCAGAAACTAAACAACAAGCTCAAAGAACAAACCATCACCACCATTTACCACCCAAACTACAAATATTTTCCACCATTTCTAATTCTGGGAATACTCTATGTTGTTTGTAAGGTCAATTAACCAAATCTTGAATTACTGTCCAGGTTTCTCTCCTTTCTTACATTAAAGAAAATCAAAGTGGAGTTTATTTTGAATTTCCTTCTCATACTTCCCTCTTTTTCAGGGGCTGCACAATCTTTTCATCAAGTTTCTCCCTTAATGGTTCACTCCTTCCTGCCCCTCCCACTTGATGACTTGCTGATTCCCTCCTGAAGGTTAGTTCTACAGATGAAATGGTAGAGATGGTATCAAGGAAAGCTCAAACTCAGAGAGATGCTAAGAACAACAAAAGCAACACTTTCGGGGATTCTCAGAATTAAAGAAAGATTCTCAAAAAACCCACCCAGTTTATTAATTGTGTAATGAAGGTGGAAAGTGCTAACAAGTAACAAAAATGGAAATAGTCAGTCCCTATTTTGCCTCAGTCTTCTCTAAGAACAGAGTATGTGCTTCACTAGAACAACTGTGGTGTAATGATGCATCTGTTGGTGATCTATCTGAACATTTATGTATTACTGTTCAAATCCTGAAGAAGTTTTAAAGTGCCAGATGGCTGTAGGAAATCAGACATTCCTATCTTCAGAAAGGGGAAGAAAAGAGGATCTACAGGCAATTTAGCTAAAATGGAAAACTTTAAGGAAAAACAACGATCTTCAAATAAATCATATGAAAAGAGATCCAAGGAACTGGACAGGTATAACCTAAGAAGAGTTAGGTTAACTCTCTCCAAATACCTGAAAAGAAAGTCTATAAGAAGAACAGACTTCAGAGAACAGCACACAGCACAGTGGAGATAAGTTACAGAAAGGGAAATTCCCATTGCATGCTTAAAAATGTCCTTCACTGTAAGAGCAGATTGATGGTGGAACCAGTTATGAAGGAAGTTGATGGGATCTTCAGTGGATGCTTTTAGCAGAGGCTACTCAATCCCATCTTTCCTCTTTGACTTGAATATTCACAACAGCATTGAACACTTGTACATCATGTTTACCCAGAGATCAGTTCTTTTTTGTACTTTTGGACAGAAATGGGACCAAATAGTTGCTCAGAGTGGCATTGGGATGCCAAGGATCAATGTCCAGCATAGTTTTATATATATTCAAAGTATTAATGGATCTGGAAATTGAGAAATCAGAATGCCTTGTATCATGTTGCAATTGTTTAGGACAAATGTCCAGAAAGCAGTGATGAATCATATGAAGTTAATTTATGGCTTTCAAAATTGTGTCAGGAAGAATGAGATTGTGTACAAAAAGGAGCGGACATAAGGAATGAATCTGTGACATTTGTTTTGGCCAGGGAAAAGGATTTCCACATTTGTTCATCTCTTGCACAGACCCAATGACTCTGGCCTCCTCTTTCTCCCCCTCTGGGTCTTACCCTTGCTTGGCTCATGTAATCCATTACTTCTAACAGAGCGGTTTCCATTGAAATATTTTTAGCTTGTCAAATCTCCAGATGTTACAAAAATGGGGCTCTTCCAAATGAAATACACAGTATTTATACTAATGCTGACTTTGGATGTTCTGGTTGCAAAACTGACATTTCTAAGATTTCAAATGGATGCAAAAAGCGTGTCATGGTATAAGCCAGTAGATCTTTAGACCACGGGTCCCAAATTTGTGGTTCTGAGTCACAGGGAGTTCTGAATTGTATGTCTTCAAATCCTGCCAAATAAATACCATACAGTATAGCTTGACTTGATTTTGCCTGTGAAAGGACATCTCCTTAGCATTCCAAAATCTTCTGTCTGGATCCATCCATATTATATGTGACAGTTACTACTGATTGCCTCCTGATCAATAATAGCTTTTGAAAGTTGCAGGAAAGATAATGGAAACTGTTGGTGGCAATTGTCATGTGCTTGTCTGTTCAGCCTGCACAGTATACACTTTGGGAAAAGGATCTAGGGAAAAAAAGACCACGCATGGAGGCCAAGAAATGAACTGTTATATGGAGGAAAATTGTTCCTACAGGCAAATGCTCTTTAAAGTAATTAGCAGTATTGGTGTAATACATTTATTTAATAGGAGGAAGATCATAGGGAGGAGCTATAACTAAGAAACCTGGACATGGTTGGTATTTGGAAACTAAAACATTTGATTGCTAAGGTAATGTACTATTGTTACTAAGAATAATCAATATTTAATCACAATTTTTCTCAGTTTAGTATTTAATTATGACTAAAAGTAGATATAATAGAACCTGTTGTTCTGGACCTTTAGGACTATCCTATAACTCCCCTGTCTTATATATGAGAACTGTGTAAGTATTGCAAAAATGAACAAAGCTGGTGGTATGCCTGCCTTAAAACTGTAAAATATATTTCACAGAAAGGAACATGGAGATTAGTGGCAGAATGTCAAGGAAAATAAACTCTTTTGATTTAAAATAACAAATAAGCCCTTTGGCCAATACTTCTCAAATAATTTTGAACAGATCCCAACCACCAAATTAAAAGGAAAAAAAAGTTATATTCCTGCTTAATTTTATTCTATAGCTAGAGGTTGGAAGTATCAACAATCCATGTGGAAAGATGTTTATATGATAGCAACAGTTCTTATTATATCCCAGCAATTCAAAACCACAAGATTCATAAACTGCATTCTAAAAATATAGCAAGTGCTTTGTGCCAAAACTTTTTCAGTTTGTTCAAGCAGGTTCATGCTCTGGGAACTGTACTGTACTAGGAGTGCAGGATAGAATTGAAAAGATTCTTGTGTTATGGCTCATTATGAAGAATTCTGTAAAACCACAAGCATAGTCATGTTCAATATGTTAAAGGCTTCACTAAAGCGGGAAAAGGGGTAGACGCTGAAGATAAATGGATATTTCAAGGTCTGAGCAAATAACTCAGGAACTTGGAATGACAGCTGGACTTTTACTATCATAATATAGAAAATCAATGAAACAGACCATCTTCAGCCCCTTTGCTGACATAGTAATGTTATATATATGAATAGACAATGAACATTGTCAGGGACTGGATGGTAATAATAAAAGGTAATCCAAATAGCATAGTGAAAATCAAGGACAAGGGAGTTTGGACCTGAGAATTAAAAAAACCACCTTTACTTGTGCATAATTTTCTGAGCTACTTGAGTTGTAGGACAAAAAGCTAAGCAAAATCATCATCATCATCAAAATGCTATCCATAGAGATTCTCAGTTATCCAGGTCATGGTTATCTCAAAGGTGTTTTTCTAAAAGGCAACTGGTTTCTCTTGGTTTTCTTGTCTTCTGGCAGCTCTGTGCATGCGCACACCGGGAATGGGCTCCAGCTGTTCCTCTGCCTCACTGCTGTCTATCTCCCTCTCTGCCTCCGATGCAAAGCCCTCGTCCAAGCTTTCCCCAGTCCCCAGCTCATGTTTGTCCCCAACCTCCTCACTGTCTGACTCTGCTGCCAGCTCCACTGGCCACCGGCGGGCCACAACAGTACCCACTGCTACTTTTATGCGATTTTCATCTAAACAATTCCTGTGCTCTTTGCCAATTCAGAACTTAACACAAGGAAATGACACTAGAGTCTTTTGGACTTGCTGCTCTATAGTAGAAATGAACAAAGTCCCCTTTGAGCTAGTGACCTCCTAATATATATATATATATTAATACAACTTGTGCAATAGGAGGAAGAAATATTAATGAATGATTGAAAAATAATCATTTTAAACACATTTTAATTGAATGTAAGCATAAGTCTAAATCCAACCTAATTTAGTATTTATCCTGGCTGCAGAATGCTGTTCCAGGAAGTTACTAAAAAGCCAAGTATGGCTCTCAACTAAAGAAAAGTTGTTTCTTTACATTGTTTATATACAACACTGTTTTATGACAAAGGTTTCTTGTCCTTGGGATTGCAGGCTTCCTCTAGAGTTCCTGTATGTTCTTTCCTGAAACATAGAAAAAAAATGCTTGCAAAAATGAATTTCCTACACCCAATCTCCTTCTTTGGTATCTGTTACATGTCTCTGGCACATTATCTATGGGCTGTCCCATGGTTAGTTTGAAAGCAGACACTTAATAATGTTTTATTGGTATATTTGACCTAGTATTAATGATAGATAACAAGAATATTTAAGTTGGGTACAGTGGAATGCCCTGCAAGGAAAGCAAAGCAAAGAAGCTGTTATTTGCAGGTCTAGGCTTAACTAGCTTAACTGAATATAATATTAATGCACAGAAAATAATCTTCTGGCTGCTGCAGCGGAGAGCTGAGTGGGCAAATTTAACAGAAAAGCGTGGTGAGTTGTAGGGTTAACAAAAGAATCATCTCATTATACTGTCCCACTCTTGAGGGAAATTATAGATCTAATGGCAGCTGAGGGAGATAACAGGTAACACAGAATATATTATACATTAGTGGCATTAGAGAATGGAAAAAGAAAGAATTCATCCTTCCCAGCATGAAAGCAGTCCTTTAAAAGAAGAGATTTAGTTGGAGTGAAAAAGATCCACAGTGTATCTGGGGGTGAGTGAATGCCCTCAAGAAGTAACCTTAGGTTTAGTGTTTTATCTTCTATGCATGTACAGAAAAGTGAGGCCATCTAAACCAGAAGCTTTCCACTATTATTAAAATCTTATGATTATGAAAAACTATGGACTATTAGGCAACAAGTGATTTCTTCTGAATGGGATTATTACTATACTCAGTATCCACAAGGAACATCTTTTGTGAAGGTGTGTGTGTGTGTGTGGAGAGTGGACAAGTAAAGTTCAGATGATAAAACACAATCTGATTGAATAGTGGTGGGTCAGTGGTTAAGACACTGGACTTTCGGCTGAAAGCTGACAGGCCAGGTTCAAGAGTGCCACATGATGGAATGAGCTCCCGTCTTCGCCCCAGCTCCTGACAACTTAGCAGTTCAAACATATGCAGATGTGAGTAGATAAAAAGGTACCACTTTGGTGGGAATGTAACCGCTCTGTGGCGTCATCGTGGCCACATGACCGTGGAAATGTCTTTGGACAGCACTGGCCTTGAAACAGAGATGAGCACTGCCCTCTATAGCCAGCAATGACTAGCCGAGTAAAATCTGCAGGGACCCCTTTACCCAGTGGTGGGATTCAGCCAGTTCGCACCACTTCGGGAGAACCGGTTGTTAACTTTCTGAGCAGTTTGGTGAACTGGTTGCTGGAAGAAATCATTAGGGAAGAGAACTGGTTGTTAAATTATTTGAATCCCACCACTGCCTTTACCACATTATTGGGAACTTACTGTTGCAAATCACATGTTTTCCTTTCAGGGCAATATAATAGTACAAAAAGTTTCTGGCCTTTGAGCATATGCCTGTTTTAATAAAAATGATTAACATTCAAGGGGGTCAATGCATACAGTATATCATGTGAGGTAGAATTCTGTGTTAGATTTAATTTCAGGTAAATATGCCTAGGACTGCATCCTTAATTTTCATTGTTACATTACTCAGTGTAATGTATTGGGGATATTTGTAAACTTTGCTTGGCATTGCTAATGTGCACAGTGGTTTATACTCAGTAAATACTGGATATTCACTGTACCCTATTTATGTATGAAGTGCAAAATGAAGCTATGAAAATATCTGGGAGAAACAAATCTAGCCGAGATCTTGCAACACATGGATAATGTGATTTGTCACTCATTTTACATTTGGTTAACCTTCTGTTTACCAGAGAAACTGTCATGAGATGCTGTGGATTGAGTAATCTGGAAAACATATGCGTCTCTAATGCCACAGCATCTCATTAAATCCCTAAATACACCGGAGTTGGAATTATTTGTTTCCTGAATCTGTCTTGGTATACAGGAAGAGAGTAGGGGGAAAAAAAAATCTCCCAAGGAGGTCTTAGAAGCAGGCATATGCAATAGGGAAGGATATCTCACAGGCCTTTTGCCCAGATGGAGATGATTGTTGATTGTTGATTGTTGAGCAAGGGCAGCAAAAGGTTCTTGGCCAGATTTTAAAATGGGTGCATAAACCTCTGCACAACTGTTAGTCACAGTCACGATGAAATCAATGGCTGGTTATTAGAAGGCAAGATAAAAAGAGAGCTTTAGGGAAGAGGTCTGTCTAGTACAAAAGAGAGACCTGAGGAGGCAGCATAAAATCAAGGAAAGTGGGATCGTAGTCAGGATGATGCCTGTTGATGCAGTGATGGTGGCATTTGCTTTAAAATGTATATGTACATGCACCTTATAGATTTCCTCGGTGCCGTTTCTATCTGGTGAAGAGAGCGCCACGAAATAGTCTCGCTTTAGAAGACCTGTTCAAGGCTTGAAGAAATGCAGTAGAGACAATCCCACTGCCCCATTTATTGATTGCTTTTAGATTATATGTCCTCTGTACAAGTAAATCCAGTGTTGAAATCTGTCTCCTGCATTTAAAAAAATTTTTTTTCCCCTGAGAAAATAGTTTCTGATTTCTATTCATTCTCAGAATAATTTGAAACTTGTCTGGAATTGCTTTCACTTTTACTGATAGTTTTGAGCTTGCTTTACTACTACGTGGCTCAAGTTCCTTTTTATTATTATTATTATTCAGTATGTTTTTTCAGTTTTCAGATCTTTCAGCCAATCTCCAGACTCCCAGGCTGGTCATGTTTCCTGAGCTGAAAAGGACCCAGTGGGTGGAATTCCCACATAATGTCTTTCCTTGAGATTTCATTGAAGAATGGGAACCAAGGGAGCCTGCCGTGAACTAATGCTGGCCTGATGATCGAACAAGGAAAGCTAAATAATCACTCCTTAAACTTGTAAGCACAAGAAATGCACAACTCGGCTATAAGAATTTCGCCAACATTTTCATGAACTTTGTATAAATAAATAAATAAATAAAAATCTTCGAAAGCAATTTCTTTTCCATTAAGCTGAACACGAATGGATAAAGTAAAGTACGTCTGGCATAGCCTTAAGCCCGAGGCTAATGCTTGTTCAATTTTCATCATGGCAATTTTTTACATTTCAATTCAGCACTCAGTACAATCACAGGCTTCCATAAGCCTTGTGGAAAAAATAACAAGACTGAAAATTCATAGGATGTATCTTTGGAGATTCTTATGAGGCAGTGTGGTTTGCTTGTGAGTTTGCTCTGAATTTGCCCTCTACAATTTATGCCAAACCATTGGCACATTCCCACTCTCAGCCTGCCGAGATAGTTAACGTGAATCTCTGCAAATCCTGCTACACTTGGCAGATCTTTCTTTCTTTCTTTTTTTTAAAAAAAAAGTTGGAACAAGTGTCTGCTTACAGAGTTTTAAAAAGGCAGACACACCTCCACATTTTGATTTTGGCAAACAGCTGTGAGTCAAGTGTGGCGAAAAAAGAAATCCCTGTAAAAATCAGAGAAAATGCCTGCAAATTTCCACACATTTCACAGAGGCAGTGTGGTCTGAGAGACAGTTGGGTGGTCTTGGATATAAATGAACTGTGGGGCAACACAACAGAGATGTCTAATGCCTAAGCTGAGCCCTGCCACTGAATGACCACATGAGTTTGGCTAATTCATCCCCTCATCCGCTTAACCTTTGATTTTTCTGTTTCCTGACAATGAGAACTTGGCCCCGGTTCTAAGCAGTAACCAAACTGAGCTTGGCAAAATGCAAGAAAGCAAGGCAGGACAGGGCAAAGGTGGCTGAGATCCCAGATATTGAAGGAAGGAAGCTTGGGACTGGCTAATCTCCAGAAATTAATTTTGTCTCATGGTACTAGTTGAGAACTTCGCTTCTGCTTCATGAGGACCCATATGGTCTCTCCAGGAGCATTACAAGGTCAATAGGACATGGAAGGACTCAGTGGTATACCCCAGTTGTGACTGTATGCAATGGAATCTAGAAGCATTGCTCATAATAAACCCACAGGACCTTTTTTTTTTTTGGCAAAACACACTTGAGTTTTTACATGATCCTTGCTTTTCAAAACATTCATCTTCAGGCTAAACTTTTCCATGCCTGGTCTTCAGGTCCCTAAAGCAATTTACTTTTCAGCACATTTTGAATAAAATCCCCCTTAGCTTTGTTCTTTGTTAACTGAGGGTGAATTAAAGTGTTATATACACATGTATGTATGTGTTTGCTTTATGTAGTGCTGAAGCTTCATACTTGAAATGTGGAGGACCTCACAGAAACCTTTAGAAACTCTACATATTTATCAAGAAAGGAATGTTTTAATAAATCTGACAAAGGATGTAAAGAGGGTTGCAAGGTTTGGAAGATCCAATACTATCAACTCTAACATCTTGGGACCTTCAGGTAATATTTAGTATTTGTCCATTCATTTACTTAAGTTGGGACATTTGTTTTGATGAATTGTGAGTGTAGAGGTATAATCTCAGAGGGCCCTTTTGTTTTTAAGATACTAGAGAAGCCTTTCTCATTCTGGTACTTATCAAATGTATTGACATCAGTTCATAATTCCGAGACACAAACTCTCATACACCTTAGATGATACAGCCACTGACTATTCAATCTAGGGATTAAGGGATTTATCCAATATTTTGCAAGACATAAAGCTGGGAAAGGGTCTTGTTATCTTTTTAGGAGTATTATAACAAGGTAAACCTAATTAGAGCTTTCAGCTATGCAACCACTGAAAATTGGTTGTGTTGTGGTCTACTGGCGGCCTGTAGAGCTGGCAGCAGAGTCGGACAGTGAGGAGGCTGGGGAGGAACATGGGCCAGTCCTGGAGTCTGGGAAAGGCTTGAATAAGGGCTCTGCTTTGGAGGCAGAGATGGGGCCAGGGCTATCTGGGAGTAATGTGCAGACTCCAGAGCCTTCAGTGAGGCAGAGGAACAGAGGGAGCCTGTTCCCAATGCGCACATGCACAAAGCTACCAGAAGGCAAGAACAGTTAAAACAAAAGGGACAACTCGGGAGTAGGGCTTGGAGATGATTGGCCCCTCCCATAAGGCATAAAGGAGGAGCAAAGGTACGTGAGCCTTTGCAGGAAGCAATGTTGTTCGGTCTGGCTGGTTTAAATTCTGCAGCTCCGTTTTGACTCTGTGTTTCATGTGGCCTTGCAAAGGTAATTGCCAATTAGGTCTTGGCAGCGTGTCAAGGGAGAACTGTGGCAGACTTCTGTCAGACTCTTTACAACTATTTGTGACTCATCTGTGAATGAACAGAATGAGAATGAACAGGCTGTGAATGAACAGAATTCACAGCCATTGAAATAAAAAGAGGGCTTTTGGGACTAATTGTGTGCTTTTTACTGTCTCAGGAAGCCTAGGTCAGAACAGGCTGCAGGATTTAGTTTAATTTAATTTAATTTCAAACTTATATACCGCCCTTCTCCCTGAGGACTCAGGGCGGTGTACAGCCAGAGTTAAAAACATAAAATACAAACATTAAAAACAATTAAAATATATATATAAATTTGGCCCCATAATTTAAAAGGTGACAAACCAATTAAAACATTTTAAAAATTTTTTAAACCAGCCTGGCTTGCTGGAAAAGATAGGTTTTAAGGGCATGGTGGAAGGCACCAAGGTCTTGGATTCTCCTCATCTCTGGGGGCAGCTGATTCCAGAGGGTAGATGCCCCAACAGAAAAGGGTCTCCCCCTGGGGGTCACCAGCCTACATTGTTTGGCTGATGGCACCCTGAGGAGGCCCTCTCTGTGGGAGCTCACGGGTCGATGGGAGGACATCGGTAGCAGAAGGCAGTCTCAAAGATAACTAGGCCCTATGCCATGGAGCACTTTAAAGGTGATAACCAAAACCTTGAAGCACACCCGGAAGTCCACCGGAAGCCAGTGCAGCTCACGCAGGAGCGGTTTTATGTGGGAGTGCCATGCTGCTTCCGTCACTACCTGCGCGGCTGCATTCTGGACCAGTTGGAGCCTCCGGGTGCTCTTCAAGGGGAGCCCCATGTAGAGAGTGTTACAGTAGTCTAGGCGAGAGGTGACAAGGGTGTGAGTGACTGTGCACAGGGAATCCCGATCAAGAAAGGGCCGCAACTGGTGAATCAGGCGAACCTGACAGAAAGTCCCCCAGGTTACAGCCGTCAGATGTTCCTCCAAGGACAGTTGCATATCCAGGAGGACTCCCAGATTGTGAACCCTCTCCGTAGGGGCCAAAGACTCGCCCCCAATAGTCAGTGATGGAGTCAACTGACTATATCGGGATGCTGGGAACCACAGCCACTCAGTCTTGGAAGGGTTGAGCTTGAGCCTGTTCCTCCCCATCCAGATCCGCACAGCCTCCAGGCACTGGTACATCACTTCAAGGGCATTGTTAGGGTAGCCTGGGGTGGAGATGTAGCACTGGGTGTCATCAGTGTACCAGTGGTATCTCACCCCAAAGCCCCGGATGATCTCACCCAGCGCTTTCACATAAATGTTGAACAAGAGGGGTGAGAGGACCGACCCCTGCGGCACACCACAAATGAGAGGCCTCGAGGTCAACCTCTGCCCCCCTGCCAACACGAACTGTGACCAGTCGGAGAGAAAGAAGGAGAACCACTGTAACATGGTACCCCCCATCCCCAACTCTTCCAACTGGTGCAGCATGATACCATGGTCGATGGTATTAAAAGCCGCTGAGAGATCTAACAGGACCAGAACAGAGGAGCAACCCCTGTCCCGAGCCCTCCAGGTCCATGGTTTTTCTGAGGGATGATAACCATAAGGAAATGCAAAATAATTACATAAATGGCTAAGAGACGAAAGGTCTTTTTGAAACAGCTGTTGTGCATTCCTGTAAACACTCTTTAGTTTAGTACATGTTGCAAAGCTAGGAAGGTTGACTGTCAGAACTAAGAACAAAATCAATGAAAGGGGCAAAAATCCAATAGAAAAAAATACAAATCCACATGTTCTGTTAGGCATGGAATGAGTGTACAGCAATTATTTATACAATAAATAATTGTATAATTATTATACAAAGGGATTATACAAAGATGAATACGGTTTTCATGTATATTTTAATAAATAACAATTAATTGATTGGACAGCATGAAAAATCTGATCAGTTTACTGTGAGACTAGATTAGTGAAGCAGTTTTGTAGTAATATTGTAAGAACGAATATGCAGGAAGTTCAAAAATATAGTTAACAATTATCTGCAGAGTATGAAAACGATTTATCGAAGTTTTTCTTAGTGCCGATTTGGTAGAAGCAAAGTCCTAATTGTGAGTTCAATTTGAATCTTTCTATATAATGGAATTGCAAGCTACATATTTTGTTTTATATGCATTGTGATCATCTTCCAGGTGGGAATGAGAAACGCATTGATGAGTTTTGCCTTTTACTGCTCAGAAGAGAAACAATAATTCATCAGAAAACAATGGACACACAAAACTATTGTAACATTCTTAATTGGCAAATTAATGAGAATGCTATGAAACAGATGTGCACTTAAAAATTACTTTGGAGTGCTGTTCAAAGCCTTAGAATCCTGAAGAGGACATTTTTATGTAGCTGGCAAGTGTTGCTCAGAATAGCTCTTCAGCCATTCTGAGATTTTTTCCATTTGAAAGAAGGCCACTTCATCTCCACAGCTTGCAAGGTCTTTATAGCCAAGGACATCACCTAACTTCTCTATGATGGCCTAGTCTGCACTTTTAGAAACCTTGGAATCTTTAAAGTCATTCAATCTAAGCTTATTTGAACTACAGTACTTCTGTGGTCTCAAGTCAAGATGCATTAAAGGTGCTGCACTTCACCTAGAAACAGACACAGTCTCCATAAATGCTAGAGTTTAATATCATCTTTTGACCCTCTGGATAAAGGTGTTATGTTTTTTCTTTTGCAATTGGTTTAACCAAACCGGATGCATAGTCTTCTACCATCCTATTGGGGTGTTAGAAAAATATTTCCCTACACCAACTTCAGGGGTGAAATCCAGCAGTTTCTGACAGGTTCTGGAGAACTGATAGCGGATATTTTGAGTAGTTCGGAGAACCGGCAAATACCACCTCTCACTGGCCCCAGAGTGGGGTGGGAATGGAGATTTTGCAATATCCGTCCCCCAGGAGTGGGGAGGGAATGGTGATTTTGCAGAATCCTTCCCCTGGAGTGGGGAGGGAATGGAGATTTTGCAGTATCCTTCTCCTGGAGTGGGGAGGGAATGGAGATTTTGCAGTATTCTTCCCCTGGAGTGAGGTGGGAATGGAGATTTTGCAGTATCCTTCCCCTGCCATGCCCACCAAGCCACGCCACTCAAGCCACACCACACCCACCAAGGCCACCACAGAACCAGTAGTAAAAAAATTTGGATTTCACCACTGATCAACTTATATGTTGTTGTGGGATAGCTCAGTAGAGCCCTTAAACTACATGTTCTTTTATTGTCCACTCTACAGGAAATCCTGGACAACTTTTTACATATTCTCTCCTCAAGAAATTCTCAGCAGATAATGTCTTACATTTGCTTTGCTGCTTTTTCTGTCTGATCATTGGTCAGCCTGCGGTCTGATCTAAGCATAGTACACAAAATTGTCTGCTACGACGTCTTACTTGTCAATGACTTCTTCAGCTTCAACCTCAATAATACACGGGCAAACCATCAATACAAACTCAAGGTAAACCGCTCCAAACACAATTGCAGAAAATATGACTTCAGCAACAGAGTGGTCAATGCCTGGAATGCTCTACCCAACTCTGTTATTATATCCTCAAACCCTCACAGCTTCAATCTTAAACTATTTACTGTGGACCTCATCCCATTCCTAAGAGGTCCATAAAGGGGGCGTGCATAAGCGCACCAGAGTGCCTACCGTCCCTATCCTACTGCCCCCATTTATTTCTATTCATTTCCCTCATTCATCTCCATGTTCATATTCATACCTGTTATCTTGTACATGTTTTACAAACCAATAAAATAAAATAAAATAAGACCGGCCAATTCTGTACCTCTATATGGATTGAAAATACCAGCATCGTGTATATGTTAGTGTGTGTGTATATGAAGTGGTGGGTTTCACTTACCTTTGCTACCAGTTCGCTTGTGCATGGCACTTCTGTGCATGCGCAGAAGCTTCTGTGCATGTGCAGAGTGTATTTGATGATATCCGGCACGTGGGTGGAGCCTGGCGAATCGGTAGCAATCTACCACTGTGTATATGTATGAGATATTTTTTAAATATTAGCTTTCATTGCTGGCTTTCAACAAAAGGAATCATTCATCTTTAATTCAAGAATCATATTTTACATCTGGGCTGTAACAAGTTTTTTTACATGTCTTGTGATCGTAGACTAAAACTGATGCGACATTATGAACTGTGTGCACAATTATAGCAGCTGTGGAGAAGAGCAGTGATTTAAACCAAAATCAAGTTGTGGGGAAGAAAAAGGATCATATATATCATATATTTTGCATACTATGCATCAGTAAGAATGACTCATTGCTCATAGAAAACATACACCTCTCTGCTCCTGATCATTCTTTGGTGAGTAGGATTCTTGTAAATAAATTACAATTAAGGAAACTTTGCTCTAAAAAAGTAGGGCAATTTAAAGGAAGGCTTGGATTTTATTTATTTAGCTCTGGGTGTAATTTATATTTTGGCAGGTCCTTCTAATACAGGACTATACTTTAATTGACATTCATTATAAATGGACATTTGGAGGAGTTTAAGAATGCAACACCTTTGTAGAAATCTGCTAAGGTTAGAAGTGGCAATCATTTGCCTTCAGGTTGTATATATAAAAAAGATCTTTCCCTTTCCCCCTTCTTAATGTTTCTACCATGTTGACTAGGAAGAACTCAAGTAATGAAAACACAACTTTCTGGACGTTAGGAATTGAAAGCCAAATCTAACCTTGCCAAATGATCATATTACACTGGGAGATTTATTCGTATTATTTGAAGCGGAGTTAGTAAGAGGGGAAGCAAATTTGGGAGGAAGAACAAAAGTAGCTTTGGCAACTGTCTAAAGATGATGATAACTGTTGTTATTGGCTGTAATTAGACCCCCCATGGTCTTACAAGATGATGACCATAAAACTATATTTCAGTTTATGATTAAAGTGAATGCTCAAACAAACATATTCTTTATTTTAAAAATATAGTTCTGTTTCTTTCTCTTGGAAACTTCCCACTCATCCTCCTTCCTGACTGTTTTATCTTTCCTCTGTGTACTTGGAGACATTCCTCTTAAATTTAACATTAAGGCATGAATCCAAATATTGTTGGAACAGAGGTAGGGCATCTGGAATATCGTGTTTAAAATACACTATCAACCCTGTGACCAGAACATTCAAAATACGGGTTTCAGACAAAACTAGGCAATTGTCTATTCATGATGGGTTTTTTTTTAATACATTCAGAAGAACTTGCAGGATAATTGATTAAATTAAATAAAGAATAGCAAGGGATAGCTAGAACCAAATGGACCAGACAAAATTAATAAAAACAGTAACTCAAACATTAAAAGCTATGGTTTTTTTTTAAAATTCCAAATGTCAATATTAGATTGAGAGGTCTCATTTTGAAGAATGTTTGATAATCTGGGATTTGTAGTCCATTTAATCTTGTTGTTCCAGACGTGCCAAATTGGCTTTTCTCATCATTCTTCTGAACAAATAATTGTTTCACCGAGTCCCTGAGCTTAGTCCCAGCTTTGGTTAGCTTTCTTCATTCCCAAACTTACACATTCAGCTTCCTAGTCACGTTTTTGTTTCATCCATTTACTGATAAGATTTCTATGCTGTCCATCAAACCTGTGTCACTCTGGGCTGTTTACAGGTAAAACCATAGAGTCATATGAAGGCCATTGTTAAAAACAAAGTTAAAAAAACAGAATTAAAACCAAGTTAAAAGCCAACAGGGGGGAATCACAAATCAGTGGGGTATGTCTTCCCCACCCGTGCTGGCCATTCACACATGCCTGCCTGCATTCCTTGACCCTCGACTATCTCCTTCCCACCTTCATGCACCCTCCCAAAGCCTTTCCATGCCTCCCTCATACCCTTGCTCACCCTCCCTGTCCCTTGCACCATCATATACATCTGTCCAGCCTTGTGCACCCTCCCCAAGCCTCACCTCCCTCACCCCCTTGTGTATCCCTTGTGCCCTCTACCAACCCATTGGCCTGCCAGGCTGCTTGTGGACCACCTGTGACTTGGAACCTCTTGCCGGCTTCTCCATTGACTTGGTTGTGGGAAACCAGGAGGAAATTGCCTTGCTTAGCAATTGTGGGTTAAATGACACACAGTAATGACTGTTTACTGTTTAATGACAGTTAATGACAGCACTTTAATGGCAGTTAAAGACAGAACTGCAGGGGTTAACATTGCTAAGGAATAAAGTTGTGCTTTACAACTACATCGTTTAGCAGTGGAAATTCTGGTCATAATTGCCATTGTAACAGATTGCCTGTAAATGCAATATGGCATGGGATCAGGGTGTTTTAATCCCATTGTTTCCATCTATTCCATTAAATTAGACAGAAATGGCAAGTTCTGAATCCCATCTATTGGGAATGGTTATCAATGGGGTCCAGGAAATAGGCCTTTTTTCTAGTTGTGCCTGCCCTCTGGAATACTATATGCCACTCAAGATTTGGCTTCAAGTCTTTGAAGACCTGACTGATTTCCCAGATGGGGAGTTGGGAGAGATGGGAGGGGTTGGGTTGAGTGGAGGTTGGGTCGAGTTGAGACCATGCTATTGGTGGATTTTGTTTGGATTTTTTGTGTGTATTAGTTGGCTAGGAATGGTATGTATAATTCATACTTTTGAGTAGATATGTATAAGATTGTGCTAGAATGATATTGTAGAAGGAGGTGGATTGGAATTATCCTAATTTTTAAAGAAGGTCCTTTTCAAAGAGTAATTCACTTGTTGCTTTTCTCTTTTTTCACTCTCCAAAATATCTTTTGAAAAATGCTTTGGGAAACTGAAAAAGAAAACTTGAAACATAATTTTCCACTGTTTCTTTTTAACCATTTGATGTTATCTAAACCTTAACATAGCATTTTTCAGCAGCAGGTGGCAGTAACTGGCTTACCTGGTTGAGCTAGTAAGCTAAGCAAGGTTTGGTGTTGTCCAAATTTGGGTGGGAGGAAAAAAAAACATCCTTGAAGTAAAGAGTAGCAATCTGTTTCCATATAGTTGCCAAAAACTACAATGCTGATGTGTCCATGAAGTCACTGGAAATGAAACATGGCTCAAATGGGACTATAAATATATTACCTTGATAAAATGACATTACTTGTTTTACGTAACTGAGCTCCATTAAATTCTAATATACACATAGACACATGCACACACCAGGACACACAAAGACAAAACACACACTTTAATAGATAACTGGATTATAATTCTTTGTCTATTATGTAGCTTTTCATTGATAAAACCATCTTTGTAACAGAACTAATAAATTCTGTTAAATGAAACAAACAAAATGTTAAAAAGTTACGATATTTATCTAGATTATACATCTAAATTATATGAAAGTAACCAAAATATCTTTACAATCCCCAAGGCGTGTCACAACTTTTGAGCACCCCTAATGTTTGGAAATTTAAAGTTGAAAAATTTGACACACCCTAAATTATAAGAGTATGACATAACTCTCTTTTCCGCTTGTAATATTGTTGAAGAATTATACCTACATCTGCTCATTGAGTGTAATAAGGGATTTTGATTTTCTGAATATGTCACAACAGGAATGTTTCAGGAATGTTAGATTTATACAGTTTATTTGAAACCGAACTCAAATCACCAGAGGTTTCTGAGGGCTTCAAAATAATAGATAATTATACAAATGACAAATTGTTGGAAGAATGAAATTTAATTAGAATTGTTAACATTAATGAAATAAATCTGCTCTACAAGCACTGAACTGTTGATTGGGCATCAAATTGAACCAAGATGAAAATGGTTTGTCAGAAATCAAGTAACTGAGTCGATTTAAGTTATGATGCAATGTTTCATAATGAAATCTTGAAAACTGCAATTAAATAAAACTCTTTTGTTTGAAGTGAAGTTGTGCACTGCTTGTTTGGTTTCAAAGATAGTCTTTAAAGTTTAAGGAAAAGATGAGGGCAGGTCTTCATTTGGAAAAATTTGAAGAATGGGCAGAATGTGTGTGTGTGTGTGTGTGTGTATTTGTGTGTGTGAGTGTATGTACACATGTATAATATCTCATGATTAATGATTGTAACTATGATTTATGATCTATGACCTATCACTTCATTGTTGAACAGTGAGAGCTTATGCACCGAAACAAATTCCTTGTGTGTCCAATCACATTTAGGCCAACAAAGAATTCTATTCTGTTCTGTTCTGTTCTGTTCTGTTCTGTTCTGTTTTATTCTACATATTTGGAGATATGCTACAAGCTACAAGCCATTATGACACTTGAATCTGCTAATTTTGGATTCACTTGGTTTCTCATTTTTCCAGTGTTATGTTCAGTTTGAACCTGTTTAACATTCCCTTCACAGAACTTTGAAGAAAATTTGGTGTATAATAATAAGCAGTTAAATTACTTATGAATACTGACCACAGTATATCAAATATGACATATGTGTAACTGACAAATCCAGTAATGTTTCTATTTAATTTTAAAATAAGGGGCTTGTCAAAAATGAAAGATTAATTAAAATAAAGTTGACAAGAAAAGTCAGGAGGGCAAATCTCTTAGGATTCTGGGAAGTTATTCAAAACCATTATAGCAGAAGCTTAACTAAAATGTGTACCACAGATTAGGAACGATACAAACCAGACCAAAGTTGTGTCAGAGCAGATAACAAGTTGGCTATGGGAAGTTATAAAAGGCCAAAAGGCATCCTTCAAAAAGCACAAAAGTAAAAATAAAAAAGATTTTTGGTACATAAGTTACCAAAAGGACTTCTTTAGAGAATATATCAAATGTAAACTGATCATAAGGCATGCAAACACAAATAATATTTGCAAAACAATTAGATCAAACACATATTTCACTTTCACGTCTTTATTTTCTCCTATTATTATCCCCTCCCCTCTCCGTTTAGCTTAGGTTTTAGTCTTCATCTCTTTCTATTTTGAAAAGTAAAGGAAAATGGCACTATCCAATAGTTTAGCGCTACAAGATTAAGCAACAGGAAACTCAATTCCAGTGGCAATAGATGCATTGCTAGAAGACCTGAAGGATCAGGCTGGAGATGGATCCTCCTGAAGAAAATATATCTATGTCAGTGATGGCTAACCTTTTTGCTGTCGTGTGCCAAAAGCAGGGGGAGTGTGTGGGGGTCGCGTGCACGTGTGCCCACACCCATAATTCAATGCGCCCCCCCCCCCCCCTCACGCACGCACGTGTGACCCCCCCACACTCCCCCTGCTTTTGGCACGCAATGGCATGGTGGTCCCGGTAAGCTCGTTTTTTGCCCACCCCAAGTTCCAGAGGCTTTCTTGGAGCCTGGGGAGGGTGAAAACAGACTCCCCCTCCACGGAGGCCGGAAACAGCCCATTTTCTGACTTCTGGTGGGCCCGGAAGGCCCGAAAATCAGCTGGCCAGTGTGTGAATGTGTGCTGGAGCTGAGCTAGGGCAACACTTGTATGCCCACAGATATGACTCCGCGTGCCACCTGTGGCACATGTGCCATAGGTTCCCCATCACGGATCTATATAGTAGTCACTGTGTGTTCATCTATTTGTGATTGAATGAAGTTCTGTTGTACAGGGCAAGTAAACCTAGGTACGGATGGTTATTGTGATATCACTATCTATTTCAATTGTGTTCACAACTATTCACATGCTTACTTAGAGTAAATTGATCTTCAGGTTGAAATATAATTCCCATTTCTTCTTTTAAAGCAAGGCAGGGAAACCAGTAGTCCTAGTCGACATATGGCCCTCAGCTTTTTCACCCTCTGACTATAGTTATAGATAGCATATTTTACCATTATTGGCATAACAGTTAGAAAAATAAAATGACTTTCCCAGAAATCAACCTTATGTACATGTGATGTAGTCCCCCACACTACCACTCCTAGCCCCACCTCCTACACAAATGGTTGTTAGATAGTCAGGGAATATAAAGCTACCATGACAACTAGACTTGTGAGTAATCTATTACCTCATATCTTAGTTGCAGAAGGTTTCTCGGTGCCACTTCCAATGGACCAATTGTGAGTCATTCCATTCCCTCATGTTCTATTTCTTCACTTTTGTGGGTACAATATCTGTAGGAGATGACCAGGCAGAGCTTGAAGGTGGGGTCAAATGCATCATCAGTTTGGAAACCTATTGCAGTCACTAGAGATCTAAATCCAGCCCCCTGTGAATTCTGTTAACTCTTATCTAGCTCCAATTTGCCTTGACCTATACTAGATCAGATTCTTGTGTATAGGTAGCAATAATAAACTCCTCCGTGTCTTGGGTCCTGTTCCTGATTATTTGTGCCTGACAGTATCTGACTAGACACCGAGGCAATGAAATGTTGGGCTAAAGTTGTGTTTGCGTAGCTCAAATTATGTGCACCTTTATTTTCTAGGATTACACAATCCATTGAACAATAAATTTAACTAATAGGTTGGGTTTATACAACATACCTAAAATGTGGTTGGCTAGTTTTTTTTAAAATTTAAATTTAATTATTTATCAAATTATAGCACTATATCACTCTCTGGGCAGTTTATAGGTAAAAACCTGTACATAGTTTATTAAGCAGGCAAAGCCTAGATGGGCATTTGAGCCTACCCAGCACAGATGCTTTTATAATTTTATAACAATTTTAAATTGAAGAGTTTAACAAAAGTGCTAATGGCATTTTCACTCCCAATCAATGCTCTCTCTACAAGTTTCTCGTATTCTATTACCTTCAATCAAGTACTCATTTCACTCAGTTATAAAGTGAAAACAGATTAACTATTTTTCAACCTTCTGGTATTGTACCATCCATTTTATTTTGAATATAGGCATATATACTGCCTTTCAACATAGTTGTACAACTTTTTAGAGAACTATACGCAACACATTTGAAATAGAGTGGGACCAGAATAAAAATTACATCTGATTTTGTTTCATAGCCATGATAATTGAATTATGTTTACCTTTGTTTAATTAAATATTTCCAATCATATATTTCTAATTTTCAGTGTGCCAGAAGGAGAAAGAAACATTAATTGGCTTGCAATTTTTGGATAGTTTTTGAAGACTCTGCCGAAGGCTTTTGAATTAAATGTGCTCCAGTGTTTCAGCTTCTACCTTTACTCATGTCCAAAGAGTATAAGTGTAGATTATGCAAATTGCAACCATGTTGACCATCTGAGTTTAAAAAAATGACCCGTTGTGGTTATCAGACCTTTCCATCAGACATGAAACTGAAATCGAATAATTGTGACATGTATAATGCTATTTTGTGAATTCCAGCATTGCCGGTGTTTAATTTCTACCATGCAGGCCAGAGTTGTAATATGGGGAAATTGTGATAAGGCCAAAATGAAAACCACACACAGTACCCAAAAGGCAGCTTTCCTTACTCCTGGTTGCTTGGGGATACTGTAACTCTGGCTTTGCAGTGATGGAAATCACTAGGAAGGCCTTTACCATTATTTCTTAAAACGTTCCCATCAGCGCCTACACTTTGTTTGCTAGATCACAACATTAAATGGTGTCAATAGAGTTACGTTTTTTCTTCTTCAATCAGATTATTCGATACAGATGGCATGCATTGTATGCCTTCATTCCTAGAAGATGTAACTGAAATAAAAAGAAGCAGACAGTCTCCTCCAGCCAATCTGGAACACTTAAATATATTTTGTTCTCTAGGCAGAGATTACATCTATAAAGAAATACAATTTTTCAGAATACACTAAACCTAATTGCCAGAGAAATATTTTCTATACCATTTTAAAAACCCAATAATAGTTCCCTGTTTAAAATGCTCCCAACACTAAATCTGATCTCCTGCTAACTTTCTGCACATTGCTGTACGTGTCTGGATGTTATCCAGGTTTCAACAATGCTATATGTCATTATAAACAAACATTAATTCTACTCTCTGTAATCATTTTTCTTCAAAAAAAAAAAAATCACCACTTGAGCCTTCAGTGATTGCTTCCCCATGAAAATGCAGGAATTCAAAGCCAGTTCCCATAAAATTCAGATCACAAAAAGTATCCCTGCATATTTATAATAAAGCTACATTTTCAACAGTCCTTAGGAGGGAAAATATTTCCATGTAGGTGATTTTCTGAGTCCTAATCAAACACAGCTGCCTCTGTGTGTCTGCTGTCCATTGACTTCACTGTACAAAAAAGGATACAGTCATGAATATAAACCTACAGTAATTTTTAGGTGAAAGCATCAGGGCATGGGTGTGCTGTGATGGCACAGCTCTTATCTCATTTTTATTAGATTAGAACCAGATCTACCATGAGGCATTTTGTATCATGGAGAAACAGCAAATGAAAGTTTTGTCTCACAATTCTTTGGGGTCAAATTTCCATCACGACTGACTGGTCTGACCCACTGGCCTTGTTCAGAAAATGTGCTTAATCAGATCAGCAAAGAAATAGGCAGATGCATTCATAAAGTATGCTTGGTTAATGTTAATCTTGGTTTGTTTGGGGGGGTTTTTTTGGTGTATTTTAGTGTTTGGTATACAGTAAACCTGTCCTGTTTGAGTGCAAGATCACAAGACTCAACATATTGTGTGAATGCAGAAATTCATCAACATTTAACTGTAGGCAAATTCTACACTCTACTGCAGAAAATGTGATCACATTACACAGTATTTTTGTGTCCTTCTTAGACAAAGGATAATGGTAAAACATTTATTTGGTTACCCAGGAAAAGGTTTAATAAGAGTATTAACCCATTACAGGAATCTGTATAAATACTGCTTTAGAATAGAGCATAAGCTAGTGGTTAAATCCAATTCACAAAGATTGATACTATCAACACATGGACTCTGGAACGGCTGAGAATAAGGCAAGCAAGCACAATAGCAAGAAAACTCTGAAGATTAAATACATTAAACAGCTCAAAGTGTCTAACTGAGTTAAGAACACTCAGTTACTTAAACTCAGCTTTAAAATAAATTTTATATTCAGTTTGAGCTTCCATATGCAAAATCATTCATAAAAACTATGTCTTTTTTTTATTTTTTTTTTATTTTTATTTATATGCCGCCCTTCTCCGGAGACTCAGGGCGGCTTACAAGGCGTTAAGCAATAGCCTTCATACTTTTGTATATTTTATACAAAGTCAGCTTATTGCCCCCACAAACCGGGTCCTCATTTTACCCACCTTAGAAAGGATGGAAGGCTGAGTCAACCTTGAGCCTGGTGAGATTAGAACTTGCAGTAATTGCAGGCAGCTGGATGTTAAATGCTGCCTTGTAGGAGGCATTAGCCTCCTACGCCACTCAGGCTCCTGTCTTGAGCTATTCCTATCAAGTTTCATAGCAATTGTATTTGCTTTAACTATTTTAGGAGTTATTTTAGACATAACTGTCTATTCAAGTTAGTGGGGGCTCAACCCAGTGGTGAAATGTAAAATTTGTTACTACTGGTTTAGTGGGCGTGGCTCGGTGGTGGTGGGTAATGTGACTGGGTAGGCATGGCCAACTTTTTCTTGTTTACTTTTAAAAGCATTTTTTCTACAACTTTAAGAGGTTGCAGAAAAAAATGCTTTTAAAAGCCTTTGACGATCCCAGCTGAGCCGCGCAATCATCAGAGGCTTTTTTTTTTACTTTTAAAAGCATTTTTTCAGTCAAAGAGGTTGTAGAACAAATGCTTTTAAAAGTAAAAAAAAAGCCTCTGATGATCATGCGGCTCAGCTGGGCATGGGGGGGGCAGGGAATTTTTGCTACTGGTTCTTCGAACCACCCGCTGCCATCGCTATCAGATCAGGTGATCCAGTCCGAACCGGGAGCATTTCACCCCTGGCTCAACCTATAACCAACTGTTAATTCTAACATGGTTAAAGAATGTGATCCCTATTTCAATTTTGATGAATCCCACTTGAAGAAGATTGTCACAATGGGACACCTGGAACAGTGTTCTCAATTGTGGACTGAACATAGTAAAATTAGTTCATGGACTCAGTTAAATTCCCTAGAAGTAAAATGCTCAGCATTTTAACTGCATCAAGGATGAATTCAGTTTCCTTAATGTAAAAGTAGCTGAGAGTTCCGTTGCCCATTTGGGAAAACATAAAATACTGAAGCATTCACTTCTTTGGAGCTTGAAGCAGACAGAATAAAGGGATTTAATGTGACAAATGCCACCCCCAATTGTAGACTCTGCCCCCACCATTATTCCAGATAAGCTTCCTGTCCCTTTGGCAAATGCCTTAGTCTTGCCTTTATTCAGTTTATTCCATTGCAAATGGTCCTTACAAAAGAAAACCAGGGTATACTATTTATGGTTTTCTTTAGCTATCAGATTTAAAAGGTTGCCAGACTTCATAATAAGTCTGGATAACATATAACACTTAAAATCAGCACAAAACAATACAATCAAGAAAAAGATACAATTCATATCAAGTAATCTAAATACCACTCTTGTCTTTATCTGTTTTTTTATACCCTCAAGTTAACTCAAACAGTCCATTATACCACAACAATTTTTGAAACAAAAATCTGCTAACATAAAGAATGTATAAAGAATCTGGGACCTATTCCTATGGAATTGAAATTTCTACAATGTTCAGACCAGGTTTCTTTTCTTTTCTTTTTTGCATTTTTAAATTTTTTTTTAAAAACACACAAATAAACATACAATACATCTTTTTGGAACAGAGCATTGATCTGGTCATAAATTTATTCAACATTTTGTTCATCTTTAACAGAATTTTATATATTCTATTTTAGCCATAACACTTCACATATCTCAACTATTACCATCTTATAGAAAGCTAACTCACATTAACTTGATCAAAGCAATTACCCTTCTATTAATCCACCTTAAATCTTGATTCAATTAATACCTCATAGTACATTTCACAATTCTTACCCTAAATATTCACTATTAACAATACAGTTCAAACATGTTTATGTTTCTAAATCTTCCTTACACTTTATTATTACTTCATATAATATTCATTCAATCTTTATTTAATTATTATTTCATCAAATTTATATCTTATCTCTAATCTTGAAAATATACCAATTTAACATTTAAACTGAGTTCTTAGTTCAAATAACATCACATAATACAATTCACGATTATTTCCCTAAATTCTGTCTATTTAACAATACCATTTATATAAAAGCCAGTTAAATGAGTCTTATTTAGTAAATCATAATCCTATATTATTTCAATTTTCTTTTATTTTTGCTTAACTAAATGTATTATTGAAAATATTCAAATTATTACAATTGTTATAGGTATTTAAACAATAACCCATTGTTTATTATAGCCATCAATTTTCTCAAATAATACTATCCAACATCTTAATAAAAATTAATTCATTATGTCCATTGATATATTTTCTTTATATAATCTAATTTTCATATATTTTAGCTTCAATCCATATTTCAATTCTAGATATCTATAATATATTCTTCTCTCATTTCTATCTTCCTTTCTCTCTCCCCTATTTTGCCCTATCTGTCTCATTGTTTCCCCTCTCTTCTCTCTCTTATTTTACCATTGTGATCTCAATATAATCATTAAATACAAGTCTTGGACTCTACTATTTTACTCTATATCTCTAGTATTTTCCAACCTTTTTATTCTTTTTGAGTTAATATTATTCCAATTATAAAAGTTCTGATGTAGTCCCCCCCTTTCCCCCCCCCAAAGTCGAGCCGGTTGCAGACAAAGAAATCCTCCCCAAAAAGTTCTCATGGCTTTTATCTGTAATGTTCACAATTTTCCAAAACAAAGACCAAGTTGCAATTATTCCTTTTTATCCCTGAAGGTGTCTCTCTACAATCCACAATTACCAATTGTCAAACAAGTATCCATTTTATTTCAATCTACATCGACAATCATATTTAGCTTCTCTTTTTCTTTTTAGCTTTTAAAAATATCAAATCAGTTTTATAGTCCAGTCTGAATTTAAACAGCTCTTCTCACTTCTTTTTTCCTTTTTCCTTTTATTTATACGACACTTCTGTTTTAAAGCTTATTGTCCATTCTCTTTGTTTTTCTTGAAATTCACAAAAAAAGAGGATCTATTTAAAGGATCTATTTATTTCTTTCCGATCCTTTAACCAATCTTGGGGCAATTTCTCTAGTTATTGAAATTTCCAAATAATTTTGTTCAAAAGTCAATTTTTCATCGGGTTTTTATCCCTTTAAGATTGTGCTTCAGAATCTTCTTTTCTTCCCCCCTGCTCATTAGCCGCTGTTTCATCGCTAGGGGTCTTAAAGTTAAAAAAAATATTTTTCTTATTGTTGTTTCAAACCATGGGTTGGCTGTCACTTACCCGGCTTCCAAAAACTCTGTTCCATTCATCACTCCTGCTCAGTGCTTAATCCCATTGCCCCAGCTTCGTGGCAGCCGCAATGGCTGCCATCCCCCGCTGCTGAGTCATAGAGAGTTTCCTCTGGCCTTCAAGGAACTTGCTTGTTCCTCTTGGTCTTCTGAGGTGCCTCTCCTTCTTCCCCGTCCCTACAGGATGGTTCTAGTCCGAAGACCCATCGGCAGCGGTTCGTCAGCCTGGTTTTTGCGGAGCTCATCATAGTCCACTAATTCCTCGACTGTCTCACCGCAATGCCAAACTGGAAGTCCAGACCAGGTTTATTTTCAAAGGTATAAGAGTTGCAGCATTCCCAAGTGATATGATAGTGATTTCCAATGCTCCCTATCAGCTTCCCATAGGCAAAGTAAGAAATTGGCTCCTATTCCCACTGGATTTTTTGCCCACTTGTGATCATTCTGTTTGTCTAGGTAAGTGAATGTTGACATTATGGACATTTGTTTCCCACCACTATTATTTTTCTATTCATGACATATACTCTTATTAGATGATCCCAAGATCGTCCAGTATTGGGGTAAAAATTCCTCTACAGAGGAATTATTGAGTCTGTCATCTGCACCTTTATAACTGTCTGGTTTGGTTCTGCAATTCCTTGTGTGTTCAATTACACCTGGCCAATAAAAAATTCTATTCTATTCTATTCTATTCTATTCTATTCTATTCTATTCTAT
>WNWU01000004.1:22399396-22415559 GCA_012654045.1 Ptyas mucosa
ATAGAATAGAATAGAATAGAATAGAATAGAATAGAATAGAATAGAATTTTTTATTGGCCAAGTATGATTGGACACACAAGGAATTTATCTTGGTGCATATGTTCTCAGGATATATAAAAGAAAAGATATGTTCATCAAGAATCATAAGGTACAACACTTAATGATAGTCATAGGGTACAAATAAGCAATCAGGAAACAATATCAATATAAATCATAAGGATACAAGCAACAAAATTACAGTCATACAGTCATAAGTGGAAGGAGATGGGTGGTGGGAACGATGAGAAGATTAAAGTAGTTTCAAAGGATGACAGAACTGGTTACAGGGTTGTCTAGTAAAATATATAAATTAGATATACACAATCCTGCAAGAGGCTTGCCACTCATTCTAATCCAAGACCTGAGAGAAAAAAGGCATGTTTTAAAAGATATGTTAAACAAGCTTAGGGTAGGGTTATTAAAACTCTATTCTGTAGTAGGGTAGAAATGATACATCCTTGTTTTTATTTCCCTCGTAGTTGGTAATGCTTCTGACAGATGTCTTGCTATACTGCATCTTATTCTAACGTAGCCATGAACATATAATCTAGAGATAAGGGATTTTTGTTAAGAGCACGAGAAGCCTGCTTGAAATCCACTGACATGCTGCAAATTGGGTTGATTTAGAAGTTGTGATATATTTTTCCAGCACATAATGTAGTATTTGACACTGGACCATTAAAGACAGGCAGTCTCTAAACCATGCTTGTTCATCTGTAAAGATATTCTCCAAGTCCATTCATGACTACAGGCCACAATGGAATCAGAAACCTAAATATTTATTTTGGTGCTTGTGTAGATAACATACTTTCAACTTCTATTGAGAAAAAGCACACAGTTAATTCATCGTTAAGAGGCACTTCAAAAATGTTACAAGCATAACCCCAGCTGTTATATAATGTGGATTAGGTGTCCACTGTTTGAATCTGACTCTCGCCGTATGTTTAAGTTCGTGACCCCAAAGAAAACTTTATAAAAACAAAAAACAAAGCAATGTATTGATATATCGCATTACATCAAGTTCATTAGAATTAGCAGCTTTCCTTGTCAACCGAGCATGAGCTTCACAGAACATACTACAATAGATCAAAAAGTTTTATGGATTCAAATGCTTTGTGGTTTTAGCTGGCCACCCACAATCAAGCCCTGCCTCCCACTGAGAAGAGCTTTATATGTGGGCTGCTATTATTACCCAGAATACTCTTCACCTTTCTCATGCTCCAGAGAAGACAACTTTCCAGTTATGCCTTTTCTCAATCAAAGTGGAGTCAGTTTTCCGATTCTGTTACAACACCACACCAGTCCTGTTACAACTCAGATTAAAAGTGGGATGTACACAAAGACATAAACCTAAAACAAAATAGTACATGAAGACATAAACATTAAGACAGAGAATTACAAATAAGACTGAATGTAAAAAGTACAATGGAAATTACTGAGCCTAAAGCCTAAAATTTCCAGATAGGCTGTTCCCTCAATGACTATAAGAAATAAAGTTTTCAGAGAGTGGTGTGGAAGAAAGGTGCAAATAAAGTTAGAGGGAGGGAGTTAAAAAGGTAAAGGTTCCCCTCGCACATATGTGCTAGTCGTTCCTGACTTAGGGGGCGGTGCTTATCTCCATTTCAAAGCTGAAGAGCCAGTGCTGTCCAAAGACTTCTCCATGGTCATGTGGCCGGCATGACTAAACGCCAAAGGCGCACGGAACGCTGTTACCTTCCCACCAAAGGTGGTCCCTATTTTTCTACTTGCATTTTTTACGTGCTTTCGAACTGCTAGGTTGGCAGAAGCTGGGACAAGTAATGGGAGCTCACCCTGTTACGCGGCACTAGGGATTCGAATCGCTGAACTGCCGACCTTTCGATCGACAAGCTCAGCGTCTTAGCCACTGAGCCACCATGTCCCATCAGGATGCAATCATCATCATCAGGGACATCATCAGGGAGGGAGTTAGAGGCAACCATATTTAATTGCAGGTGAGCTATCTGCAAAAATACCAGAAATAGTCAATTAGGTTTCCAAAGAAAAGCCTAGCTCTCCTTTTTATTTTGGATTTGACTGCTTTGGCTGCTTTGACTTATTTATCCTGTCTGCTGATGTTCAGCTCCACCCACATTTCCCAGAAAAAAATCAGGTGGGGGGCAGGAAAGAGGATGGGAAGGAAAAAGTATGTGTGTGTGTATGGGGAGGGAAGCTGCAGTTCAATTGGCTGCCAGTTTTGCAGCATTTGGTCTGCAGATTGCCCACCCATGCATTCGGAATAAGAATTGGTTGCTACTAGATTTCTGCTCAGCTGAACTGCCCTTGCAATGAGTGTTTGAAACAGAAAATTGCTGTTTTGCCCTCCAGCTCTTCTGCTGTAAAGGCTCTTGGCTAACATTACAAAATTAAATATGCGCTTCCATACGTGATGAAGTCATTACTGAGAGTGATTTAGGAGAATTTTAAAGCTATACACTTGAAACTCTTTGCATAGAGCTTACATAACCATCAGGAGCTACTGGATTCTTTCTACTGCCATCTTTTGGTTTGAGGATAAAGCTAATGTTCTCCGGAAACAGAAAACGGATATTAAGTAACATTCTTGGACTGTAGCTTCCCCTGGATGAAAAAAAAAAATACATTGAAGCTCCCAAAATTATTCATCTCTATGGATCATATCTACTCAGGGCATGCTTGAATTTACCATTTTATCTGGTCCTGATACAGGTTTCACCCTAAAATAGCTTAAGAAAATTCTGAGCAGGCTGAGACACTATGACAATAGCATGCAAAGTTTGGTTCAGACAGCAAATTATGGGTAGATCTTTTGAACACAGACAGACAGACAGACACACACACAATAAATTTGCATATGCAAAGTAAAAGCATCAAAATGCACATACAAGCAGACACAGTAAATTTTTTTGGGGAAAAAATCCTTTCTTATAAGTCTAATATTTTCTAACGTCATATATATATATATTCCTATATAAGGTAAAGGTAAAGGTTCCTCTCGCACATATGTGCTAGTCGTTTCCAACTCGGGGGGAGGGTCCTCATCTCCGTTTCAAAGCCAAAGAGCCAGCGCCGTCCGAAGATGTCTCCGTGGTCATGTTGTAGGAAGTTAGCACCCACCCCTTTCCTGGAAGAGTAAAGTATTTTGGGAAATATTAAGAAGGCAGAATATTATATTTCCCTGGATGAGAAATGAAGAAGCATATTTTACAGACAAAGCAGCTCCCACCTTCCTGCCCCCGACCCTTTGTTAATGGGCCAGAGGCAGAAACCCAATCCTTTGGACATTTGCAACACAATAGCAACAGAAATTAACACAATGGGACCCATCTAGGATGAAACTCACCACATGTGACCTGGGAAGCATGTGACCTGAGAAGCACATGTGACGTCAGACAGCAAGGCTAGCTAAGACCCCCCACCCCCTGGGAGTCTGACAACCAATCAGGATACTCTTTCGGGGCCCCAGGAAGTTCAGAGCCAGGGACAGCATAAAAACCCGAGAATTCGCTGTATCTGCCCCTTTTCTGTTCAGGAACTCAAGCCATGTGATCCTGTCCACCATTAAACCATCTTTCCAAGCAGTCTCCATGTTTCCAGTGTCTTTTTCCCCACTTGGAGCAGAACCTAGAGGATGTTTCTTTCAACAATGTGGCCGGCATGACTAAATGCCAAAGGCGCACAGAATGCTGTTACCTTCCCACCAAAGGTGGTCCCTATTTTTCTACTTGCATGTTTTATGTGCTTTCGAACTGCAAGGTTGGCAGAAACTGGGACAAGTAACGGGAGCTCACCCCGTTATGCAGTACTAGGGATTCAAACCGCTGAACTGCCGACCTTTCAATTAACAAGCTCAGTGTCTTAGCCATTGAGCCACCACATCCCATTAGTCTCTCTCTCTCTCTCTCACACACACACATGGAACAAGTTTGAATCCAAGTAAGGGTACGGCTTGAAATAGAACTATACTAGTCTCCCTTTATTTCTTTATCAGCAAATATAAATTTGGTATACAATGGTATGCGGCTGCTTGAGGACTCCTGGATTGGAGGTGAAAGGGTAGCAGTATGCTCCCTACTATATTGGGGTAGACCAGGTGCTTTGACAGAAAAACACTATATATATAAACACTATAAATATATATATTTTAAATTTTAAATTAAATTTAAAATTTAACTTTTATTTAAATTAAATTTAAATAAAATTATATATATTTTATTTAAATTTAATTCCTATAGAATCTCTCTTTCTCTCTCCCTCCCTTCCTCCCCCTCCCTCCCTCCCAGAAGAGAGGAAGGCTCAGCACAGTCGAGTAGATGCTCTGTGTCCCTCTTTCCTTAGAATTTTTCAAGCAATTACATAAAGTCGTTTGTACATGGCAAACTCCATTCAGGGGATATTGTTTGAAGTAATCTGAGATTGATTGGGGTAATCTGATATGGGATTATTACTTTAAAATGAAGATGAAGATAGACTGGGAAACAGAGAAGAGAAAGAATACAAGAACTAAACAAAAAGAATGAATTCAAATGATAACAAACATCAGGTCTGCTCTGAATATGACTAGTTAATTCAGTTGACTTTCTTTCCAATTTTTGCTGTAGATTGACTTGTCTCAGTATTGTGTTCAGTATTTTAGGAGCAGCTGGGCTGGGCAGCATGCCATTTATAAACTTAAGGACAGCTGATGGCAGATGTACTTATTGTAAGTATGATAGCCCTGGTGACAATGACAGCATGCTTAGACCGTACAATACAACTGCTACCCAGATTTTCAAGTAACTCAGCAATCAAAACGTGTCCTTGCAGCTTTCAGGTGTAAGTTGGCAGATTTTATGAGATTTCACATCATGTCCTAAGCACAGGGTGCTTTCTGACAATATCTGAAAAGCCATTTATTTTTGAACAAATATCATCCTGAGCTTCTACTTAAATCAAAGAGATGATTAACCAAATGAATATACTCAGTGTAGATGTAATTCAAGAGTTTTCCATGATAATCAATAGATGAATCGTTTGAGCAGCTTTTAAAATCTTCAGTAATTTGTGGAAGGACCCGGGTGCAGATCAAAGCAAACGAATAAGATTCACCAACACATTTTGCCGTATCATTGTATAAAAAGCATACTACTTCAGAATGACTTTTTACAGCCGCAAATCATTTATTTGTTTCTAATTCATACACTGTAAGGTTTTCAAGGTTTTTTCCTGACTTCATGAATGCTTTTAAATATGAAAGCAATACTTCTCAGTGTTTGAACTAATTCCAGAATAGTAAAAATATAGTTTGGGGGTTTGCTGGGATCGGCAGGCCTTTAATTAGCCTCTCTTGATTTGAAAGCATATGAAGAACTGTGATGCATGAGGCAATGCAGGATCATAATGTATAGGCACTTTGTAATGACCGGGAAGAAGCAGCTGTCAACTAAGATCGATGGAGCCAAATTCATGGAAACATCAACCTTACATGATGACGGAGAATGAGAAGATCAGGAGTCAGCAGCCGATGACTTCAGCTTTATATCCTACCCTTTTTTCACCTCCTGCTGAGCTGCTTTCCCAGCAAAGGAAAGAAAAAGAAAAGAAGGGAGGGGGAAAACAACCCACCCAGCCACCCAACCCCATGAACGTTTTTTCCAGATCAGGGGCCGATGGCCCCATCTGTTGACATAGCAATAATTTTTAATGAGAAATTTTTAGTATTTGTGTGGGAGAAGAGAGCATTGTGTACACAGATGCAGTGCTGGCCACCATGCTGCGGAGCTGAACCGCTCCCTCACCTCCCTTAAGCCTGGGGTTCGGAGTCCCAAAACAGATTCCTTTCAGGCAAAGGAAAAACATTTAGGCCCGCTCACCTTTGAACTGAATGCAACGATGTTTACCTTGGCAAGACGAAGTGGCAGTTTTACAGATATTAAATACAGTCCTGAGGGGAAACTGGAGGCTGTCCGAAATTTTAATCACCCAATTTAGTCAGTCCAAAAAATTAGCTAAAGAGAAAACCCTATGGCATTAAAACACCATCACCACTACCACAAAAACCATACACAAAACAGTCCCTAGTTGAAATCAAGGGTCAAGAGAGAGAAAGTCCAAGAAAATCCAATATACGAGCAATTACATATCAGAAGAAATTGTGTTCTTTTAAAATTATTTGTAAAATCCTACAGATTAATAATCTCTGCTGCTTTTCTTTGCACCCCTGGGGGCTGGAGGCTAAATCATATGAAGAACAGTTTCAATAATTGGGTAGGTCTAGACTAGTGAAAAGAAGGTCTAGGGATGACATGATAGCAGTGTTCCAATCTTTGAGGAGCTGCCATAAAGAAGAAGGGGTGAACCTATTTTCCAAAGTACCAGAAGAAAATTAACCGAACAGAGAAGCAACTTAGAACTAAGGAGAAATTTCCTAACAGGGAGAACAATTAACCAGTGGAACGGCTTGCCTTCAGAAGTTATGGGTGCTCCATCACTGAATAGCCACTTGTCAGAAAAGGGATAGGGTCTTCTGCTTGAGCAGAGGGTTGGACTAGAAGACCTCCAAAATCCCTTTCAATTCTGTTATTCTGTTATCCTTTTTAGAATTTTCCGCATCCCAACTACCTCAGCTAACCTCAGCTCCAGTTAATCCTCCAGCAGTTCCAAGGATCCACAGCCCTACAGATGCCAGGGGCCATTCATCTTTTAATTCGATTTTGCCTGTCAGATAAAATTGCTGCAAACAAGTTTAGCACATCTTGAATCAAGATTGTTTTTCTTCCCCCTGCCGAGCATGAGGGGTGCATGTTTGGAAAGGGAGGGCAAGAGCAAAGGAGATGCAGGAGGGTTCTGAACCAGGCCTCAAGAGTTCCTGCTGAGGCCAAGGCCCTGCTTACTGATTTCCAAGGATAGCAAAACAACATACCCAAGGAAGAAACAAAGAAAAAATGGGTGGTGGATGCGGAAAAAGTCCCCCACCTCACCCCGCCACTGCCCACACAATTTGGCTGTGAGCACTAAGACTTCAGCAATCCTGTCAGAAGTCTCCCGGCAGGAACAGAATTCATGTTGATTTTACAGGGAAGGTTGTTACCCGCATTTCACTGTTGATTTATTGGGTTTTAACCAGCTCCTTATGGTACACTATAAGGAGAGGCTAGGAGAAAAAAAAAAAAGAGAGAGAGAGAGAGAGTCAACTTGTACTTCTCCAGGAGAACTGCTGACTCTTAGTAAAACGACATTTGGGATGATCATGACAAATAAGGCCAGGCACGGGGATGGCGTTTCAAGAGGCTGGGCTAAGAACTGAGGGAAAAGCTCTCTGCTGTACACCCGGCCTATTTGTTGACCACCTGCCATGCTTGTTTAATATTTGTTAGAATTTATGAAGGCTGCGGCGAATGTAGAATAACAAACACTGTGTCCACGGTTCCGCATGAAGCTTCAACAAGCAAGGTGCTGCAGCCAAACTGAAAGGATGGTGGGGGTGGAATATAACTCTGTGAGTCATTTCATTCAGTTCCTTCAGGGGGACGTTAGGAATGAGAGAGTATATGCAAAAGCAAGCCCAAGAAAGCCCAATAGAATTTAAACAACCAAGCCAGGCCTGGGTTTGTTGCCATCTGCAGACTTCATTAGGCTGCCTTGATTGGCTTGTGTTAAACAAAGATGGGATAAGGTTTCAGACTTTTTTTTGTGGGAGTGGAGCTAAAATTTCAGGCTGATGGTTTAGTCAGGTGTAAGCATGAAGTTTCCAATTTAGAGACATAAATCGAAAACTTTTTTTTTTATTATTATCCTCTGTTTTACCCTGACACCCGGCTTCACCCCAGCTCCTTTTCAGAATTCAGACGATGTGTTTACATAGGCTGTGCCTTAATTGATCGGCATGCAATATAATATGACACATAAAAATATACCTTCTGTGAAAGATACTGTTCAGTATCTTCCAGATGTCATTAAGGGAAGTTCTCAGTCGTTTGCCTTCGTGTTCCCTTTTTCAAAATTCTTTGGATTCCATCTATCTCCAGAAATATGTGTTCCAAAATCAGACCCGTCAACCATGAAATCTCGAAGACACACCTAATAAGTTGTTTCATAAAGAAGCAGGCTACCAAAGAAGCATGCAAAAGCAGGAAACTTCAAGAAAGCAAAAAGGACATTTTGAGAGGAAGCATAGTGCAATCAGAGCAAATTCTCTAATTTGTGAAGTGTTTGCTAAACAGAAGTGTAGAAATATGTGTAATTGATTGTGCTGGGCAAGAACAAATATTCTGATGATAGTTAGGGGCATGAAACATTTGTATGGAGCATAATGTAGCCTTTAAAATGTCATTAGACTTTTTGTTGATTTTATTTCAATCACTACTCTTCTGAATATTCCCCCTAGGGAAAGTTCTACACTTAGAATGACATTTGTTTTCTTTCAGATGGTGAAAATATTTGTTAAAATGCCTTCAGCTGATGTGCAAGTATATAGCATAGAGCCAGATGGAGGTAATCCTACAAATTGGATCTCTAGCAGCAATGATGAATTTAGGAGTAGCCTAAATTTAGTCTTATCTAATGTGACTTGGATAAATCACTTATCAATGGTACCTCAATTTGGTGTAGACATCTTTTTAGATTTAATTATTTAGTACTTCCACTCATCATCTGAACTTGATATATCTGCTAGATATTGATAATATCCTATCTTAAATTTTCAAATAATAAAACCCAGCTTTTTTTTTCATGTCTGTTAAATAGCACTCTGATAGGAGGCAATGTGGAATCCTGTATTAGTATTAGTTGTCCAGTATAAGATACAAATTCTCAAAACTAGAACCTAATTAGACAGCATGGAAAAAGAGATTAGATAAATTTGTTACAAGCTGTATCAATTATATCTTCCTGTCCTTCCACTTGAATTTGGAGAGGAATGATTGTCTAAATTAATCAAAACGAGGGACCATTCTTTTAATTTTTTCAAACCTTTCACAAATCCAAATTTTAAATGGAAAGGTACACATGAAAATCATATAATGTTTTGGAGCCACTAAATTTGCCCTTCTAGTAGAAATGTTATGTATGGTGTGTCTGTATATTTTCAAAACAGGATGACATAACTGGCAATTGAAATAGTTTCCCTCATCTTCATGTTTTGAAGGATCGGAAAGGTTTAATGGGCAAAATAAGTTAAGTTATGCAGAGGCTTAGCAGACCTATTTGGCCATTAGTTTGTTTTAACTTTTTAAAATTATGGTGTCAGCAATTGATATTTTGCCAGTGAATTTCAGCTGGAGAGGCTTTAGGGTTCCCATTCCTGCTATCCAGGGCAGTCTACCAGCCTCACCCGCAGAGTGAAAAAGCAACCACAGGAAATTGAGTTTTGATGAAAGAAGTGTGTACAAAACTTTCTACATCAGGCTACCATCAAGACACTCTGTTACTGATAGTATCCAAGTAATTGGAGTCAGTTATTAGTTACTGAATTAGTTCAGTTTCCTTGTGTATGTGAAACTGGGATGGCATCAGTGGTGGGTTTCAAAAATTTTAGCAAGGGTTCTTTGCCCGGTTGCTGGGTGGGCGTGGCCATGGTGGGTGTGGCCATGTCGGCCTCTTGTACCACGGGGGGGGGGGGGCATTTTTGCCCTCCTCAGGCTCTGGAGGCTTTCCTGAAGCTTCCCGGAGGGCAAAAATGGCCTCCCCAGGCTCCAGAGGCCCTCTGGAGGCTGGAAATGGGCCCGTTTCTGGCCTTCTGATAGGCCCATTTTTTGCCCTCCCTGAGCCTCCATACATGCCCTGCACTTACCTGCATCCAAAATGGGCCACGTGGGGACTCCTGGTTGGGGAGGGGTGGGGCCAGCCAGGAGAGGGATTTGGGGGTTCTCCAAACTGCACAGAATCTTAGCTAGAGATTCTCCCGAACCCCTGCAAACCCCCAGCAGCCCACCCCTGGATGGCATCTCCTTTTACCCAGCCAGCAAACAACTTGGGCCTCCTGATGATCATGGAAGGGATATGAAGCACACGGTAAACCCAGAACCAAGCTGTTGGATAGAAAGCACGACAGGTTGTAATGGGGTTGTGCTGGCATCATGAACCTTTAAGATACACTGATCTTTTTCATCATCCGAGTCATGCCTGTGGAATTTCATCAGCAAAGAATCTGCTTCCACTGGCTCAGACATAAAGAGACACTATTTTTGTTTAATATTTCAACAAAGGGAAGAGGTTAGCAAGGGAATTAACATCCGTACAAGGACTGTTTTTCCATGGAGTTTACCCAGGGTAGCCAGCACACAGCTAGCTACAGTGTATATTTGTCTTTTCTAAGGCTGAGTGGTTTCCGTATAGACTCTTGCCAACTACTCTGATGAAGCCCACAAAGCATGTTTTGCTGTGGGGAGAACTTGTACTCTTGACAGCAGCCAATGAAAGAGCAACACATGCTGAAGTCCACACCAGGGCCTAATTGTGCATGTCTGGGTCAAAGCTACATCCATGAGTTTGATGTAAATTCCTTTAGGTCTTAAAAAAAAAAAATTTCAAAGCCACTCAAATCCGAAGTTCAATGTTATAAGAGCCTGATCCCATAAACCATTTGATTTTTTTCTTTAAGATTAATGCTGCAGAGTTCCTTAATTTTATTTTAAACCAAGGAATTATCCATCTTAAATGTGGAATGCACCTGAAAAGAATCCAGCCACATTTGACAGCATGGACTATTTATATTATAAAACATTACTTCCTTCCTTTATAATATTGAATTATTTACTTAGAAATACCTTCATTCATTTAGTGTCCAAATTTTCCCAAGTGTTGGAACAACAGGTTAATCTCTCATCTCTGACACAGAAAGCAATATAATCTCTTTATTTCATCCCATTCTTTAAACTTGCCTTTCTGACTAGCTGGCTTTTATAAATAGCCACATAAGTTATTAGGAAATAGCTTTTATGAATTATTCACAGGGAACCAAAATCAGAGAGGATGCACACAAGATCTGTTTCTGACAGCAAATATATTTGAGCAAAATATGTTTGGTCAACTGTATTCCAATAAGTTAAATTCCACAGCACTGACTCCCATTTCTTTGGAATCTTAATATTCTGATTATTATGGCATTTTTTCTTTATGTCCTGTTGCCAGTTGGCTGCTATAGTTTATAAGTTCAAGCTGGCACTGCATAGGAAATGCTTCTAGGAACTAAAGGGATTCTGGAAAATCTAATCTTTGAGAAAACATGTGTTGGGAGGCACACATCTCCTTAACAATTGGGTATTTTTCAGAGGCATTGTATTATTTTTATCCCCTTTTATCTGAGAGAAGGACCTGGACCAGGATCATAAAGATTAATATGTTCATTACTTTAGTTAGATGTTTATTTGGTTTGATCACTTGGCCAAATCCAACAGGATGAAGTTCAGCTGTTGCAAGTTCAATCTGTGATGAAGCGGCTAAAAAGACCAATACATTATTGAAAAAAACTTCCCCGAGATCGCAAAAGATAACTGTTCTGTTGTACTCCATGCTATGTAGACTGCATTTAGATTACTATATCCAGTTTTGGACACTAAGAGATAAGAATCTGGATCAGGGACTCAGAGGAGACCTATCACAATACCAAATCCCATGGAGAAAGATTGAGATGATTAGCTGTATTTAGCCTGCAAAAGAAAAGAGTAAGAAGAGATACAAAACCACTATACAAATATCTTAAAAAATAGCCACATGCAAGTGAGGGTGGATTTCTTCTCACTTGAAACTGAGAGTTGGACCAGGTCCAACAAGTTAACATTTAAAACATGAGATTTTAGCTTGTTTCATTCTCACAAAAGTCATCAAAAATGTGTACAGTCATAGCAAACATCAATCTTGAAATTCCTGAGATATATCCAAGACTGGATCATTGCCATAGCACTGTAAGACGTGATGTTGTGATACAATCAAAAAGACATATGGGAACTTCTCCGTTTGAGATTTCAGAAGTGTTATCTCATTTGTCTTGCCTGAGAAAATGATCTTACTTAGCACTTTGGAGATAGCTCTCTCTAGCAGAAATAAATGGACACAAGAGCCCCTAATGTGTTAGCTGCCATGCAATACTTTTCAGCATGGTTTGAGATGGCATACTTAGGGAAAATGAATACCAGCATTTAATGTACAACTTAATTATAGAAACATTCTATAACTCCAAATAAATTTTTATGGGAGCAGATGACACATTGTTCTAGACTAAACTGAAGTCATAGGCAGCAGATGAAATTATGAGTGGGTGGAAATATAGACTACTATATGTAGTTCCGGCTATATTTCCACCCACTCATAATCGCAGCTTTGGCCTTGGAATGTTGACATATCTCACCCATTAGTTTAAATTTTGCTTAAAAGTCTTTGCATTAATCTAGCCTCTGACTAATAAAAAGTATTTCTGAAAAGACCCCCAACTGTCTTGATCGATCCACTTAAGAAATTACTCATATTAATGTCAGTAGATACACAGCAAGTCAAGTTGCCAGGCTCATCTTTCTTACTAAAGTCTTGTGTTGTAGCCATGACTGCAAAGAAAAATGAACCTGCTTTGATGGCAGAATGAGAAAGACTGTCAATCAGTTTGTTCTGTATGTTCTTTATTTCTGTAGCCTTCATATTTAGCAGCCTATATAGCTCAGGTTTGCATGTCACAAGGAAATTAATAATTGAAAGCCTATTTCCACAGATTCAAGGTGAATACTTATCATGCCTCTTATAATCTCTGAAGGGCAAACTGATCGTAATAATTCTATTCAGCACTTGCCCTTAAAGCTTTGCTCCTCTTTAAACAACCTATTCTAGATTTTGCATCAGTATCTTTTCTGAGTGCTACAGCTATAGATATTTTGCCCTGGGAAAATGGACGAGGTGACCCGGCAAGGTTTATTTAAAACCATGAAATATTTTTATCTGTGCTTATTAGAACTAAGGAGAAATTTCCTGACAGTGAAATAACCAGTGGAATAGCTTGCCTCCATAAATTGTGAGTGCTCTGACACTGGAGGTTTTTAAGAAGAGATTGGACAGACACTTGTTTGAAATGCTAGGGTCTCCTGCTTGGGTGGTACTGGAAGACCTCTTTGATTCCTTCCAGCCCTGTTATTCTGTTTTGTTATTCTGTTATTCTTCCTATGATCGAATGATCATATGGTCCTATGATCCACCCCATCAAGCCCAAGAAAGTCCATAGGTATAGGATCTATTGCTATGGGCAGGGGGTTGGACTCGAAGACTTCCAAGGTCTCTTCAAACCCTATTGTTCTATGTTCTATGTTCTAAACTGAGTGCCATTTATAGGAAATGGCTGAGAATTCAAGGGAAAATGGAAACCATTATACCACAACTAAAGTATTATCTTTGTTTTGGTAGTAACAGCCATTGCATTTAGAAAGTGCCTTGTCAGCTGTTAATGAAATCTTGAAAAGATAAGGGAAGCTCATAAAATGCTCTGTTTCATTTTGTTCCTGATCACTGTGATCATATTTGGAAGAGCTGGCTCTTCACTCAGGCCTTTGCCTGCTAGAGCGTGAGCCCTCACTTCATCATGCTTTTATATTTATATTTTGCGTTTATTGATTTGATTGCAATTTCTTTGATTGTGAGGCACCCCAATTCAATTTTAATGTATTGTTATTACAGTTGATCGCACAGCCAGCCAGATGTTCAGACTTGATTTTTCCAGAGAACCTGGGATAGGTTCATATTGTCTGATGGTGTTACAGATGAGGGTTGCAGAATGTAAGCTGTTTGAAGTCAAGCTGCCTTTTGCAATTGACCAATGGTGATTTTGTCAATACTGCTGGCATTCAAGGGGTACTAAGATATTTTAGGATTGCACTCAAGGCTCCTATCACTATTAGAACTATCTTTGCTTTCTTTTGATACAGTCATTCTATTTGAAGGTTTTTATATTTTACAATTTTGTGATTTTTTTCCAGTTCTTCCTCTTCTGTCTTCAGGTATTGCTGTCTTCAGGTATTGCAATATCCACAATTCAGACATTTTGTCTCTTATCAATGATTATTAAATCTAGGGTGTTGTGCAATTGTTATTATTCTCTTCTTAGAATGGTGTTTTTGAAAAAGAAATGAACTAAAATTTGGAAGCTTTGCTCCTTTGTGGTGCTGTTGTTTTCTCACATTTTTAAAATATGTCTTCTTGGTTTCCTCTGCTACTTGGAGTTTTCCTTTTACCCTTGCCTGGCTGGGTTGTTAAATACTTCGTAAATTAAACTCAGGATAGGGAATTTATTCAAACCTCAAAAGCTTGAATGTATCCCCTTCTGCACCGGTATTCAATAAAACATGCTTTATAATTTATGATTTGGAATGTTTGTTTATTTAGGAAATTTATATGGCCACTTATCTTACATATATAACCCTTGTGACTAATGATAATATATCCCCATTTAATAAAATCTGAATCAGAAAAAACAGAGAAACAGAATGAAAATAATCATTACAATAATTGAAGTACTATATAACACACTTATATCTTCCATATCTGGTGAGTCATAGCTGAGACCCCCATCAATGTACTTTCAAAAATTAAAGCATTTTGTTCCATTGTGCAGCATTTAGCATTTCTTATACTGAGCTGCATGCCAGCTTCCAATGTTCCTTATATGTTTTTTTGAGCCTTTGGGTGCCATTAGCTATTATTTTCCATTTCAACTATGGTGAGGAATTACGGTCATAATTAAACTTGCCAGCTTTCATGGGATTTTCACATTCTAACATTATGTCACCGTTTTTTTGCAGAGAATAACAGACTTGATTTGTCTGTGATAATCACTGTGTAATTAAAATGGGGCTGATTAGTTTTAGAAGGAGCTACTGAATTAAAAGCAAAAGTACAAATGATTTGTGTTTGGTTTGGTTTGTATCTCTTGACTTGTGTCAATAAACAAACAAACAAATAAATATGGTCCTTGGTGCTCTCTGAGCTTGGTTGTTTTCTTGTAGACGTTTCATTACCCAAACTAGGTAACATCATCAGTTTTCACTGTTCATAAAGGAAGTCAAACCAAGTTACTTACTCAGAAATCCCTCAGACACTCATATTTCTTATAACGATTGTCTTCTTGAATGTGAGGATACAAACCTAGCTTGGAGACTATCAACAGTGTATTATGAAAGTGCTGCTTGCTTCTTTTTCTTCCTTTTCCTCCCCTTTTGGTTAGTTGTTTCTGTGTGGTGAGAAAGAAAACATTTTCTCAGTCAACCATTTACTGTGCAACAGGGGAAAACTGTCTTGTCACTCTGCCATGAGCAACCCTTGCAAGATAAGTCAAAATGATTTACCCTGTAAATAAAGTTTGCTGTTTTCTTTAACTAGAAGAATTGCCCATGTGGCAGAGATTTCCTATGGAGGGGTGATGTGGCAAGCTTTCTTCATTTATCCATTTTGTTTGTCTTCTCTGAACTGTTCCCCTCCCCCGCCCCAACTGAAAAAATTAGCAAATCTATAACTAAGGGAACTTATCTATCAGAGCAGGACCAACAGATCATTCCTGCCTGGGTTTTTGAAATCATACCTCATAGGCAGACCGGATTTTCCTATTTGGATTTTAATGAAAGGAGAGTTTTTTCTGATCTCACTATCCAATTCTTTTTGAATTAAGAACCAACTGCATCAAAGGTTATTCTACAAATATATAAGACAAGTTTAGGTGGGCTGATTCTATTGGAAATAGGCAGGACTTTCTAGTTTCTGAAAAAAATACCAAACCTTCAGCATTTAGCATTTTCTTTATATAATATCTGAGGTAGTGTGATTGTAGGAATGCACAATGTTAAAATGCATGCACAGTAGAGGTCACAACAATCTTAATTTAAAGATTATTTTAATTCTATTCTAAGGCATTCTATTCCATTGTTGATAGTTCTTACCATTAAGAAATTCTTCCTGAGGTCCTCTTGAATTCTACTGACTTGAAATGGAAAATCACTGTTTTTCATCCTGGTTTCCATGATTTATACTCTTTTATACTCTTACTGGGTGTTGGGATCTAGGTGATATTGGTCAAAATGCAAAGCACTAACTCTGAGGTGGCACCTGTACCTACCTTCCTTCCTTCCTTCCTTCCTTCCTTCCTTCCTTCCTTCCTTCCTTCCTTCCTTCCTTCCTTCCTT
>WNWU01000004.1:22421431-22476746 GCA_012654045.1 Ptyas mucosa
AGCACAGCACAGCACAGCACAGCACAGCACAGCACAGCACAGCACAGAATAGAATAGAATAGAATAGAATAGAATAGAATAGAATAGAATTCTTTATTGCCCAAGTGTGATTGGACACATAATGAATTTGTTTCTGATGCATAAGCTTTCAGTGCCCACACATACAGCAACAAAATGATAGGTCATAGATCATAAATCATAGTTACAATCATTCATCATAAAATACAAACAATGTGATAAATCATAAGATATCAATAAAAGAAGATGAGAAAGGATGAGAAATGAGATGATAATAGTAATACAGCCTACTACATGGGTACATTTCTTAGGCCTAAGCCAGTGCTGTGAGAATTAAGTGTTCAGAGTAGTGATAGCACCGTCTTTGAATGTAGTTGTTTTGCCATGCAATGCCCTACAGTGGTGTCTTGAGGGAAGCAGTTGAAAGAGATTATGTCCAGGATGTAAGGGGTCTGTAGTTGTTTTCCCAACTCTCCTTTTGGTTCATGTAGATATTTAATAATATTTCAAATTATTTATAAAAATGTGGACTAGTATATGACCTAGGAAATTGTTTGGTGGCACTATACATAAGACTGCACTCCAGGGTGATAAGAAACATTAAAGGAACACTTAATGATGGTGATGGTTATTCAGTCTGTAATGAATCTAACTAGTGTACTATTGTCTATTCATATTTTGCTAGCATCTTAACTGAAATTTTATGAAAATATTTTGGGTCCTAGATCAGCTGAAAATTGTGTTAAATTTGATGGAAATTGAGTGTAAGTTTTTTAAAGCAATCCTTCCATTTATTTTTATTTTGTTTTTTACATCCTCTTTTTTCTTGTATTCATTCAGAAGAGAAAACTGTGGGTCTGGATGCAGTGATGGACTAGCTCAGGGATGTCAAATTCGCGGCCTATGGGCCAGTTGCGTCACACACTGGCCATACCCACCAGTTTTAGTGAAGGGGAAAAAAGTCGCGATATGTCCCATGACAAAAACATGATGCTGCAAGTTTGACACCCCTGGACTAGATGAAAACAAATGACGTAATCTTGAAATCTGACAAGATGGAGACCTATGAATCAGGGAATTGTAATCTCTCAGAAAGAACAGGTATGTAATTCAACATTGTTTATAGGAAGCTCAAGTCATCTCTTTGGCCAGGAGGACAATATCCTGCAAGGATAACAATAATACAATTTATGGTTTGGAAGCTGCACTATTTTTTTCCAATAAGTACGTCCCTATTCCATTGCAACTGGAACTAGTTCTCAGTGGTTTCCATGATATGAATATTAAAACATCCACTGTAGAATTCAAACTAAAAATAAAAAAAAAATTCTTAAAACCAAATCATCTCCCTCATTTTAACCAATCAATAAAAATAAAAGAGGACCAAATCTAAGTAGAAGTAGCTTGGTCTTCATTGTAATGCAATCAAGAAGTGGTTGATTTCTGCTGGAAATCAAGGGAGCTTACTTCTGCAAAATGCATTCTTCCTGGCTTTGGCTCCCTTCTCAGAAGTTGAGAGCTAAGAATTGTTCCTCCAAATTTGCACAGTACATTGGGCTGATTCTGATTGGAATAAACTGGTTACACTAGTGTAGAATGCAGGTTTCATTTTGTTGAATGGGGTAGCTAGCCATGTACATCACAACCATCCTGCCAACAAAAGAGCATATAGTCAAGGCTATTGTTTTCCCAGTTGCAATGTATGGCTGTGAAAGTTGGACCATAAGAAAGGCTGAGCGCCAAAGAATTGAGGCCTTTGAACTATGGTGCTGGAGAAGACTCCTGCAAGTCCCTTGGACTGCAAGGTGATCAAAGCGGTCAGTCCTAGAGGAGATCAACCCTGACTGCTCTTTAGAAGGCCAGATCCTGAAGATGAAACTCAAATACTTTGGCCACCTAATGAGAAGGAAGGAGTAACTGGAGAAAAGCCTAATGCTGGGAAAGGTTGAGGGCAAAAGAAGAAGGGGACAACAGAGAATGAGGTTGCTGGATAGAGTCACTGAAGCAGTAGGAGTGAATTTAAATGGAATCCAGAGGATGGTAGAGGACAGGAAGGCCTGGAGGAATGTTGTCCATGGGGTCACGATGGGTCGGACACGATTTCACAACTAACAACAAAAGCCATGCACACATTACATGAGTAATGAAGCAGCTGCATTGGCTTCCTTGTAAACTACCAAGTGAGGTTTTTGCTTGGTTTGTGAGGTCCAGAATAATTTGAAATCAGGATACCAGGTACATTTGGCTTTCCTGATTTGGAGCTGAGCTTTATTAGAGGAGTTTTGTTGCTTATACATTCTGATTGCCATCTTTGAGTTACTAACAGATGTTTTTTTTGTTGGAGTGATGCCATCTCTCTGGAATGCTTTACACCCAAATATTTGGAAAGGATAGTTATGCATTTTAGGCACCTGTTGAAGAGGCATCTTCTTACCCAGGCTTTGCTTCTAGAACTATAATTAATGAAGGCTTGGTTTTTATTTTCCCTTCCTGCCCAGCTAAAGACATATATGAACTTTGTCCTGAATATTGTAATCTACTGTAATCTAGCTGGTTTTATTTTAATACATGCTCTAAGATATTTTGCCTCAAAGCGAGATGGAGGGAAAGTAAATCTAATAAATATATTTTAACATGGGAATGCAGGAGAGAGAGAAGAAGATAAAGTGTGAATGAACAAAAAGACAATAATGGTTTTCAAGTAAATATGAAAACCCAGATATTTTATGTGACTGTTGAGACAGATGTACGTAAGGATCGAATGGATCGAAAGGACTAATTTTAAATGAAACTTTATGAAGTAGCGTACTAAAACTATTTTACTATGATAATTGGATGTCATCGCTCAAAGCACATTTCATTTTAAATTTCAGCACATAGTCGCTTACATTCTAAAGTGACTGATTCTCAGGAGGCTTGTATTAAATGTTCTTTATCTGGAATACATTCTTCAGTTCTTACTGGCAGTGTTCATTCATGGGAAAGATAGAAAGGTGAATTCTATCTGTTTCAGCTAGGAGCTTGGAATATCTTGTTTTCCTTATCTCACTCTTCTTACTTCTCTCTCTTGGACTTTAATTTGATTTGCTTTATTTTTTTAAAATCTTTTTTTCACTTGTTACACAACATCTGTGCTAGCTGGAAACACTGCAGGGGTGGGCTTCAAAAATTTTAGCAAGGGGTTCTCTGCCTGGTTGCTGGGTGGGTGTGGCCATGGTGAGCATGGGCTAGTTGGCCTTCTGCACCATGGCAGAATATTTTTGCCCTCCCTAGGCTCTGGAGGCTTTCCTTGCACCTCCAGGAGGGCGAAAATGGCCTCCCCAGGTTCCAGAGGCCCTCTGGAGGCCGGAAACGCCCATTTCCAGCCTTCCTGAACTTCTGGTAGGCCTGTTTTTTGCCCTCCCTGAGCCTCCGCATGCGCCCTGCACTTACCTGTATCCAAAACAGGCCATGTGGGGACTCCTGGGAGGGGCGGGGTGGGGTGGGTGGAGCCAGCCAGGAGTGGGATTTGGGGGTTCTCTGAACTGCACAGAATCTTAGCTAGAGGTTCTCCAGAACCCCTGCAAACCCCCAGCAGCCCACCCCTGAAACACCGTCATTACAATATTGTCGTTGAAAGCTATTGTTCTCTTGCTTAAAAGCTAGGCTACTATTTTCAGAATAAACTTTCCGAGAAAACAACTCCTTGTCTCTTATATAGTTCATACTTTCCATCATCTTGCTCAATCTGGATGATGAGCCTTAATTTTCAGGAACCAGGGTGGGGAAACTGATGTGATAATGTATGGAGGCAACCTTTTTCTATCTATTTGAAAGTTGAGACCGCATTTCCCATTTCCTTCCAGCCAGATAGTATTACTTAACTTTTTGTAACACTCCTACAATATACTCCTTAACTTGGCTCCTTCTAGTACAACATATCTGGAGGTTGCCAGTGGGGAATAGCTGGAAAGTACCATGACTGTGTGTTATAACATAAAAATAGAACCTGGGCTTGAGAGACAGTGAAAGCATGCAAATTTGTTATAATCTAAGGGTGTTTGTTTTCCTTCCTGAAGGTTTTAAATTCTCCTAACAGGTGCTAATTTGATTTTCCTATGGAGATTAGTCCATAATAGAAGCAACTGTGGGCAGAGAAAGAAAGCAATTAGGGTGCAAGGGCATGCCTGAACTTCTCTTCTATGATCCTCTAGTCTGCAGCTATGTCCATCAGTCATTTTAAGCCCTGGATTTAGCCATCTAAGCTTGCTTGGGGAAAGTGGTCTGCTCTTGCCCTCTGGAGGGAGAACTGTGATTGCAAACGTCATGGGAAAAAAAAATAAGAAGCCAGGCAGGCAGATGATTCATACTAATGGGAAGATGTCATCAACTTCAACAGTCTCTGCTGCAGGAGATGAAATTAATAGAGCCAGAAACTTAAAGCAAATGCTGTTGTCATGCCATTAAAGTGTCAAGGCAACAAGAAAATCTTGCCTCAGCTAACTATATAAAAAGGTTTAGAACTTCAAACTATTATTTGTAGTTAATCACAGCCAATTTGAAGTTTGAAGTGCTGTTGACTGTTATATGAGATTTTTGCTGCCATATATTTTTTAGATGTCTCAATTGATTCATTGCCAGGTTAATTTTTCTTGAACATCCTGGGCCAGTTTCTTTGATGCAGTAATTTTAGTTGACAGAATCTACACCAGACAATTCTGTGATCCAACAATTTTAACCTTTTTATTGGCTAAAACAGCAGTAACAACAGATGTCCCACAGAATCTAACATTTTATTTTTCATATACTCATCAATCATATGTGTCTAGTGCAATAATGCCCAACAGACCATTTTTATTTTATTTTATGATTATTAAATGTTCTTGATAACATGTTCATGTTGTGTTATCTTCAGACCTATTAAGTCTCAGTTGATTAAAGATTGGAGGACTTTAAAAAAAAACAATTTATTGAAACTGTTTGTTTTATTCAAACATTTTCATAACAAACTACTTAGGATAATATTTCTCTTGGCCAGAATTTTAAGAGAGTCTCATGTTGTTAGTAACTGTATTTAACTGTTTATTTTCCTTATGAGCATGGAAAATATACAAGTACTTATATTTGTGTGTGACCATTGTAAGGAAACATACCTAAAGAAGCAACTGTAGTTTTGAATTTTGATATTTTAAAATTATATTAAATGTCCATAACTTTAGCTGTCTTTTATTTAGCATAATTAACCAAATTTCTACTGAGCTGTCAATTTTCTAACTTAGCAACTGGTCACATAGCTGATCTGCAACATATAGAATGTGATGCTCTTTATCTCCAGTTGTTGTTGTTGTTAGTTGTGAAGTTGTGTCCGACCCATCGCGACCCCATGGACAATGTTCCTCCAGGCCTTCCTGTCCTCTACCATCCTCTGGAGTCCATTTAACCTCACGCCTACTGCTTCAGTGACTCCATCCAGCCACCTGGTTCTTTGTCGTCCCCTTCTTCTTTTTATAATTATTTCTAATTATAAAGATATATGAATAGTATATGCATTTTTCTCATCGTATGGTTATGCTACAACAGGATTTAACAACACAAAAAGTATGAGAGCCAATGTTTCCATTGCAGCAGTGGTGAAATCTAAAATTTGTTACTACCGGTTCTGTGGGCGTGGCTTGGTGGGAGGGGTATGTGACTGGCTGGGTGTGGCCAATTTTTTTTTTGTTTTACTTTTAAAACCACTTTTTTTACAACCTCTTTGACAAAGAGGTTGTAAAAAAATGGTTTCAAAAGGTTCTGACGATCCCAGCTGAGTTGCCTGACTGCCGATCAGGCAACTCAGCTTGGATTGTCAGAGCCATTTAAAAGAAAAAAAGCCTCTGATGATCACGCAGCTCAGCTGGGCATGGGGGGGCAGGGATTTTTGCTACCAGTTCTCCAAACCACCCACCTCCATTGCTACCGGATTGGGCGATCTGGTCCGAACTGGGAGCATTTCACCCCTGCATTGCAGTGTAAAATAGTGTCCATTGTCTCCCCAAATGAAGCAAACATTACTTAAAAATAACAGAAATGTCATGAGGATTTGTTAATCTTGTGAGACTTGGGCCATTTTTCTAAAGGGGTTGGGGAAATCTCATGAGACTCATCTCATTAGTTCTGTCTTCTGATTTTTCACCCAACTGTACAAACCTCAAACAGCTTGCCAATCTAATAGCCAAGTTTATAGCCCTCTAATTATAAAACTTCCTTATGTGGTATTTGTTACAACTAAAGTCAAACTAAATTTCGGCAACAATTCAGGTACTTTGACAGAAGCAGTAGTCAATAGATAGAATCCATTATTAGAGGGTAAGGATGAAACAATGAAAAACAATGTCCTCCTCCAGTTTCTGCCCCCTGTGATGACCCGGGGCAAGGAATAGAGGCAACACAGTCAGCTGATAGTTCAAACTCCCCTTTATTGCTCCAACTTTCCCCCAAGTGCTCCCATGTCTATGGCAAGTCCCGCAAAATGCTCATACACACACCTTTAGCAGCTTCTGGCTGTGAGTAGTCCAGCAAAATGCTTTTAGCACAATGGCTTCAAGGCAAGAAATCCAGCGAGGCAAGGGAACAAGGTATTGAGTTCCACAAAGCAAAGGAACTAGGCAATAAATCTAGCGGACCCCAGACATTGGCAATGGCACACCAAACTCCACAAATTCAGCACTTGTTCCCAACAAGTGCACCTCCCCACAGAATCTCCTTAAGTCTCAGTCCCTAGGTGTGCCTTGTGAAGAGGGGCGGGGCGCTCTCTTCCCAAGTTATCGGGTCGGTCTGCACTGTTCCTGCCTCCTCTCCATGTTCCGTGCTAGGGGATCAGGAGGGGAGCAGTCCTTGCTCATTGCCTGAGCTCCGTCACTCCTCATCTCCACTGCCTGCCCTCTCTTCCCCCCTGTTTCGGTCATCCTGCCCCCTGCTGGCAAGCTGTCCCAAGCCTGGGACTGCCTCCTCAATCTCCATCAGCACCTGCTTCAGCTCATCCTCCTCCACAGATTCAGGCTCCAACAGGGCCATAACACTCCCCTTGCTTCATTTTAGAGCACAGCTCTTCAGTCGGGGGTGATAGAATCAGAAAATAAGGCAAACCTAAGGAGAGAGAAATCTGATCAATAGCCAGCAGAACCCAGCTGCATTGTGGGAGCCAGGCCAATCATCATCATCATCATGACGTTCCTCATAAACAGATCAGAACAGGATTCCATTGTAAAATACTATTTGGTTACTAACATTGTCAGTGGAAATGCACATCACAAGAGAAACTATTTGTTTTTACATGCCAATGTGCTAAGAACGTTTACTCATTGCAAGTATTACCAATCTAAACAACATGAGCTAATGGAGGGCCTTGTGATAATAAGAAAACATGCTTGTTTGAAGAGCTGTCATATGTTCCTGTTATGAAAATACTTAAATGTCAAAAATCCTCTACATTTACCCTCTGATCCTGTAGTTTTTCCATGTACATTAAATTCAGCAAAGGAAACCATTTTTGATATCCCCCGTGGATGGCATGACATGACATGCCATGAGTACTTTTTCCACCCGGTATCATGGTCCTTGCACATTTAAACAACATAATTTGACACACAACAGTCCCTTTTATGGAGTCTGATTGAAAGTAATGATCCCAATTGCAAATGTAATGATCTGTGAAAGAGACCAAAACTGTGATAAATGAAAGAATCTGAAGAACACATATTTCCCCACCCCACCCACCCGCCCCAGGAGTGTATGTTTGTAGTGAAAAAGGTTAAATCAACAGAAGCACAAGACAGGACATAGGACATTCCAGATGTGACTTCACTGCAATGCCAACACTCTCCTTCAGAAAGAATGAAAAATGTATTGTGTTTGTGCTCTGATGATCCTTCGGGGATTTTCTCTCTACATTTTACCAACAGAATAATCCTGTGAAAGCTTAGGTTTGATGAAACTTAATTGAGGAAGGTCTCCTGATGAGTTTCATGGCTGAATGCATATTGGAAAACAGACTTTCTTAGACATAGAATAATATTGCAATGTGCTGGTTGACCAAAGTAAAATGAGGAAGGGAAGAAAAGTAAGTAAGTAAGTAAGTAAGTAAGTAAGTAAGTAAGTAAGTAAGTAAATAAATAAATAGAAAGAAAGAAAGAAAGAAAGAAAGAAAGAAAGAAAAAGAAAGTTCATCCTATTATATCTGCAACATCTTTTGTGTTGCATCATTTGTTCTTCTAGTTCCTTACTATCTAGGATTATCAAAGGGTTGCATCTCAGAGGTAGCACACCAGTGGTGGGCTCCTCCCAGTTCCGCCTGGTTCCGCTGAGCCGGTAGCGGTGACGATATGATGTCACCGAACTGGTTCTGCTCTCCCCCGCCCCCCCACCCCGCATTATTCTTACCTTTTATTTGGCCCCACCCCCAATCTATTGCTGCCTCCTGAGTCCCAGCTGATGGCTAGAGGGAAAAAAACTGTTTAAACTCTTGGTGGGGCTTCAAAGGGCCGCCCTACAGCTGATCAGTGTTAAAAGAAAACAAATGAATAGACCAGTGCCTGCAAAAATAAATGGGTAGACCAGTGCCTGCAAAAAATAAATGGATAAATCGGTACAGCTCTGCAAGCAGTTAAAAGTCTGGTAGACCAGTACCTCCGCTAAATCCTAAATAATTGTCACATGACCATCAAGCCACGCCCATAAAATAAGCCACGCCCACAGAACCGGTAGTAAAAAATGTTAGAACCCACCCCTGTAGCACACATACTATGCATGCAGAAGTTTCAAGGTTTATCACAAGGGTTTCTCTGGAGAATGGGAAAAATCTTTTATGAAAAGTTCTGGACAACAGCCACCTGTTAATTTTACCAGTAGAAGAGTGTCCTTTATGTTCTAAAAATCCATCAGTTTTTTTCCAGTTTTATTCTTGAAATATCTGACTCTCTTGCCATATTCCCAAATGCTCCCAAAGTACTTTTGGCTTAGATCTTTCCAGAAGTAATACTTCAAAGTGCACAGGTTGAGTAGTAGGAAATGAAAATCTCACCCAGGGCGATGTGTGTCAGAAACGATGGAGGAAGCAAGAGGGAAGGCTCTTTCGAGGGTTTCACAAAGCCTGTGGTCCTTGGCCAAAAGAATCTGAAAGCTTATTGTATGGTGTGATCCGCGGGAGGTGGGAGGCGGGGAGTGTGGCTGTAAGAGAATGGTATAATACTGCACACCACATTGTGCTTTCCTGCAGAATCTGCAGCTGTTGAGCTTGGCTGATTTTAATACTTCAGAGGTCAAGATTCCTGGACCTACTGCAATGATATATATGACTTCCTTATATTATAAAAGGACCTGTTTATTTTTTTCCAAGTCTCCCAAGTGCTCCTGCAGTGAAACTAAAGGGAGTGGAATTCAAAAGACTCAGCATGATGTGTGATAGAATGTTGGATATCATTTATCAAGCCAAGTTGGGCTGTAATTTTGTACTTGGGGATCAGAAATAAGCCTGTTGCATTCAATGGGACTTATACCCCCACTGCCAAACAATGAAAAAAAAAAACTCAGCGTTATAGTGCCTTAATTAAAACAACAATACCAACATGAAATCAACAGTAGAATAAGCCAACCAAGACAAACAGAGCAATTATGTGTGTATCTACTCAGAAGCAAGGTTTACTATAATCAGGGGAATTTAGTCCCAAGTGAGTATAAGAGGTGCATCTTGAAGATATAAAACAATGTTAGACATTCATATCTCTGAGTCTTTTTAAAATATTGATGATTTCTTTCTGATATAAATAAAATATGATGAAAACATTTCTTCTTCTTCCCAATATATCACATCAAGTAACGATTCTTACAGAGAGGAAATTATTTAGCATCAGTGCAGCTCAAAATAAAGATAAGGAATTTATAGCCCTCTCTAAAGATTGTAAAATATGTAAACTAAGGAGACCTGTTAATCTTTAATTTTAGTCTCCTACTTATTTCACTGTTTTGGCAAACAGAATGATCCACAAACCCTACTTTAGTCTACTATGTCAACTTATTCACTGTCATAAATCACACTGTTTTAAATACAAGCTGAAATGGGGAAGCTGTTTTTGGGGGGAAAGATAAACAGCTAAAGATTAAGACTCATTGACCTGGCTGCAGAATTTGCTACATGGAGTGAGGACTTTAGTAAAGGGCACTTAGCAATGGATCTGGTCTATTTAATTGGACAATCCTTTTTGTTTGTCAAAGAAATGATCACGTACCCATCCGTTCTATGGTTAACATTAAGACATGCATGGACTCTCAGATCAGGAAATAAGACAAATGAAGAAGACCTCTGATTTGGGTTTAGAAAAACTTTCCCTTATTAAATGCTCTGCAGAATTGTTGAGACGTGAATCCCTGGCTACCATGGCACAGTTGCTATGCACACATAAGACTCTAAGTTGAGATGAATATAGTTGAGAGACACAGTATAGACATAAAAAACACTCTGGATGAGATGAACAATGTCCTCTCTCACAATCTTAGAAATTAGAGTTGTTCACAGAAATGATAAGGTGAGACTTGGGATCATTAAAAGAAAATACTTGATGGAATTTGTTACTGTACAATGTTGTGATGGTCATCAATCTGGTAGCTTTAGGATGGCAGTGGAGTGAGTGCTGGACAGTTGCATGGAGGATCAGGCTACAGGTAGTCCTTGACATGCAAACTTATGGTCGCATATTATGATGGCCGTAAAATGGGATGGTCGTATGATTGACCTGATTTTATGTCTTTTTTGTGACAGTCATTAAGTGAGTGCTGCAGTTGTAAAACAATGCAGCAAAATGGATCAATGGAGATTCTCAGTCATCCAGGTGGCAGTTGTCCCAAAGATCTTTTTCAAGAGGCAACTGGATTTGCTGGTTTTTCTTTGCAGACATTTCACTTCTCATCCAAGAGGTTTCTTCATCTCTGACTGGATGATATGACCATCCCATTTTACAACATCACAATATAAAATCATAATAGTCTGGCTCCATTACGGTTGCATGTCAAGGAGTACCTGTAGCCTGATCCTCCATGCAGTTTTCCCCAGTGCCTCATATGAAAGACCTTTCATGGATTATGCTTGACATTATGTAAAGGCAAAGATATTAAATCTTTGCCAGTAAGTAGCAATTTGTCTTTCTTTAGAGATTGACTCTACAGATGGCTATTCCACTTAAAATTAAAGTAGAAAATGGCTAGTAGAAAAACATAACTGAATACTGAAATTGCTTCCAAATGCTTCTCATATTCTCTTCGCTGTGTATGTAGGAAACCACAGGCAGTGTAGTACTGAAGCTATTGCCAAGGGTGATACTAAATGTACGATATAGAAAAAGACAGATTCCTCTAAAAAGAGACCAGAAGAAAATGTCATCACATTTCATATTATGTTTTCATCTTTACGTCAAACAGACTTTTCTGCATCTATGTAACAGTAGCCAAGATATTTCAGTTTCATTACCCTTAAACAAATCAGCACCAAAGCAGATACAAGAATCTACAGCCCAGTAATTACTTTTATGATTTTCATATCCAATTACTCTGGTAAAATATTGTCCCTGTTATAGCCTGCATGCCAGCAACCCCATTTGGCATCTTCTACCCTGATAGACATCTGCTTTGCTTAAAGCATGGGACTTTTCAAAATGTCTTCCCAATATTGCCATATATTATAAACCAGCAGTCCCCAACATTTCCAGCTTTCCAGTTCCTAGTACAGCCATATATTATAAATCGGTCTGGTGTGGGGCGGGGACAGTTGCACATGTGTGTGCACCACTCCATTTGTGTAAGCGGCGGGCACAAATGGAGCTTCATACGTGAATAGAGGGTGCTTGTCCTCACGTGTGAAGCTCCACTCATGGGAGTGATGGCAGACACTTGCACTTGCATGTGAAGCTCCACTCGCATATGCGGAGGGAGCTCATGTGCTTGTCCATCTTTCCTGCAGCCCGGTTTCGAACAGGCCATGGCCCAACAGTAGGCCACAGCCCATGAGCTGGGGACCTCTGTTATAAACCATCTCAATATAGACTGTGTATATTCTTACAGAATAGGTGGCATACCAAAAAGCATCCAAGGCAAAGTTTAACGCCTCTACAAGCCTACAGATCTAATAGCACTGGGTGGCCAATTGGAATTCTATTATTCTTTCTACCCACAGGGGACTCAAAGAGGCAAATAGTCTGCAATAAAATATAAGCAATTAAAATTCTAAATGCAAGTCAGATAATTCATAGTACAACTCAGAAAGCCTGACTCAAGATAAACGATTTAAGCCTTTCCCTAAAAAGAGTCAGAACTAATGATGCTTCCAAGGACAGTTTAATGAAAAGAAGGACTAGAGGGGATCAACCTATTCTCCAAAGCACCTGGAGGCAGAACAAGAAACAATGGATGGAAACTAATCAAGGAGAGAACCAACCTAGAAGTAAGGGGAAATTTCCCGACAGTGAGAACAATTAACCAGTGGAATGGCTTGTCTTCAGAAATCACGGGCGCTTCATCACTGGAGGTTTTTAGGAAGAGACTGGACAGCCATTTGTCTGAAATAGTATGGAGTCTCTTGCTTGAGCAGAGGGTTGGAGTAGAAGACCTCCAAGATCCCTTCCTACTGTGTTATTCTGTTATTTTGACCATCCAGAGATTGGCATCAGGACTGGAGAAGCTTTGCCAATGGAGCCAACAAAACACCAATAGTACATATATAGAGGTTAATGGAATGGACCTAGGCAAGAGAGCCCTGGGTTCAAGTTCATCTTCCACTTTGAAGATGCACTGGGTGACTTTTAATCTGAGAGCCAGTTTGGGGCAATAGATTAAAGCATCAGATTAGAAATCAGGATGCTTTGAGTTCTGTTCCTTAAGCACAAAGACAACTACATGACTTTTGGCTAGTAATTCTCCTTCAACCCTAGGAAGAAAGAAAGGAAGGCCAAACCATTTCCAAAATATGTTTTCTCTCCCCCCCAAAAAAACCTGGCAGGGATTTGTCCAGGCAATTATCAGGAGTCAAGAATTACATGAATGCACAAGAAACAACAATAACCACAAGCACACACAACTTTTTTTTAAATATATGTATTTTGTTGGTGAAGATAATAACCAGAGGATATAACTACCACAACAATATAACAGTGCTAACATATTCAGAAAAGAATATGTAGAAATGAGTGACATTTGTAGAAACTAAAATACCCTGTTTCCCCGAAAATAAGACATCCCCTGATAATAAGCCCAATCAGGCTTTTGAGCACATGCGCTAAAAATAAGACTCCCCTGAAAATAAACCCTCCCTGAAAATATTTAAATGCATGCGCAGCTGGTCCCCGCCATTTCCTCTGGCTTTCTCCACACACCCCAAAATAATACATCCCTGAAAATAAGGCCAAGCACTTATTTCAGGGTTCAAAAAATATAAGACAGGGTCTTATTTTTGGGGAAACACGGTATATCCATAAAGTGTCAGTATAGAACTGGCTCAATACCTTAAGATATTAAATCTAGTGATACAGCTAATATGAAAAATAAACAATTTTAGAAATCTATTTCTGAGAGTTATAATTACTGAAAAAATTGAAAAACTGTGGGTATGCGACCTGCAATTTCGGGAAGAAACATGGGGTTTAAATCTAATTTATTTAAAAGAGTGGCCTTTAATAAACAGAGGGGCCTTTGAAAGCATTGCATGTGTGTAAGGAAATGTGGAGAATAGACTTCAGAGATAAATTAGGATTCAGCCAATGTATCTTCTCATCACTTTTAGGCTGATGGTCAAGACATTTTTACTCCATCAAAGGTTTCAGAATATTTTATATCTTTTTTGTAATGCTCTGAAGTGGTACCTTGATTTTAATTTTTGCAAACTATGCTGTACATCCATTTTAGGGTGTAAGAAGGCAGTAATAATATCTATATTATTCTTTCATGATTTATTGTGATTGAAAACAATAAAAACATTTATCGATAATCTTGCACACTTGGTGCATCGTTGTGGGAAAATATTCAGAGAAAATATCTTATCCATAAATAAAGCTTTTCTCTTTCAAAATTATGTTGAATCATCATGGATGGCAAAAGCAAAGGCACAAAATTGATTATTAAATTATGGGAGATGTGATTGTTCAGCTCCTGGATATGATTTGGTTTTTAAACAAAGAATCCCAGAGTGTCTGTGTATTATCCCCTACCTTTAATTTTTCTGCCTCTTCATTCATCTGCCTTCCAGATGAGTATCAAAAGTACACAGCTGAAATATGGCACAGAGCGATTGTATCTCCAGCTAATTCAGCCTCGATAGACACAGGAACTGCCACAGGAGCCTGCTATGTTTCTTAGCCCATTGCTCTAGACATACATGTCATTTGAATGATGCACCTAGAAACAATATATACTCTAGGGGTGTATACTGGCTTTGGACAAATCCCAAATTCTGAGCCAAAGCAGATCACTTCAGAAAGATATGTGGACCCTTGAAGCTTCAATGTTCCTGGATTTTTGAATGTGCCTTCAAATTGCTTCAAATTGTTAAGTATTGCTTAACGCATTATAAGCCACCCTGAGTCTCCGGAGAAGGGTGGCATATAAATCAAATTAAAAAAAAAAGAGGATGCAAAAGGAGATGCTGCCGGATTGCTACATTTTCTTCACATTTTCCATATGGGATAGTCCTGACAGAAGGTCAGTGTAAATCAGGAAAAAAAGACAGGGTCTTCCGTGTTGCTGCTTCTATCTCAAATGAATTCCATGGGATAGTTCTGTACTGCCAGTCACTGCAGCATACCGTATGCATCATAACAATTTCCAGCTTTATTCCTCCTTTGGAATAATATATCAAATTGACCTGATATATTATTTCTGAGTCTTCTCTCCTGTCTCTTTGCAGATCTCTAAAACAATTTCTGGGCTCATAAGAGTCCAGGGGAACAGATAAAACTTACAAAGGGTTAAGAGGTCACAAGTACCAAGGGCAACAGAGGGTTAGAGAGGAGACAGGGCCCTTGATACTCCATGCTACATGCTTTCCACACATTTGAAACCTACAACTTACCAGGCTGGCTATTTTTGAAAACAGATTTAGCATTCTGTCAAAAGATTATCTCCATGTTTACCTCTGTGTGGGGGCTGCATGTAGAGTTGGTATGCAGTTAGGAGGTCCTCCTGGACATTACTTCTGCTCAAAGAGTAGGTGTCAGCCAGTGGTGGGTTTCAAAATTTTTTACTACCGGTTCTGTGGGTGTGGCTTAGTGGGTGTGGCATGGCTTGATGAACGTGGCTTGGTGGGCGTGACAGGGGAAGGATACTGCAAAGTCCCTGTTTCCTCCTGATCAGCTGGGACTCAGGAGGCAGAGAATAGATGGGGGTGGGGCCAGTCAGAGATGGTATTTACCGGTTCTCCAAACTACTCAAAATTTCCACTATCGGTTCTCCAGAACTGGTCAGAACCTGTTGAAACTCACCTCTGGTGTCAACCAAGCTTGGAGAACCTGTGCACAGGTACCAATTGCAGTGGTTTCTGAATTGAGTAGTTGGTCTAGAGTGGAGTGGAATGAGAATATTGTTCTCACATAACATTGTTGGTCAATGAGCTACATTAGCTGCCAATGACATTCCTGGCACAGTTGAAGGTGATGATTATCACCGCTACATGGCATAGGGCTTGGCTATTTGTGGGACTGTCTCCAATGGGACTTTGCTCTGGGACTGCTCTATTAAGCAATGTTATCTTGATGGACCCAAGAGTTGTGCCCTCTTTGCCCTGTTCTGTAGACAGCATCCCCTAGATACTTGGATGTCCCCCCCCCCCCCGTTACCCTTTCATAAGGGACTTGAGATTCCACAGGATTTGGGCCAGGATGTTACTAACCTCTATTTGTTGTTTGATTGACTGAAGTATTGTTACAAAAGGGGAAGATTTTTTTCTCGTTCCTATACTGTGGTTGTTTGAATTATAGTAGATTTTTTATTTAATTGGTTTTTCAACTTTTATAGGCTGTAAGAGTCATGGTTGAGATGGGCAGCCATATAAAGTATCCACCATTGCTTTCCTTGACTTATCTTCCATTAAATCTATACTGACTGCCCCAGTTGCAGGCCTTGTTACTAAGCAGAGTAAAGCTTGACAGTCAGGACAGCATGTTGTTATTGCTATTTCAATTTATTTGTTGCCGATTCAAGGATTTGAGGAATTCATATTAATGTGGCTACAAGGAAGTGTCCTTTAATAATGTTAAGAATTTCAAATGCTCAGATTTTATTACCAGTCCTTGTGCATCTAACTCTTATTAGATACAAAGATTTATCCAAACAATGATAGGAACTAGACTTCCTCTGTGGATATAATCACATTTTCTTTTTGTCATCACTTGACATTGGACTTGATAGTCACATTGACCATACTCCAATCATTTTAAAAGGCACTTCCCACTTAAACAATGAGAGGTCACTGCAGTAAGAAAAACTGTGTGTTCTATCAACACTTGGAGAGTGATTTAAATTATTATGAAGAGACGGAATGAAATCCTGAGATAAAGGTATGTCAGGATGGTATAATTTCTAACTAACCTTTTGAGATCATTGCTCAATCACCTAAATTATGAATCTCAAGTGTATGGGAGGTAATTGAATAGTACTGTTGTCAATGGTTTTGAAACAGCCTAATCACATGTAGGAATAGGTAAATGGAGGACAAACATATAAAAGCAAAGATATACTGAATCCTGCAAGAGATGAAAAACAATTTAGGGAATGGCTTTTAGAGAGGGGATTACAGAGACACGAAAGGGATAAGCCATTGCCCTTTACACCAGATTCCCAGTATTCAAGGCTGCTTTTCATAAGTGTCACATTACCACCCCTTGGGCAGGCAGTTTCAACCATGTTTTTATCTTAAAGGTAAAGGTTTCCCTTGCACATATGTGCTAGTCGTTCCCGACTCTAGGGGGCGGTGCACATCTCTGTTTCAAAGCCGAAGAGTCAGCATTGTCCGAAGACATATCCGTGGTCATGTGGCCGGCATGACTAAATGCCAAAGGCGCACAGAACACTGTTAGCTTCCCACCAAAGATGGTTCCTATTTTTCTACTTGCATTTTTTACGTGCTTTCGAACTGCTAGATTGGCAGAAGCTGGGACAAGTAACGGGAGCTTACCAGGGGTGAAATCTAAATTTTTTTGCTACCGGTAATTAGTGGGCGGGACTTGGTGGTAAGGGGACTGGGAGAGCGTGGCTTGTTGGTCAGGTGGGCGTGGCCAAGTCAATCTCACTTCTTTGCCCTTTTTTAACCTACAAAACAAAACACAACACAACTGGCTCACCCACAATATAAAAGCAGCTGTGCTAGACCCAAAATGACCCCTGCAACAAGCAGGAACCTCACACAGCCACAAAAAACCCAAAAAACCAACTTTCACACTTTACACACACAAAATTCCACATACAGCTTTGTGAGATTTTGTGTGTTTGTGTAGTTAGAGTGAAACACTACAGAAACACACTAAATCTCAGAAAGCTGCACAAATATTATTTTATTTTATTTTATTTTAATTTTTATATAAAAGCAGCTAAATTTAAAACTGCTAGGTCTAAAAAAAGAACAACTAAAAAAAAACCCCAATTAACTATTTTTTTAAAGCTCCCAAAGGGGAAAAAAATTTACCCAATGGAACAGGGGTCTCCAACCTTGGCAACTTTAAGACTTGTAGACTTCAACTCCCAGAATTCCTCAGCCAGCTTTACGTTGCTGGCTGAGGAATTCTGGGAGTTGAAGTCCACAACTCCCTGCCTGCTTGATTGCAGGCAGGGAGATTCAGTTGCTACCAGCAGCTAAAGTAAGCAAGCTGAGGGGGGGGGGGGGGGGGGGGTTTTTTGCTACCAATTAGCAGGCAGAGCCATTTAAAAGGAAAAAAGTTTTTTTCTTTTACATGGCTCTGGCGATCCAAGCTGAGTTGCCTGATTAGCAGGCAACTCAGCTGGGATTCAGAGCCATATAAAAGAGGAAAAAAAAGGCTCTGATGATCACGTGGCTCAGCTGGGCATGGGGGGCGGGGGCAGGGATTTTTGCTACTGGTTGTCCGAACTGCCCGCCGCCATCGCTACCTACTTGCCCGAACCGGTCCGAACCGGGAGCATTTCATCCCTGGAGCTTACCCCGTTATTCGGCATTAGGAATTCGAACCGCTGAACTGCCGACCTTTTGATCGACAAGCTCAGCATCTTAGCCACTGAGCCACCATGTCCCATTCATGTTTTTATCTTACTATGGCAATATTTGGTCCTATACTGTGTGTCAGTCCTCCAGATATGTTAGGTGGATAGGGTAGCTGATACTGAAGGAGTAAAAAAAAGGGAAAAGATGAAGTTTAGAGTGGTATGGTCAATACATTTAAATAAATTAATAAATTAAAATTTATGCAGTGCTGGTTACTGCAGCAGCCTGCGAATGGTTCCTAGTAGAGTCAGCTATCTTCTTAAAGATCCTGCTCCATTGCTCTATTTTTATTTTACTTTATTTTACTTTTTTATTAAGGATTTTAATTATAATAGTATACCTAATATAAATTAAACAAAGAAAAAAGGGCATAGAAAAAAAAGAAGAAAAAAACAAGAAAAAAGAAAAGAAATAATATAATAAAGAAAAAAAAGAAATAAAGGTTATACAACCTTCAATACTTATAGACAAATTTAGTAGCTCTTCCACTTTATAAGGTTACAAACATCCCATTCCTTTTCTACCAGTAAATCCATAAAGTTGCTTATATTTGTTATGATTTATAAAAACCCAAAAGATCCAAAATAATTAATATTCCTTTGAGAAACTATTTAGTTTTTATAGTTAATTCCAAAATTAAAAGTCAATATTTAAAATTTAATTGAACCCGTAATCCATTTATAACTTTCTTAACATCAAAATCTTGTTTAGTTTTTGGCTGCTTATTTCAATTCTTTAAGTTTTTAAACTTATAATTAATTTTTTTTAGTTCAGAATTAATGCTAAACTCACCCACAACTTTTCAAATTTGTTGATCTGAGGGTTTCTAAACAGCTTTAAGATGATTAATAGGCAATTTTAGAAATTTGCCTACTTCAGATTAAAAACTGACACTTATAAATTTAGTTTCAGCCACAGTTGCAAGCAAGAGACCCTGTTCCATTAGTAAATAGCAATTACTGTTGGAAATTTCTCTGGGAATGAAGGACATATCTGCTTTTCTGCAGATTAATTCTAGTCCTGTATGATGGCACAACAGAAAATCATTCTGATGTTGTGGCAAGATCAGATGTGAGGAGCAAGTCTCTGCGCTCCCACGCCAAATTCTCCCCATTGGAGGGCTCAGAAAAGAGCTAAAGCCACCTTGTAGGGGTGGTGAAGAAAAGAGGGGTGCCCTGCAGGTTGCGGAGAGCTGCAACTCTCCTGCTTGACCCAGGGCTTCTTCCCTCTCATTCACGACAAGGAGAAGAGGCAGACATCATGGCTGCCATGAAACTGAGACAGCCAAGGCAACAAAGAAATGTGCAGGAGCGATGTAGATGAATAGTGACTGGAGCTGGGTGAGAAGATTCCTTTTTATTTAGACCCTAACCTTAAAAGAGAAAAAAGAGGAAAATCCAGAAAAAGAGACTCTTGGAACTATTTCTTAAAGTGGTGAACAACCATAGAGAGAAAAATCCTAGATCCAAAAGAAAGAAACTAAGGGGAGAAAAGCTGAAGACCTTGTAAAACATAGAAAATTGGATTTTTAAACTGGGTAGATATTGTTTTGGAAAGGCATTATAAAATGCTGGAACTATCTATTTTGCTTTCATAAATTAAACTAAAATTGGATTAATCAATTTATCAGACTTGAAACAATGCTGAAACCTAAGCTGAGGCTGCCATCTACTGGTGAATGGAAATATACCATACCCCTACAAGCCTAGGAAAATTCCTGATAAGAGAAATAAACAACATTCATCTGGAGGACTGTGGTGATACTTACTGTTCTATAACTACCTACTTTATGATTACTGGAGACTCTATTGTGAGAATAAGGAAGACTCTTAAGTAAAGTAAAGTGACTTTTGATTTGTGGAAGCTGCCTGGACTACTTAAATGGAACTGATTAATAATCCTGAGATGTAAAGATCTATGATTATTGAACCTTCTGAGGAGCAACATTGGACTTGAATACATTGTTTTTGGACTATTAAGTTATAGAGGGACTTATTAAAATAAAACAAGATGCTCCATCAGGGGGAAATGAGTGAGATTTCAAAAGAAATGGCATTGATGTTTCAAAGCATTAGGGATACTATGACAAAGAATCACAGAGAGATAAAGAACCTATTGCGAGGCATAAATGGGAAAATAGAAAATATCCTAAAACTGATAATGAATGAAGATCAAAGAAAGGAAAGAGAGGAGACAGCAGAAAGAATTGAGGAAAAGATAGAACAGACAAACCAGCAAATAAAGCAAGAAGATGAGAAGGAGAAGATGATAAAGATAATAATGACTGATGAAATAAACCAAGGGAAAAGTACTTTAACAGATTTAAAAATGAAATAGGATAACTTGGAAGATACTTTTGAAAGGGAGATAGGGGTTTGGGTGGCACTCTGGAAACCTGGCAGCTTAAAAAAATAGAGATGGGAGAAATATTCAGACTGAATGGTGAAGAACGAGATGCTGATAGAATAGAATAGAATAGAATAGAATAGAATAGAATAGAATAGAATAGAATAGAATAGAATTTTTTATTGGCCAAGTGTGGTAAAAGAAAAGATACATTCATCAAGAATCATAAGGTACAACATTTAATGAGCTGGTTTAGTTTAGTTAAAAGTGTGTCTGGAATGATGGTATTGAATGCTGAACTAAAGTCTACAAAGAGGACCCTTGCATAGGTTTTTGGAGATTCAAGATGTTGTAGGATGTGGTGCAGAGCCATATTAACAGCATCATCTGTTGATCTATTTGTTCAGTATACAAATTGCAATGGGTCTAACAATGGATCCGTGATGGTTTTCAAGTGGGACAGCACTAGCCTTTCAAAGCTTTTCATGACTACAGATGTTAGAACAACTGGTCTGTAGTCATTCAATTCCTTGATGGTGGGCTTTTTCAGCACTCGGATGATAGTAGAGCATTTGAAGCAAGAAGGAACATAGCACATCTCTAGTGATTTATTGAATATATGGGTGAAGATGGGCGCCAATTGGTCAGCACAGACTTTTAAGCAAGAAGGAGGTATCTTGTCTGGGCCTGGAGCTTTTCCTGGCTTTTGTCTGTGAAATAGGTCTTGCACTTCATTTAGAGACAAAGATCAAGGAGAGGAGTATGGGAGGCAAGCTAAAAAATGAATAAGAATTGAAATATTAAAATGGGCAAGAGATGATGGATAGAAAGGGATTTTTCCCCTTTTTCTCTAATATAATGATGGCCTAATTAAAAACTAGAATAGAGGTAGAAATAAGAATACACACCTTTATATAAAGTAATAGTTAGATGGAAAGATTGGAGGTTGAAAGATGGTATTATTAGGTATGTTTAAATAATAAGATGATTGGTACTAGAATGGCGTATTGTGACTTTGAATAACCAAACAACGAAGGGCTATGTTTTAATATAAACATGTGTATTAACACTAGGATTAGTAATGGTGGCCTGACTAGAAGCTAGAATAGAGGTAGAAATAAGAAATAGGGGGAATATTAGAGATATAATTTGTATATAATAGAATATAAGTACTAATTAGATGGAAAGGTTAGCTGTTGAAAGATGGTATTACTATGTACGCTTAATAATATCATTGGCAGTAAAATGGAACATTGAAATATTGAATAACTACTCTAAAACAAACATGTATATCAATACTAGGATTATATAAATTTGATTAACGTAACTATTATTATTATTATTATTATTATTATTATTATTGCTGTTTATATCAAAATGAATTATTCAGAGTTCATGTATTGATATTGATATATATTTAAAAATAAAAATCCAAATAAACTTTAAAACAGAAAGAAAACTGTTCTGCTTTGTCTTTTGCATGATAATCTGAGTTTCATTAGTCTGACCAGTAATTTCCTCCCTTATATATCTAAAGAAACTCCCCCAGATCAGGTCTACCACATTCAAGAGGTACCATTACTCTTAAAAATTTCTTCCTCTATATCCTGCTTCAATATCTTTATCTAGCAATTAAGCTGTTGGCCTACAGCCAGAGAGAGTCCCCTGAAAATTTGCCAGGTGACTTTCAGTCATTTAGTTATGTCTGTACATAACTTACCTTTCAGGGTTGTTATGAGATCAAATGATGATCCCCAGATAGGCTGCCTTGGCTCTGGAGAAAAAATTATTGTGTGTAATGAGATTTTTGTCTACGATTTTAGGAGTATAAATTTTTTGATTGCATTATTTGTTAGACCATACTATTTGTTGTACCTAGCCCACTCCTAATCAGTCTCCATATCCAGATCAGAGCAAATGCACATATATATTACTCAGTTCAGCTACCATGAATATAGTTTGCTGTTCATTTATTAAACATCAGCAAACAATAAAACTAGCATGAAAAATAGGGAAAATTTAGATTTTCCCTATTTGTCTCTCTCTCTCTCTCTCTCGCTCGCTCGCTCCCTCCCTCCCTTCCTGTCCCCTCCCTCCCTCCCTGCCTCCAAAAGCAGACAATTTCCAGAGTTACTGGAATCAATACTAGCGGTAATTAGCACAGTCCCAAAGGTAGTTGCTCTGGATTGTTTCAGATTTAGCCCTTTTATGTATGGGTAGTCCTTGACTTACAACAGTTCATTTAGTGACTGTTCAAAGTTACAAAACACTGAAAAAAGTGACCTAGGACCATTTTTCACACTTACAGCTGTTGTAGCAATTTCATGGTCAGGTGATCAAAATTCAGATACTTGTTAACTGGTTCCTATTTATGACGTTTGCCATGTCCCGGGGTCATGTCGGCTGAAGAGGTTGTAACAAAATGATTTTAAAACTCAGCTGGGATCCACACAGGCTTTTAAAAGCATTTTAAATGCTTTTCAGAGGTTGTAGGAAAAAAAATGCTTTTAAAAGCCTCTGACGATCCCAGCTGAGCCGCGCGATCATCAGAGGCTTTTTTTTTAACTTTTAAAAGCCTTTTTTCAGCCGAAGAGGTTGTAGAAAAAATGCTTTTAAAAATAATAAAAAAAAGCCTCTGATGATTGCGTGGCTCAGCTGGGCATAGGGGGTGGGTGGGTGCAGAGATTTTTGTTACCGGTTCTCCGAACCACCCACCGCCATCGCTACTGGATTGGGCAATCTGGTCCAAACTGGGAGCATTTCACCCCTGAACTACAATGATTCACTTAACAAATGTGGCAAGAAAGATCGTAAAATGGGGCAAAATCACTTCACAAATGTTTCACTTAGCAACAGAAATTTCGGGCCCAATTGTGCTCATAAGTTGAGCACTACCTGTACACACCCATAGCAGAATAGATACGGAGAGCAGGTCACCAGCTGATTCCCCTTTTATTCTGCTCAGTGAAAGAAACAATTTAGTAGAGAGGAATGATATACCCAACATAATTATGCTCCTGCTTGTGTGGAGGAACATTATTGACATGGCATCAAAGCATTTAAAATAATATCGATATAAATACAATATTAATTAATAAAATAAGTGTTGCAATTTGTCCAATTTATTCTGGACTATTATTGCTGCAAATTTCTTCCCACTTTGTCCTAAGATTTTAAAAAAGTATACTAATCAAGAAAGCAGCATTACAGTCACATGATGTTCTGAAAAATGGGCCAGACGCAAAGGAGTAGTTTGTTAATAAAATGGTATAAATTACAACGAAAACAGAAATAAAATTAACTGCATCATGATTTGAATTAATTCCAAAATAATGATAAAAATCATTGCTCATGTCTTAATGTTTACATTTGGATCTCAGATGTAGGTTGTATATCTCAGTCATTACTTCTCTGAAGTCAGTCCCCTTCCCCAATTTTAAATCTTTGGACTGTGTGGGCAATATTTTAAAAAAATAATAATACAGGTAATATTAAACCATTTGAGAAAAATGTGATTTTAAAAATCTTAGTTGGTGGAATGATAACTTTTTGCAGAGTTATTTGGTGTGATCATAACCTGCTGCCATTTTAGAACAATGTTTTCACTTGCAGCAATAGTCCAACTTCGTCAAAGCCTGTGAAATCTCTGCTCAGAGAATTGCTCTACTCTGAACACCAATTACAGGAGTGTCCTTTGTGGAGAACATGCTCCTGCTGTCCGATGCCACTCTAGTTCAAAGATCAAGAGACAAGATAGCCGGGATCTAGGTTACAGACTGAACAGGCAGGAGACCCAGTGTCTAAACTTCCAGTTAGGGTGAAATTTGCATTTCTCTCTAATTTATTTCTACCTTTCCCCATAAACATTAGCTGGAATATGTTATGCCGATCTGTGTGCTTTTTCATATTGGACAATATGCAAGTATTCAGCCTATTCATAACTGACATGAATTAATCCAGTCCTTGAAGTTCTATTTGAAGACACCCAAACATCCACACAAAGACAAACATTTCCAATCTGTGCAATTGATGCATGTCAACAATGCTCTGGTAGCTATTTCGCAGATAGAAACAGCTACACTGTTTCATGATTTGTTGTTGTTGTTAGTTGCGAAGTTGTGTCCGACCCATCGCAACCTCATGGACAATATTCCTCTAGCCTTCCTGTCCTCTATCATCCTCTGGAGTCCATTTAAGTTCACACCAACTGCTTCAGTGACTCCATCCAGCCACCTCATTCTCTGCTGTCCCCTTCTTCTTTTGCCCTCAATCTTTCCCAGCATTAGGCTCTTCTCCAGTGACTCCTTCCTTCCCATTAGGTGGCCAAAGTATTTGAGTTTCATCTTCAGGATCTGGCCTTCTAAAGAGCAGTCAGGGTTGATCTCCTCTAGGACTGACTGGTTTGATTGCCTTGCAGTCCAAGGGACTTGCAGAAGTCTTCTCCAGCATGTTTCATGATATCAGTGCTGAAAGTATCTGCTGTAAGCTGTATCTTTAGCTGCAGGCAGATGAGCTACCTGTGGCCCCCCAGATGTTATCAAATTATAATTCTTAGCATGCCTCAGCACTGACATTGCTGCCTGTGCCTATTGGGGGTTGACATTCAGCAACATCTGGAGAGTCGCAGGTTGCCCACCCCTGAGAATGACCCTGTTGCCGATTGCAAAGCACAACTAAATCAAATTCCAGGCATCTTGATTAAAAACCACTTTCCAGAAGTTCTTCTTCGGCCTAATCTGTTTCAAATAAAGATGATAAAACAAACAACTCTTTATAAATATATTGCAAAAGAGCAATCATTTGCTGAACTCGCTATTGTAAGCTTGGTGGTTGTCTGTCAGTGGCAATTTCTGTTCTTCTCCTAACAGGCTGCTGCTCTTTATTTGGAAAACCCACCCAGTGTGATCCTCTGGGACACTTGTCAGAAACCATATGTACCCTATTCCACCCCACCCCACCCCTACCTCCCAAATTTCTTCAGTGACAAGGGAATTCTTTTAGCAGATAGGGCTGACAGCCAGTATTCCTGAATTCCTCTAATCCTGGCTATGCTAGCTACTCCCTGTGTGGCCTTGGAAAAGGCACTGAACTGTTCCTTAGCATTTGCCGGAAAGAGGTGAACAAGTGATCTCCAGAGAGCATAGGCAGGGCTGGGTGTGCCTTCCAGCAAACATAACTGGAACCGAATTCCATCCCTGTACATTTGAACCATAGCGTGGTAGGGCTGAAAGGTAGACAAAAGATTATCTAGATGTAGCCGATAGAAAGTTGAAAACAACAAACGAAATACAGCCCAAGAGAGCCATTTTGGTCATCACCAACCACATGCTACACAATCTTTGAAGATATTCTTTTGTGTCTTTTTGAAGAGCTGTCCCTTTGAATATATTAAACCGAGAAGGAGCCTACGCTTGTGACAGAACTACAACACCCTGAGCACCAGGAAGCACCCTCTTTGGCATAATTTAAAAAAAAAAAAGGAAATGCAGCATTAAGGATCATGAAAGAGGATACAGATTTGCCTTAACGTAGTTAAAAAGGAATTAAGTGGTAACATTGTGATTTGCAGTCTGGTATGTGTAGCTGGCTCTCCCTCAGTAAGGTTCTGATCATGGAATTCTATTTCTTTACCTTAAAATGTAGGAGTAGGAAGCCAGTGGATTTTCATGTGTTCCTGACCTACTCTTCTCAGGAACTTCAGCATCAAGTGTAATTGGGAGGGAGGGAAAGAATTCAGTAACAAGCGGAGGGTCACAGTTTGCCAAGTCCTCAAATCAAAGATTATTCTCTAAAAACCCTTCAAATAAGACACAGTCACATGTATATATTATTAGCACAGAGCTGTAGAAGAGACTTCAATAGTATCTTCCCGATGACTCAAGTGGAGTTTTTTGAATTCAGAATATGGGATAAATTGGCACCACCTTGATATAAAAATAAAGGCATTTTCATTTGTAATAGCCTGTAGGTTGTAGTGAAGTTTCTGATAAATTCTTTCCTTTGTACATTTCAGATTGGATGTTGAGATTATTGGTTAGGAAAGGATTATTTCCAGACCCGAAATTTTGATCTCAATGTTTCCAGGATGTATAACTACACTATGTTGTACATGGACAGGAACACCTTGGGGCAACAGCTTAGGATCTCCAATGAGTGTCTCTCAGAATTGTGCTGCCTTTGATTCAACAGATAATATTATAGCTGTTCTGAATTATGACTAGAAGCCACTAATAACCTTATCCTCCCTGAATTTGCTTAATACCTAATTACGTTTTGCAGTCATTGTTGACTTCCACATTTACCAGACCCTGCTGAAGGACATGCTGTGTTCTGTTTCAAGAGTCATGTCTAACATCTGATCCTTCATTTATAAAGTCTCTCGGCTGCTGTAACACTCTGACAATATGTCTTTCAGCTGGATTTTTGGAGTAAAAAAAGAGCCCACGTCATTTTGCTTTGTTTATTACAATCTCTTCCTTACACACTCTGTAAGTGTTCTGTTTTACTAGTCTAAGTTTATATGCTAAGGGCATCACAAGATTGGGAGGACGGTATAAAATGGGCTCGTGTTAGTTTAAAATAATTCAGAAACGACTGCCTGAACACACTGATCTGGTTAAATCCACATTTGCAGCTCTCGTTTATGAGAAGGGGCCCGTAAATTGTCAATTTCAGTATTATGATCAGACCTGCCCTTTGATCCTCCCACCCTTACTGGATTCAATTGTATATGCACAAGAGCCCAAGAGCAGAAACATTCTGTTTGTTTAGGCAGCAAATGGGCAAATGATTTTACTTGTCAGTTTCTGTACGAGTACGTCTGCGGGTGTTTACACACACAGTATCCATATATTATATATTCTCTCTCTCACACACACACACATAATACAAACATATGACTTTGATATGGAGCACAGGCAATTCGGCTTCTTCTCTGCCTCCCCACCTCCCACCCCCGCCCTTTCAATTTCACCCATCTCTCTAGTCTTTATTTCATTTTTAAGCTCTTTTATTTGAACATGCATAAACTTTGAGCCCTAAGCCAGTCTTAAAACCACATCAGGAACAGATTTTTTTAAAAAAAAAAGTCTTAAACAATGCCAAGCAGAATAGGCCTGTGTTAAGACGATGTACATTTGATAAACATGTGAACTTCCCAGGCAGATTGGCCCAAACAGGGGTTTTTGTAGCGTTTTGCTTTTTATTTATAGATGTCTATTTTGCGGAGTGAAGAACAGGTTCGGTTTAGCTGCCTCTTTGGGTGGTCTAGCACAACTTTTACTTAGGCATTCAGTAGCCTGCAGGCATAATTGGTATGCATGCTGTTGTATCTGAGATAGCTTAATAAAGCATTACATATCTTACTGCTTCCATATTTTATTACTTAACCCAGTGCATGTGGTCAGCGAGTAATTTGAATCAGCTGTGTTTTTACTTTCTGTTTTAAGGCTGAAGTCTGAATTTCTCTGTGAATTCTTTGAAATGAACTAATACGATGCATGCAGCGATAAAGGGGGTTAATCAGAGACAGACTGTTAGTACAATATTGGATTGCCCCAGGTGTAGTTTATTTTCATATTATTGGTGGTTTCACCATGGAACGTCAGAAAGGAGAAAAAGAAGCAACATTTCCCTGAAAGCGCCTCGAAGGAAAAGTGCAGACTCACTTCAGAATTAGGGTTTGTTTCTCCCCTTAATAAGTACTACAACTCCCCTGCCCCTAATTAGGTTAAGTTGAATTATCCCGTTGATTCAATACCTTCTAATAACAGAATATTGATGTAATATTAAAAAAAATGTGAACAAACCTTTTAAAAAAAGTATTATGAAGAATTCAATTAAACCTGCTGAAATGCTACTGCAAGGGTCTTTTCAATAGATATTCAGGGAGTTAGTGCTACAAGAGGAGAGCTCTCGTCAGCCAAAGTATATTTTGTATAATAACATTCTTTTCTGTGCTGGAAGAGCTGGGGAGAGTTGTAAGAGACCTGTATATAGACTCCAACTCTTCAGTCTGTATTAACTGTCAACAATATGTTTTTCCCCTCTTCTGTTATTGAAAGTTCTGGTTAGGTTTCCTTGTTAAAAAAGACTGGAATGATTGGCTCAAAGCAAAGCTGTGTGTAGGATCAGCCAAAGAAATTTTCTGCTGACTAGATTTCTTTTCAACTTAGTTGATTTGAACAGGAATTATTTATGAGAGAAAGAGGTTAGCAGGTAAATTCTTAGGGGCTAAAGATATACTTAGGAACCAAGTTTCCTTCCAATTTGCTTAACTAGGCGAATTTTATAAGAGTTTGATCTGGACCAGAAAAAGCAAAATCACTGTAAAATCACAGGCTTTCCGCAAGATCAGTTTACACGTTAAACCTAGAATTTTAAAAAATTGCATAGCTTTCATGGAATAGCTTGTGCACTATTTATGCGCTATGATTATAAATACAAAATACATTACCGCTAATTGGCAGTACTCTAATCATGGGATGAATTGCTAGTTATAACTAAAAATCAGCTACAGTAGATTAATGTTGTGCTGACAAGCATGGAGATAGAATAGAGGGCTTCCCAAGCAGTTTCCAATTCTAAAATTAACTTTTAGGATTTTGCATGGTTTTGTTTATTTTAATGTATTCTGTGGTTACTTTTAATGCAAACTGGACTAAGTTTGATTTAAACAAAGCATATTTTACAGCATAAATCTATCCAATAGCATTGCATAACTTTTTCTTTCCTTTTTTCCATCTCTTTTAATATTTGCACCTACTTTTTTAAGGAATCCAACAGAAACCCATAATCATGTTTTGGAACATATATGATTAAAAAAAAAATCCCACCAGAATTACCTATTGATAAAAATGCTGTAAGAATTGAGGAATCAAATGTCACTTTCGTTCCTTGAGTGTTTTGGAAAGGTTGAAACTGGTTAGTATTTAGCTGGCAGACTAAAAAAAAATGTCAAGCTTGTATGCTGAGCTGGGAGATCAAACAAACATCTCAGAAGAAGATGTTGGCAAGCAGATTCTGTACTTTAACCAAGAAAATTACATGAACATGTCCATGAGGTCATCAGGAGCTGAGCTCAACGTGGAGACTTTTTAGTACTTAAGAATAATAAACAACAATTTCTAACCAAAATGCCAAAGTCACAAATTAATAAGAGCAATAAATACCCTATCTGCAAAAAAAGTCAATCAGTACATTCTTGCAAGTATTCTTGTAAAAATACTTGAAACGTTTCAGGGGAAAATCAAAAGCACAAGAAGATTAAAAAGTGTAAGGAGACTACTACAAATCCTGTAAGCAAAGATTTTTTTGTTGTCTTTTAATGATCCCTTGCGGGGCAACTGCAACTGAATGGAGCAACTGAATGGAGCTGAGTGTTACTGGCTGGATGCCCTTCCTGTTGCCAATGTGGAGTTCGCAGCAGATATATTGTCATTGTGCCCAGAGAGAGAAATATCTGCCTGTACCTAGGGTCAAACTCACAGCATCCTGATTGTGAGGCGAGAGCTCCATCTCTAGGCCACTGCACCACTCAAATCCACTAAGCAAAGATATACCTTTAAAATACAGGTAATCCTCAACTTATCACCACAACTGAGCCCAAAATTTCTGTTGCTAGGCAAGGCAGTTGTTAAGTGAATTTTGCCCCATTTTATTATCTTTACTGACCATAGTTGTTTAGTAAATCAATTCAGTTGTTAAATGAATTGTGTGGTTGTTGAGTGACTTTGCTTGTCAGAAGCTAGTTGGAATGGTAGTCCCAGGACCATGGGACAACACAACTGTCATAAATACATGTTTCCAAGTGCCCGAATTCTGATCACATGATCACAGGGATGCTGCAATGCTCATAAGTGTGAAAACCGGAACTAAGTCACCCTTTTCCATCCTCTTGTAATTTCAAATGGTCACTATATGAATGGCTGTAAGTCGAGGACAACCTGTAATAAACAAACAGAATCTGCCCCAAACTCCCATGTCAGATCAGTCCTTTCATCTTCATTCAAGGAAAGGGAGATAACCCTTCCTTTCTGGGAACTCAAAGGGAAGATTCTTCTTGTGTTTTCAGTATCATATTGATAATAGTTTGCGGTATAAAGATACAGAGTGGACATATGGGAGGGGAACACAAAAAGAGAGCTGTAGTTAATTGGGGGAATAGCTTAACTTGCCTTAACAATATCCTTTGAAATCATGCCTAAGAAATGGTGCCTGTAAAGGCAGAAAGTTAGCTGAATTTAAGTTTTTAAAAATCTTCCTCGCAGGTTTTTTTTTTTTTATTTGATTTATATGCGGCCCTTCTCCGGAGACTCAGGGCAGCTTACAATGCGCCAAGCAATAGCCTTCATATTTTTGTATATTTATACAAAGTCAGCTTATTGCCCCCACAAACTGGGTCCTCAATTTATCTACCTTAGAAAGGATGGAAGGCTGAGTCAACCTTGAGCCTTGGTGAGATTCGAACCTGCCCAAATCACCAAATAATTAAGTAACCAACAATTCTGTCACTAGAAAGTAAAATGTATCAAAATTCCGTTAGGTTTAATGCACATAATTGAATTGAATACTTTATTTGGCCAAGCGTGATTAGACACACAAGGAATTTGTCTTTGGTGCAGAAGCTCAGTGTACATGCAAAGCAATGTAATGTGTGTTATTTAAATTCCCTACCATGTAAAATGGGAAAAAGCACCAAAAATGATACCCTTGTTTTTCTGGGACATCATCCTATCATCACAGCTACCAACTAATAAATCAAACAGTTGCAACTTTGGCCCTACAAAGCTTATTGACTCATCACTGATCCATGTGCGCATTGGTTTCCCAAATCTCCAAAAATATATTAGGTATATTCATTTTTTGCAAACTTGCAGGGACAGAGCACTAGGGGAAATTTGAAATGACAGGTGGCTCTCAGCCAATCAGGTTATTATTACTTTTGGAAAAGCAGCTGCCATACAGATCTCAGTTTGAAACACCTGTGCTGTTACCTTTAAAGCAACAAAAGAATAGTTAAAAGCTGTTGGGAGCTCAAACCATGGAGGTCTGCAACCGTTCCATCAATTCAGGTTGAGCTAACAATGACCAGTGTGAATGGCGATGCATTGCTAACAATATATGGGGCACTTTGCACAAGTCATCCTTCCCAAGAGGAACCGGAAGCTAGTCAAAATTTGCAATCGCTGCTATCAGAGAATACAGCAAACCTTTTAAAACCAGAGCAAACCTTGGTTTGGAAAAAAAATGTCTTCTGATTCCGTAGAAGCAATTCAACAAACATGAAATAAGGATCACTATGAAAGACTGAAGGTACCGCTTCTCACCAGTCATCCCCATCTGGATGTATCTGCAGAGCCGGCTCAATATTCACTGCAGGAATCCAAGTGATTGGAAAGGATGGTTTCCTGATTGCCGAATAAAGGGCTAGGGTATTGGGGGGGGGGAATAAAAGAAAAAGGATGGCACAGAGGACATTTGAGGTGTCATTGCCACACAAAGGAACAATTAACATCCCACCCATGGCTCAGCCAAGTGTTCATAAAAGCCCTCTGGGATTTGGGGATCCTGTTTCCGATTTCTAATATCCCAACTCTGCCACATGCTGCAAGCTTAATTGTCTGCATCTGTGTCTTTCCAGAAATGTGGCTGCCTGCTGGTTGTATTTAATCCTTTATCTTATTCCTGCTAATCTGTTTTCTATTTCTAGACAAATTCCCAAATCCTGGCCACCTAAATAGAACCCACAAAATGCTCATATGTAACCAAGGGAAGTCCCTTTCAGAGGGTAGATTCAAATAAGTATTTCTTTAAATCATCTACTTCGCAGCTCCTAGGCTGGAACCTGCTTTTTTACTTACCCAGCCAAACCAGCTTCTTCCCAAGACTGTCTCCATTTAGAGTAATAAACTTTCCACAAACTGTTAATGGTTATGAATAAGGAACGGCATAAATTTAGTCAAAGGGGGATGGATCCAAAGTTTTATTGCCTTCAAAGTTAAGTAAAAAACATCATGTGTTGAAGTCTGGCTTGGTGGTCTGGTGCTACCAAAATCACATGCTCTTCCTGTGTCTTATGGGCAGTGCTAAAAGACAGTGTGAATAAAAAGTAAGGCCCCCAAGACATCAAGTCCCACTATCTGTCTTACTAGCCAACAATCTCCTTGTTCATTAGAATCTCCATCCCCAACTACAGCACAAAATGTCAGATGAGTTCTTGACTTGTTCAGTTTTCTCTTTTGAAAGGGTTGAGATGGACACTAGAGCAGCAGCCCCAAACCCTTTGGCAACCAGGGACTGGTTCCATGGAGAGAGGTTTTATCTGTGGACTGGAAGGGGCATGGTTTTGTGGGCTGCTTGCATCCCACGGATGGGGCTTCACTTGTTTGTATGGTGCAGTTTCTGGCATGGCCAGTCCACAGACCAGGAGATGGGGACCCCTGCACTAGATGACCTAATCCTTATTAACATACAGAAGTTGATTGGAGATACTGTATTGAAGTAGTGGGAATTTTGGATGTGTAGTTTTTGATTTTAACGTAACATTTGGTGACAAACTCAATTCATGAATTTTAGAAAGGTCAGTTTTAATAGAGAGCTAGCAAGAGAGATTTTATACTATGCTATATTATGGGGGTGGGGGTGGGGGTGGAGGGAGGAAAATCTTTAAACCAAACTTTTGGAATCCAATTGAATCTTAGGAATACCAGTACAATCAGTAGCTTTGACGAAGAAAACTAAGGGCCAGTGTGGTTGCGTAGACAGTACATAAAGTAAGTGAGAATGAAGAATGGTGTTCATTGGAAGTGGAAAGAAGGGCTGATGGACAAGGAGGTCTACACAGCTTTAGTTCAGAAATGTAGGCATGAAATCAGGAAGGCAAAGGTGGAAAATGAGGTAAGGCAAAGAATAAAGATGACATCTAACAACTCAGCCTCATTACACACCCTGGCATTTATTAAAGATTAGGGAGCTATTGTTTCCCATAGATTATGGAGCTGTGATTCAGGAGAAATCAAAACAATAACCCATTGTTTGGAATTTTGTACTGGAATCCTTTGCTCATGTTGTTTCTGGACAATTACATATGATTAGATTTCCTCACCCATTTTCCTATGCAAAATAATTTTCTTATACAAAAATTGAGGTTGCTAGAACTGTCCAGTCTTAGTGAACTGTCCACTTCAAATTTGATTAGGAAAGAAGTGTGCCTTCAACCTTATATTAGCACAGCACTGGATGCATTTCCATAAAAGTCTGGGGGAAAAAAAGCTTCTAAATTTGTAGAGAGCCATCATGAATACAACAGGTATCATGGAATTTTAACAGTATGAAAGTTCTAATATGTGAATCAGGCTTAAATCTTTGCTGCATCACAGTGAGCAGACACATGAAATATTGCTAGGAATTACAGTGGTATTCTGAACCATACTTTTTGATGAGGAATAGGGCATCCATTAAGTGTTTGAACTATGATTTTGCTAGAAATCAAAACACAGCGTGGAGAGGCTAATTGAAGCTTCCAAATAAACATTCCGTTGAAAATTTCCTTTTAAATAGAGCAAGGGTTTTTGTTTAAAAAAATTAAAAGTTATTTTCAATTTTAGCGTGTATTCACAATGTACCTGTAGCTATTTCATCTTTAACCTAGCACTTGCTGCTAGAGGCTTAATGAATCATGCACCAGGGCCTCATGATCTATTCTACCATTTGCAATCAATGTGATGAAAATTATGGTTGTTTTTTAAATGAGCAGACTAAACATTTGTCTTTGAGTTGAGGGGAGAAAAAAAAAAACCCAAACCAGACCAGAGAAACAAGATAGCTTTCCCCAAAGTCACATTCTTCTTTCTCATCTGTTAAAAAGACAGCTTTAATATATGGTTTGACCACAGATCTGGAATCTGGCATATACTATTTTCTAAACTAAGTTCGATTGGATTCTTTATGCGGCTGTAGAAAAGCCACTAAACTAAACATTCTTCCTCAGTGCTTGAAAGGCAAGTTCGCACAACTAGTTCAAATGACAGTTAACATTTGCATAACTTAATTCTGCGTCTTGCAAGTGTTACGATGCACGCACGTTGGGACTTTTGTGTGAAGTGGTTTCTTTATTAGCATTAGTGGAAGAAAGAATGCCCCTTCTATGTGTTCAGAGCTGCCCTTGTTCCTGAAAGAGCGTGGAAAAACTTTCGTGGATGTGATTGGTCAAGGGAACATCAGAGACCTAAGTGTGACCATAAGACGAGATCTGAATTGATTTGAGATGACTGCCTTACAGAGTTGTGAAACAGTGTCACTATTAGGAGAGATGGAAATGTAGGAATTTTAATTGTCCCATTTCTCAAGGAAAACAAGCTAACTTAATCGGTAATTGCAGGCTCTTCACCTGGGGAAGTTCTTGAACAGGCACTTGCCATGTTTTGTTAAGAAACTCTCAGCTCCAAGGGGCTCATCTGTAAATGCACGTAAAGAGGAGCTTCAAAGGGTTCCAGCAATAATAAGCAAAGTAACACTTCAAAATTTGCTGTAATGTACAGATTGAATATATTCAGAGCTTTTCCAGACACAGTTTAGGCTGTTATCTCCACTTCTGTTGTTGTATATAGCTTGTTCAGCATAGGACTGTATTGCCCATATCTTTTTGTTATAGTGGCCAAACCATTGATCATCATATAAACATAATATATTATGGTTGGTTGCCATAATATATTATCGCCAGACTATGTTTAGACTGGATTTGGCATTTTTATCCACCTACAGAGTCCTTCTCAAGGACCTGGGATAGGCAAATGCTGCTGTTTGATGGTGTTAAAGGTGCCTTTTGCCATTGACCAATGGTGATTTTATCAAGTGGTACTCCAAATATTTTGGGATTATCTCTAAGGCACCTATTACTATTGATAATATCTTTGCTTTTTTGCCATAGTTATTCTACTTGCAGGTTTATTGTATTATTGTTATTGTTGTAACAGTACACTTATTAAAGTCTACAAATATAAAGATAAAAAAATTAATCTTATCCCTTATCACTAATCAAATAACAGCAACTCATCATTCAGTCCACTCATCAATCAGCAAATATCTATTAAAAGTCACCAGAAATATTCACACACGCACACACACACACACACATTAATCTTAATAAAAATACCCTTTTGTAATCCAAACTTTTCACTTTCTCTAAGAAATCTCCCCCCACTTATAAAAAGATTTTTAAAGGCTTGTCATTCAGTCCTGGTCACCAGGAAATCCCATTAAGAAATCCCAGAAACCATTTCCTTTTATACATTCCTTTTGTAAATCCAAGGTAAGGTTTTTGAAGTCACTCCTTTGATTTATTATTTGTATTATTTAATATAATTTATAATTTATTAATTATTAAGATATTAGTGGGTTCCATTTGTAAACCAATTTTGGCATCTTTTCTCATACCATTTATGCTCTGACATCTTAAAATCCATTTTCAAATCCATACCATCATTTTTTCACAGCACTTTTTTAATCCAGCATTTTCCCGCCAAATCCACATTCAAATCACTCTCAGTCATTGTTTTATCTAATAAAGTCCTTCTTTATTCTATATATTGTTCTTCTATATTCTCTGCTATAACGTCAAACATTCTCATAACTAACTTTTGAGTACATTGTTCTCAAACAGCCTTGGATTCTTCTATAATCAAATAGTTTTGCTCCATTGTATTAATGGGTCTGTTCTTTAAGAGTAATTGTTTGCTCCCTGTACTTGACCTTCAAGTCCCAATCAACAAAACTTTGCCTCACAAAGATTTATTACAATTAATTTCAAAATCTTCATATATTCTTTTACAAAATTTTAAACATCCCACAGGAAATATCCTTTCAAGTCCACCCCCTTAGCTTTTCAGAATCCACATTTTAATTTCCATTTTCCCAAAGAGTTTCTTTTTTTTAATCCTTAAATTTACATCAGATCTTCTGTCATTCAGGATAGAAGGAGGTTTTCCTGGCAACACAGTAAAGCTGATCCTTTGGAAGATTTTTAGTTTCAAAGAAATAAATAATAAGCAGCTTCCTAAGGCACTTAAGAGTCAGCAAACTAAGCGTCTCTTTGAAAGACACCAAATCACGGCTTAGAAAGGATGATAACTGCATTGGTTCTCAGAGCCCCTAAACTAGTGATGGCTAATCTTTTTGCCATCGGGTGCCAAAAGTGGGGGGAGCACCGGGGGGGGGGGGTGCTCGCGTGCATGCCCACACCCATAATTCTATGTGCCCCCCATGCTCCCCACGCTTTTAGCATGTGATGGCACAGTGGGCCCGGTAGGCCCATTTTTCGCCCTCCCCAAGCTCCAGAGGCTTTCTAGGAGCCTAGGGAGGGCAAAAATGGCCTTCCCACCCCCTAGAGGCCCTCCGGAGGCCAGAAACAGTCCATTTGCCAACTTCCGATGGGACTGGAAGGCCCAAAAATCAGCTGACATGCCCACCGATATGGCTCCTCGGGCCACCTGTGGCACGCATGCCATAGGTTTGCCATCACGGCCCAAACCCACTGAACAACATTGTTTTATCATCCCTTTGCAGGGAGACGTGTGGAACAAATTTGAGGGTCATCCTTGTCCTCTCCTCGATCCAGAGAGAAATTCTAAGGAGCCAGTCCACTCACTGGCCTCTCTTTCTGCCACAGTAATCAGAGATCAGTCCACCATTGTTGCCCTTGAAGTTCCAGGTCTTTGTATTTTATTAATTTTTCCAGTTTTTTTGTCTTCTATTCTGTGTCTTTAAATATTGCCACATCCATTATTTTTGTCATTATTATCAACAATTGTTAAGTCTGTTACTGTATTACAGGTGCTTGTCTATTTGTATTTTCCCATGTACTTTTCACTTTCTATTATTTTGTCTGGTTTATGGTCCCCCTAAGTGCTTACTTGTATCCAAATGGTAATTTTGCAGATATTCCAATGCACCATTGTTGCTACTTTTGTTATACTGTCGTATGTGGTCAGTCTATGCAATATTCTTGCAGCCACTGATTAGGTGGTCCACTATTTCTTCAACCTCTTTGCAGAGTCAGAATTTGCTATCTATTGCTGTCTTCTTAATTATGGTTTGTATGCATTTTTTCTTAAGACGTGGTCTTGTACAGTCAAAATTAGCCCCCCGTCTCTTGTTTCAGCTTCTCTGCTCTTAACCATTGCCAGGTCTTGTTATCTACTTCATATACTAGTTATTTTTATGTATTATATTACAGGCCATGTAATGCTTTGTCCTATCATATCTCTTTTCTATTTTTCATTTGGTCTTTCTTGTAGGCTAGTTTGGTCTCTTCAGTGTTCTACTCTTCAGTAAGTCTTCATCGTGTTCCAGCTTCAGTTTAACTACTTCACTATCCTTCAGATATTCTTCCAAAGCCCCCTTTTAATTCGTCAACTTTTTGGTGCATTTCCAACATTCCATAGCCACCTATGCTCCTTGGTAAGTAGAGTCTGTCAACATCACTGTGTGGATGAAGAATGATTCATTGCCATTATTTTTCTAGTCCAGGACTTCTAGTTCTCCTTGATCTAGTCCAGGGGTGAAATGCAGCAGGTTCTGACAGGTTCTGGGGAACCAGTAGTGGAAATTTTGAGCAGTTCGGAGAACCAGCAGCTGAATTTTTGAGTAGTTCAGAGAACCGGAAAATACCGCCTCTGGTTGGCCCCAGAGTGGGGTGGGAATGGAGATTTTGCAATATCTTTTCCCCAGGAGTGGGGAAGGAATGGGGATTTTGCAGTATCCTTCCCCTGGAGTGGAATGGGAATGGAGATTTTGCAGTATCCTTCCCTTGCCACACCCACCAAGCCACGCCCACAGAACTGGTAGTAAAAAAAATTGGATTTCACCACTGATCTAGTCCATTATTCCATTTGTCTGTCTAATGATTGGAACTGCATGGAGTCTTTCTCAAGACCCTGGAGTAGGTGCCAGGGAATGCCAGGAGGTTGTTTCCTGATTATTCAAATGAAATAGTATCTGCCTTCGTACCTCACAATCTCACCAATTAATTACTAACTTTGCTACCCATTTTCAGGTTCCCCTCTACTTCAGGTGTCCATGTTCAATATTAGTACTGACATAATAAAAGACTAGACAGTCTGAACCTGAAATGGTATAAGTTCTCCTGCTTGAGTAGGGGGCTGTATTAGAAGACCTCCAAGGTCCCTTCCAGCTCATTCTATTCATTCATAAGAAATAACTTGGCATTGTTTCACCTTCATTCTCACTATCCAATCTACAATAAACACTCTTTGGGAACTAAATGGATGATCAAACGAGTGAGTGTGTGAATTGTAAACATAAACCTTTGAAACTCGCAAAAATGTCTAATAGCTAATTGAGAATGGTAGGGGTGGAAGGGGAAGAGAAAGTACAGTCAATTGAGTTGATCGCTGAGATAATAATAATAATAATAATAATAATAATAATAATAATAATAATAATAATAATAATAATAATAATTTTATTTATATACCGCCCTCCTCCCGAAGGACTCAGAGCGGTGTACAGCCAATTAAAACATAAATATACAGTATCAAAGTTAAAATTAATTAAAATTCATTAAATAGTTTTGCTCGAATTTTAAAATCCAAAGTTAAAACCCGATTTAAAATCATTCAATTAGATAGCCTCGCCTGTCAGAACAGTAGGGTCTTAAGGGCATAGCGAAAGACCCGGAGATCAGAGATGTTACGAATATCCGGGGGCAATTCATTCCAAAGGGCAGGGGCTCCGACAGAGAAGGCTCCCCTCCGGGGTGTCGCCAGCCGGCATAACTTGGGCGACGGCACCCTGAGGAGTCCCTCTCTGTGGGAGCGAACTGGTCGGTGGGAAGCTGTTGGTGGCAGAAGGCGGTCCCATAGATATCCTGGTCCTATGCCATGGAGTTAAATCTGCGAAGGTGAGAAAATGTGGGAAGGAAAACATTCTAAAATGCAAAGTGAAATTGTGGATTGGAACAAATGTTTCAATACCATCAAATATATACTTAGGATCTAAACTAAAATCTTTATCAGAAACCTGAAAACTCTTTTTATGCTCCTGTTGTAAGTATTTAATAGCAAAACACAACCAGCGAAAGCAGGACAATGCTTAGATTTGGATGCCAAATAGGCACTTGAAGACACTTCATATAGACAGATAACATGATGGAAAGATTTCATTTGACAGATCTTATTAAAATAGAAGTACTGATAATCTTATTCATCTGTAAACGCAAGGTTGTAGACTGATGGATTTCATAAACTGCCTCAATTGCATGTGAGTCCAGCAAAACTATGGAGCCTCCATCAGCCATTCCATGAAAAATTACTATTACAGCCTCATCCATCTTTTATCATTTCCATCTCTTTGCTGAGTGACATGTATTTTCTTCCTTCCATGACCCAGAACGCCAAGACTCTGAGACTACTGAAATGTTTGCACAATCTTGAAGCATTTATTTAAAAGTTGCTTTTCCCTGAAGGGCAAGTGCTAGAGCCAGATTCAAAGTCCGATCAAGAAAACAAACAAATGCTATCTTTACAAGCCCTTCAGACCGGAATAACTCCAAAAGGCCTTTTAGGTCCTCCCCCATCCCTGTTTTGGCATCTTGACAAACAACATGGTGCCTTAAGGCGGTGAGCTGGAATACATGTTTACAACCCCTTCAAATTCACAGGCCAAACAGGAAAAGAAGGGAAATGTCAAAAATTAGAAATCAAACAGTCGATCCTCAAAGGCAACGAGGCCTGCAAATGAATAATTTTTAGGTATGCAGTATCAGATTTCTTAAATATTTGCCACAGCTGGGTAGCTGCACAGAGAAGAGCTTGATAACCTTAACGTTTGCCTTAAGTGCTCTCAAGAATAACTTTATTTATATTGAATATCTGAGTAGTCGAATAATAGGATAAGTGGAACAAGGGAATGCAGTTTTTGTCTGCTGGAAGAAAAATATTTTTGTTTGCAGAACATGTGATTTCTTTTCTCCCACTGTGAAAGGTCTGAGATAATGGTTTCAAGAAGCAAGAAGGGAAACGGTCTGGTGATTTATTTTATATATTACTATTCATTAATCAAATTTACATGGTTTCCCACCTCATGGGAAGGGATCTGGGTGAGTGTATAACAATCCAATAAAAGAGTGGTTTTTATATTAATGATTTTTTAATGCATTATTATCTAAGTTTCCTTAAAGCCAAGCCAAACAAGGTAACTTAGTCTGAGCCCTGTGATCAGGTTGCATTTCTTTTTACAGGGTGGCAACAGCCAAACATTTGGCCCATTTAAATGAAGTTTTAGTTCTGGGATGGGAGAAAGGATTAATTTTTCCCAGCCCCAGTTTTTCAATCTGGGTATTCATTAGTCCTATTAAAAGTGGTCCAGTGAATAGCAATAGAGTCAGTTGTAACCATCAGGTAATATTTTAAGAGTTGGAAGATATGATATTGAGAATGACTCATCTGATCTGTTCCTTAGATTCAAGATAACGACAACAATAATAATTATTGAATAAAATTAAATTTGGAACTTACTAATTGTACAGGAAAGAAAGAGTAAACATTGACATAATATTTATTTGTTTGCTTGCTTGTTTGTTTGTTTGTTTGTTTATTTATTTATTATAACTTATATGCCGCCCTATCTCCATAGGACTCAGGGCAGCTCACAACAATTAAAACAAACCAATAAAAACATAAAATACATACATAAACAAATATTAATCCCATTAAAATAATCGAAAACCCTCTCAGTCCAGGCTAGGCGCCACGAACAGCCATGTTTTTAATTCGCGGCGGAAGGTGCAGAGGTCAGGAGCCAGCCGGAGCCCCAGGGGTATATATAGTAAAAAATGAACAAAATGTTGGCAAGGAAAAGAATGACATGGTCAATTTCTAAAAGGATCAAAGGAAAAATGGTTAAAGATAAAACCTGGCAATGGCTTACAATTGGATCATTAAAAAAAAAGAAGGTTAAGGCTTAAATTTGGCTGGGCAAGAACAAATTATTCCAACTAATGGAATCAAGGCCAAGATTGTATACTCAGCTCATGCAAGAAGATCACACAAAATGATTATAACACAGTTGCTGAAATGATTCACTGGAACATTCTGAAAAAAATTATGATGTACCAGTAATGAAAAATTGGTTGTAACATGTGATTGACAAAGTTGTAAAAAATGAACAGGGTAAAAGATTGTAGGATTTCTGAATACAGATTGAGAAAAGTCTTGATTCATTACACACAATATAACTGATTGAAAAGAAGAAAGTTTGAATAATTGGTGTGGCAATACCAGGAGATAGCAAAATCGAAGACAAAGAATTGGAGAAGATCACAAAATATTAAGATCTGAAAGTTGAAATGGAAATAAACCTGGCGTGATGCCAGTGGGTATCAGAACCCTGAATACCATACAAAAAAAATAAAATAAAAATAAAATCATGGATGGTGTTTAGAAATTCTGAGCATTGACAAACTTTCTATCGGTCAATTACAAAAGGACACACTACTTGGATCCATACATATACTTCATCATTAAATTACAGCATCCTAGGTTCTTGGAAAGAACTCAGTTCTGTTCTTGGCACTCTTGGCAACCCTGAAGATTTCTGAATATCTGTTACTTCAGTAACATGAACTCATTTAATCATCTGCATGGTATAGATTAAAACTACAGCAAGTGAAATGTCCCCATTGCAGTGCACAAAAATAGAAGACCAATTTAAAACCAGTTCTTTGACTAGGGTTTTTAGGCAAGCTTTTTTGTTGTGCAAGCAAATTTACTGTGAATAGTTTTTCCTCTCTGGAAGTGCTTCTAAACCCTTTAATCAAATACAAATTAGCTTTAAGCACGGGGAAAAAAATAAATGTTTGATGAAAATGCATCGTATATCTGGACACATGAATAGCCCCTCACACTCAATAAATCATATTGCACCATTATGAAAGGAAGGGATCATTGCAGACATAATTGAATAGAATTTTACAATTCAAGGTCACTGCTGGGAGACCAGTTCTTGGCTGTTGTTTTTTCCCCTATTTTCATTTACACTGTGCATCTGAGGAAAATTGGGTCTGAACAATTACAATTACATAACAGTATGCGAAACTGAAAAAGTAAATAGAATAAAAATACAACAGGAGTCTTTCAGAAAACATTGTTTGTCTTGGTTTCCCTGGCTCTCTAAGCCCTTTGGGGTGGTTAACCGTGGTAAGTGCAAATAATGTCTTTTAATCCGATGATAAATCGTGGAGTGAGATTTTTACATTAGTGGCTCTAAGTATTCACACTTTTTGAAGATTAAAGGCACTTTTCCAAGGCAGTGCTGGAGTATTAATTAGTGCCTGTTAGGAAGACAAATTGCAGGCCCAAATAGTGAGATGAATATGGAGCTAACCTTTAAGATGAAATTAATCTCCAGTTTAATGTAGCTTGATCTGACTTAAAGGGTTTGATACATTTCCTGGTAGGTTTCCAATAGAAATGAAAGTGGGGCCAGAGCACAAAAAGTAAGGCTGAATAAACATATGCCAAGTGTAGCTCTTAAGGCACTACAGAGAGCTGCTGCCATTTCTTAAAAATGCTCATAAATCACACCTAATGTGTAGAGCACGGGAACTGTGATTTTGGGATGACTTTTTCAAATAGGCTACTTTTCATGGAGTTCTACTCTTAGCTGTATAAGGCAATTGGATTGGGCTTATTTGTCCCTCTCTTATTATTTCTCCTGTTTGAAGGCATGGGAGTGGGCTCCTATCTATCCAAAAGTTCAAGCAGGGGTTCAGCCTGTAAATATCCACACTGTTCTGGATAATAGTGGGGGAGTGGGAGCTATAAATGACTTTGGCAAGGTAAATTGGAACATTGCCAGAAAAGTAGTTTGGGGATATAAGTATCACGAGTAGGCTACTTGGGGCTTCACTGCATGTATTAAATGTAAATATTCTGTAGCTAAAAGCTGTGAGAGCAAACAGTGTGGTGGGAAATAGTTCAGGAGAACATTTACTACCACTTGGTCGGAGAGTTTCCTACCAGCAGTTAAAGAACCATGCTAGTATATATACTATGGAGGAGCAGATGTTACACCAAATTGTATTCTAATATAACTTGTTTACAGGATTGAGCATCTGGGATATTGTTCACCGTGAATTATACTTATCTCATTCTCTGCTCTGGGTTGCCAGAGTGTCTGATTTTATAGACAACAGCCCTCTCTTGAAGTCTCTTTCTATTTAGATGGCTATCTTGTTCAATCCCCCCCTCCCAAAGAAAGATCACACTAACAATAACATTTGTTCAGTCGACCGAGGAGATTCTCCACTCAGCAAATCACAATCGGCACACTATCATCCCAATCAGATGCTCCATTCTGATTTTTGACTTGAGAATGTATTTATGAAATTTGATATTTGGAAAAATGTCAACTTTGTCACCTACAGTGTCCAGCCACTGAGAAAATCTGGGTAATATTGCTGCAACTCATGTTGATCTGAGTGTCTTATTGCTCATACCACAGTCTTTTTGTCAGAAATGGCTCAAAGGTTCACAGAATTTGAAAGCACATAAAAAAATGCAACTAGAAAAATAGGGACCAGCTTTGGTGGGAAGGTAACAGCATTCCATGCACCTTTGGTGTTTAGTCATGCTGGCCACATGACCATGGAGATGTCTACGGACAGCGCTGTCTCTTCGACTTTGAAACTGTTGTGGTCCGCCAGCAGCCTGAGCTGGCAGCGGAGTCGGAGAGTGAGGACGCTGGGGAGCAACATGGGCTGGGGAAGTCTGGGGAAGGCTCAGATGAGGGCTCTGTGTGAGAGGCAGAGATGGGGCCAGGGCCGCCTGGGAGTTATGCACAGACTCCGGAACTTCCAGAGTTGGAACTCAGACAGGCAGAGGAACAGAAGGAGCCTCTTCCTAGTGCACGCATGCGCAGAGCTGCCAGAAGGCAAGAACAGTTAAAACTAAAGGGACGACTTGGGAGTAAGGCCTGGAGATGATTGCCCCCCCCCAATAGGGCTTAAAAGAGGAGCAAAAGCACGTGGGCCCTTTGCAGGAAAGCAATGTTGTTAATTCTGTTCCCAGTCGGCATCTCTGTTTGATTGTGGAATCCATGTGGCTTTGTCAAGTAGGTCTTTGGCAGTTTGTCAAGGGAGATAAAGGTTGGTGATTACCCCAAAGGACTTCTCCCTAAGGACTTTTTGCAACTAATTGGGACTCAGCTGTGAATGAATGTAATTCACAGTTGTTGCAATAAAAGAGGGACTATTCATGTGTTTTAATGACTCAGGAAGCCTAGATCACAACAGAAATGGAGATAAACACTGCCCCCTAGAGTCAGGAACGACTAGCATATATGTGCGGGGGAAACCTTTACCTTTACCTTTAAGCACTGTATATTTGTAACAGAAAATATATATATATGTAGGAATTAAATTAGTTTGAAAACATCCTCCCAAATTTGCTTCAGATTGATTTTGGATTATGTAAATGGGGGACTTAATTTCATATTATCACAATAATGGCCATTGATTCAAGACTACATTGTATCCATATGTTGGGGACAATAGTGAAAGTAACAATAAAACAAATATATAATTGAGCATTAATATTTAAGTGGCTTTCCAAAGATTTATTTTGAAAGTTTTTTTAAAAAATATTCCATCCAAATATAATATAACATAGTATAATATAACTTTAATAGTCTAATGATGGAGATGTAGCTTTAGGTAAAAACAAAATTTTGTGGAACTACTGTAGTTAATATGTGTTTCCACAAAGCTCTTGTTCAGTTGGCTTTGATAATAATCTGATCTTAATACAATAAGGTGGTATCCATATTTATGGTAAATCAGAAAATCCTTGCATTGTTACATAATCATTGTTATATGATTATATTTTCCCTATTTCTACCATATTTCCCTGGCACTTCATTTAAAGAACGTGTAAGATACTGTATCATCGTTGGAATGAAAGTTCTGTTTTTGGTTAGTTTGAGCTCATGGATCAACCAACATATATTTAGTGGAAGTGTTGTCATTTTAGTGGCTTGCTAAAACAATCTAGAAGGGAATGCTGTAAAAGTCAGCTATTTCATTCAATCAGAACTGTTTTGTGTCAGCATTCAACAGATCTTTAATTCATTCAGACACTGTCATAAGGTTTGGTCTCTCTTCAAGTTTTCTTTTTCTCATTGTAAAAGTTTCTTCGTGGTTGTAGCAAACCGCTTTTGTATGTTTAGTAAAAAAAATCATTATCCAGGTCACTTTCTTGGTTAATCATTTTTATTTCCATTTCGATTTTCAAAACCAATTTCTTTTGTATATCCAGTAGAAAGTCCTTATCCGAGTCACTCACTTGGCTTGTCATTTGTTCCACTTTAGCTACCTTTTCTGTCTTGTAATCCGTACAGTTTTTGTTATCCTGTATTCTTGGTTCTAATATTTATACATCAGGCAAAATTTGTTTCACATTTGTCATTCCTTCATTAACACCTTTTGGATATAATCTATCCATTTATGATATTGTAGCTGCTAATTTCTGGTCACATTCTTCAAACATCTCCTGGACTATTTCTCACATTACAGCATTTTGTGTCATTTTGACAATCCCACAAACTATCCCAAAATTTTTCCCTTTTTCGCCTGGAATCTTTAGTTCCCTTTGGTATCCAATTTCTGAAATCATAAAATCTTAACTGTGTGTTGTGACTCAAGATAGACAAAATAATAATAATCAAACAATAATTTGGGGTTATTAGGTTTCCCAGTTGCATGGAAATTTAGTTTTTAAAACTTTTCAAGGTGTATAAAGGAACCTTGAACAGATTCATATCATAGTGCTTTTTACTGTCTTCCTATGCTGATTTCTGTCTTGCTTGTCTGTGCAAAATGTATGGGTGGCTTCAGAGAAGATCATAGAACATAGACTCATAGGACTCAAAGGGACCTCAGAGATCTTCTAGACCAATCCCCTATTCAAGGCAGGAGACCCTATATCATTTCAGACAAATGGTTGTCTTTTTAAAGTTCCAGTGAACTCATTCCACTGTTTAATTCTTGTAACCATTTCTTCCTTTTCACACAGAAATAAAATTTTAAGATAGCCTCCACTGACTTCATGAGCACTACTGATGTTTTTTGGAGGTGAAGCTTTTTCCTTGTGGGTCTGTCCTAGGTAAAGGGGTTTGAGGCATAAGAAGAGGGGACAGGGCTGGGGTTTTTTTTGGCAGGAGGAAAATAAATTGGACAGGACATGAACAAGAAGCTGGCAGACCTGAGCTGAGTCTTTTTCATGGTTGAATATGGCCTGCAGGTCAAAGATTTCCTAACCTTGATGTATAAGGCATGAGCTCTGGCAAGAGGGAAATTCTAGGGATGTCTTGAGCACAGGAAGATGGAAACATGGTTTCCATGAGCAAAGAATCATCGTTGCCCATGGCAACATGACTACCTTTCTAATTCCTTTGCAAAATGTCTTTGTTGCCCTCTTCTGATGACTTCTGAACTCTCATTTTCTAGGAAGCAATGAGAAAATGAAAGCATGGCATTTAAGCCTTTCAACGGTTTTGTAATGACAAACAGAAACACACACACACATACACACACACATACATCGCAACTTTAAAATAACCTGGGTCTGAGGTTGTACAAATAAATAATCAATGTGCCCCAAAAGAGGCCGCTTGAAGGTACCTTTTCTTTTAAGGCTACAGATGTGTCAGGCAGACTTATTAAATGTGAAGGGAATGATTATTTATACAAAGTGAAATGAACATGTGCAATAATATTATAACATGTTTATTAGTCTAGAAAGTGCTGAATTTTCCTAAAATATATCAAGTTCTTAGTTAGCATTTAATGTAGTGTTGGGTATGACAACATATCCTTTTTGTGCTACTTTCAGGGACTAGCATAGTTTTGGGGAGAATAAATCATGTCTTCAAAAGCTTTGTAATCATAATCAACATTAGCCAATGTTCACTGCTCAGGAACATTTGACAGGATCATTTTTTTTCTGTACCCAGAGACTTTCTCAAATTGGTTTGTTTATGAGTACATGTATGCATACTTCTTCCTCTCTCTCTCTCCCTCTCTCTCTCTCCCTGTGTGTGTGCGTTTGTGTGTGTGTGTGTGTGTGTGTGTGTGTGTATAAATGTTATTTTAAGGGTACTTTGAGCAATACTTCCTTCCACTCAGCTGTTAATAGCAGCTCAGGCTAAGAGTTTCCAAGGCACTGACAGAGGACAAGTATTCCTCAGGCTAACTCAACTAGACCATCTGAACGGATGACTTAAACAATCTTCTGACAATCCCATCAAAGTTCTCTGCAAAGAGTTGGTTGATAATGGGAAAGGCTAGTGTTGGTGTTCAAAACAATTATTGGATTCAGAGGCTCAGTAGAAAATAGGAATTACGTTAAATTTAGGTGTATTTGCAAACATGATTGAACTTTACTATTTAAATATCTGTCAATATAGATAATTCAATGCAGTAAATATATTGGTGAATTAAACATATAGTAAGAAAACAAAAAAAGCCCCATTGAATTTGTCTCTTAGTGAGGATTCGTTTTGCCATTATCATCATAATACAGTAAAATAAGTATTTTATTATACTAAATTTCAGCTATGAAAAATTAGCTATGCAGTATGTTAACAATGTAATGTAACATTCAATTAAAGAAAAATAAAATACCTAGAGGATTATATAATTAAAATATAGTTGAATAGTCCTCTTTGTTCTTTTGTAAAAAAAAAATTGGCTCAAATCTTCATGCTGATATAGGCATTATGCTGTAGAAATTGTGTGAAAACAACTGCAAGCCAAAAATTATGGATATTAAGACATTGTGGTATTGGCCACAGTAGAAAGCATTCCTCTCCTCCACCAATGCCACAAAAATATCCCCAAACAAGGACAGCTGAGACTTAAAATTTAAAACAAGGATATATTATAATTATATAGCCAGCTATAGTTAAAATGGAACAAAGTACAAGAGGAGCCCAGGAAGCCATTATGTGTTCAGCAATCATGGTACTGCATTCTGAAACATCTGTGTTACCTTCACAGTTATATAACGAGCTAATTTCTACCTTTGGATCCTGGTTTCATAAATATAATCTTGACTAAATTTGAGGGCTTCTGACTGATACTATGAAGGAATGTAGTCCAGAATCGTGGAAGTGAGAGATTCTTTTCTGAGGAACAAAGAAACTATCCAAAGATAGTTTGGAATTTCTAATATGCAGGAAAAGAGCAGGGGTGGGTTCTACTTACCTTTACTACCAGTTCGCAACAGGATCGCATGTGCAGTTCACCGATAACAACATCCGGGGCAGTGGGCGGGGCCTCCCGCTGGTTTTACTACCGGTTCTTCTGAACTAGTCCGAACCGGGGGCAACCCACCACTGGAAAAGGGCAAAGGTGGATGTCCCCCACCCTCAAGTTCACAGGATATATTTAATAGTTCTGCAGATAGGTACTTTAATCTGTCAAGATTCCTGTCTATAGGCGAGCAGCAATAAAGAAGCTATTCTGAAGTAACTTCTTATTCTTGGTTCCTTTGCCTTGAAAATGTTATCTCCATTGCTGTGAAAGGGAAGCAAATAAGTGATAACAGATTTTATTATTTTGGAGCGAATGTAATGAAGTTTCCACACTTCAATAAACTTCTGCTGCAAATTTTGACAGTTAAATGGTGTTAAAAATGAGGAGTTCTTAATTCACTTAGATAATGAGAAGTGCCAGAATCAATACCAAACATTCAATAGGTCTCAGATTGCATCTTATTCAACAAAAAATATTTTGAACTTATTAGACTCTATTGTATTTCTAGCGAAAAAGTTTGAGTCACATTGTTGGAGACACAATGAAGTTAATATTTCACTTAAACATATGTTTTTACTATGTTTTATAATTGTTTCATTTGGGGAGGAGGATATTACATATATTAACTGAATTATGAAGCAGGGCTTTATATTTTCAAAAATTCATCTATCTATCTATCTATCTATCTATCTATCTATCTATCTATCTATCTATCTATCTATCTTCGAACCTTACCCTTAAATTGGCTATTGATTAGCCAATTGAGGGTATGTAATGAAATATGGCTATCATTGAATGTTACCATTCAAAAACATGTTTGTGTATAAGCATACACACATGCACACAAACTCAGATGTTTACCTGCATGTTTTCCTCCTTCCCTCCTTTCGTTTTTTGGTATAACTTTGTGTTTTTCATTTTTAAAAAAACATTCACTTAATAAAAGCAAAAAATAAATAAATGGAAAGATGATAGCTGCTTTTGTACTGAACACCTCCTAATGAGTAACTCACTGCTAAAGAAAGATGGGCTGCCCTGATTTTATACTGTGAGGCCTTCACCTCCACTCAGCTGTTCAGCATTTGGCTGGAAAGGATCAGTCCTGATGGCCTTAAATAAATCTTGCCTGGAGCAATATCTTTACAACGCTTCTTTGTATGCTTGCTTTTTTGCTAAGGCCTCTGGATGGAAGTCTAACATTTTGATTTGTCCCTTGCTAGCTGTTTGGATGACCTAATTATTTTAAAATTCCCCCCTTTAGGTTTCTGCTGAGGAACAAAGGAAATGGAATCAAATTACTTTGTGTTGGGATTTAAGGTTTTAATTAAAATTGCTCTGAAGTGTTAACATAGCTCATCTCGAGAAGAATTAAGAATGGCCATTAGATCGCCCAAAGAGAAAACATAGATGATTTTATTTATTCTTAACAAGCAATTAAAAACAACAACAGCTAAGCAGTAATTAAGCTACAAGATGTACTATATATAACATTGATCAAAATATACTCCAAGACTTAAAAATGTGGTATAAAATACTGTACAACAATAGATATTTTAAATGACTATGCATCTAACTTTTTTTAAAAAAATTGTGCTGGGACATATTTATTTATTTATTTATTTATTTATTTTATTTTATTTTATTTTATTTTATTTTCTATTTGCACAATCCATACACAGCCATCAAAGAATGAAGATGATCCACAGGTATCTTTCACTGATCATGCTGACATTTTCTTTCTCTTAGGAGCCAATAGACTGCCATGCAGAAATTGAAATAATCCCCATAGTGTGTGCGTGTATGTGTATTCCTCAGTCTAGACAGACAATATCTATCTATCTATCTATCTATCTATCTATCTATCTATCTATCTATCATCTATCTTTCTATCAGGAAACTTTGAACAGATTTAACAACAGTACAGGAAAGAGCTGTTAATGGGAGCGCCAGACTGCTAAACAAGAAGCTCACAAGCCATATTGGTGGGCTAATAAATAAGCCAGAAAATTTCCTCCCAGGAGGTCACTAGTCAAAAATATTTATTTCTACTTATTTCAATTTATGTGGTCACCTGCCTCGCAACTCTAGCTGGCTAAGATAGAATTAAAACTCAATAAAAAACCAATTAACAACAACACCACCACCAACAAATATATTCAGTGGCAGTCAAGGACAACAACAGTCACTATAAAAATCCCCTTTAACCTCTCAACCCTCATGCTTGGGAAAACAGCCATGCTTTTTAGACTGTGAAATGCTAGCAGAATCAGTTCCACCTGGATCTCATGGAGTTTAGTGTTCCAGAGTATATGACTGCAACTAGAAAATACCATTTCCTAGGTCCCGTCAAATGACATTCTGTAATAGATGCAAACCAGAGCATGGCCCTTCTCTTGGACCAATGGAGTAGGTAGAAACAAATGGAGAAACTTGTTCCTGCTAATAAAAATAGCTGGTTTCTAACTGCTATTGAGAGTTGCTTGCCCATATATTGCAACATACAACTAAGTGCATCAAATATTAACATATACCAGTGGTGAAATCCAAATTTTTTTTACTACCGGTTCTGTGGGCATGGCTTGGTGGTGTGGTGTGGCTTGGTGGGCATGGCAGGCGAAGGATACTGCAAAATCTCCATTCCCACCCAACTCCAGGGGAAGGATACTGCAAAATCTCCATTCCCTCCCCACTCCTGGGGAAAGGATATTGCAAAATCTCCATTCCCACACCATTCTGGGGCCAGCTAGAGGTGGTATTTGCCGGTGCTCCGAACTACTCAAAATTCCGCTACCGGTTCGCCAAACTGCTCAAAATTTCCGCTACTGGTTCTCCAGAACCTGTCAGAACCCTGCTGGATTTCACCCCTGATATTTACCATAGGAAAGTTGTCTCTTAAAAAAATAAGGTTGCTTCCTCATTTTCTCAGAAATTATAGTTTGAATCATATGATCAATTTTTGAATCAAATTTTGACATATATTTAAAATCTAATAATACAGAAAGTTTTTTACTTATTTGATCAACCATTCATAAAACAATTCCCTTCTGTTTTTATTCAAAAGGCTACAGAAATTTGAAGCTGATTTGATAAAAATGTGCACTGCCATTTATTTATTTATACATATGAGTCTATAGGATGAAAATCATGCTATGTACATACATGTGTGTAACATGGGAATGTATATGATGACAAATTATATGTAATGGTAGACTAGGGCTGAAATGTCCTTATATTTCCTATGTGATTGGAATTCTGCTTTGGACCCATAATTCAGATTACTGTAGATGTGTGGTGTACCGTTGCTTTACTTTTGATAGCACTACATTTAGGGTTGAATCAGGGTTTAACCATGTAATAAATCTTGGTTTAATTTAGATTTTATATTTAGTATTAAATTTGTAAAGAAAAAGTATTAAACATTTCATAGCAGAAGTTTAGCATTTTACATTGCCAAGCAAATCACCTCTGGCTCTTTTCCCTTAAGTTAGTTTATTTTCCTAATATAAAACTAATATGACATAATGTATAATCTAATTTGGAAATTGCAATTTACTTGGAAGGATTATGCTGCCAGCCCGTACCAACAAAGAAATTGTTGGAGAAAGTTTCTTTACCTTCATAACACGGTTGATAATTTATTTTTCCTTCAGAAGATTACTTTTCTTTTTATGACATTTCCTGTTGTTTTGACTTGCATTAGGATTAAATAATATGTTCCACACTTACCATTCTGCACTGAGGAAGCTAACCCTTTTATTTGAAATAAACTCAAGGTGAAAAAAAATGTGGGTTTTATTCATCCATGCTGTTTGCTTTCTTCACTATGAAATATATGGATTATTATTCAACTGAAAAAAATGAAAATGTTTCCACTTAAATTTATATATAAAAAGGAAAGTTTAACATGGAGAGTTTGCATAGTGGCATTAGCAATAGTCAGTTTGAGAAGAAGGGAATTTCAACATTTGTTCATTCATGTCACCATGGGATTGCAATAATACCAGTTATACATTAATTACCTAAGCAGGAATCTTATACATGTTTACATGAAGCTCCATGAAATGGAGTGAGATTTCTAGGAAAACACAAAGCAGATTGTGCTGTTATGTAACTTAAAAACATAGGGCCTGGCTGTTTCAGGATATATATAGCTGTTTCATCTATAATAGTGTCATTTTAAAGATTGTCTTTATCATTCAGGCGCTAAGAAAAAAAAATTCTCTAAGGTTGACCAGGCAGTTTAAGTACTCCCTCTTAGATAGGCTGGCGAATGAAATTGATATTGGAGTTAAAAGTGATTTATGAAAACAGGAATGCTGGTTCTTTTCTGTAGGAACCCATTGCAATGTAGGTTACCATGCTGACCTAACAACTACATTTTGGAAAGGGAGAGAGGGAGGCAGAGTTTAGGATGAGAGTGAAGAAATTTGCTTGGAACAGTACAGAAATCCTTCTGCCATTTTTGAACTGCACAATACTGCCTTTTAAATTTAAAGTTACTATTGGACTAAGTTAAGGTTTCCCCTTCCTGCCATAAAATTGGGGGGGGGGGGGAGAGAGTATTTCCAAGTATTTGGCATCTTTTATAAATCTTTAATGCCCCAGCTGAACAAACTGTATCCATGCATATAAGGAATGTCTTGTAAGTACTTCTAATACACATGTAAAACTGAATATACTGTACATATTCATTCCACAATTCATGGCCTTCTGATCTATCAAGAAACAGCTTTTACAGTACAATATTGAGTCACTCTTTGATGGCATGATTAGTTACCCGCAATTAATTGGATTGCAATTCATTTGTTTTGCAAACAGAAAAACTACCACAGATAACCTGTAGTTGAATTCTAAGGAACAGTTTCCATTATCGGTATTGCTGCGAGATCCTTTTCACAAAATTGAACTGCTTGGTTTAAAATGGATTTCATTGTACTGCTGAGATGAAATTAGCTGTTAACAAAACTGACAGTAAAGTAAATTCTTTCCTGTTCTAAGACACTAAAATAAGGATGCATAAAAAGACTTCAGTCAGCAGGAAATTTAAATATATGCAACTTTGGGCTTAAAATCAAATACATAGAATTCTTTTTTTTTTAAAGGCAAAAATTAATGAAAACATTTTCATTCTTGAATACACACATCTGTATTAACAATAGCTAGCTATAGTGGCTTTTCCAATTTCCTGTTTTAAACAGAGGTTAATAGTTTATTTCAAGGCAGCTTACTTAAATTTATTGGATATAATAAACAAAAATAAAATAAATTCTTCTGGGAAGATACTCAAATGAGATACAAGAGGCAGAATATCAAATAGATGCCAGGATTTGTTTGACTGTTTTTACACATAATACCAAAAATATATGTTGACTTTGAGCTTTGAGCTTATGAAACAAAAGTTTTAGCATGTTCTTTGGCATCATAAGGAAGAATTATTCATATGAATTAAAATCTGAAATACAAATTAAAAATACATTTTCATCAGTACAAGCACATTTTACTTAAAATTGCAAGCTTGCCCAAGGAACAAATCATTTAAACTCCACGTGCAAACAAATCTATTTTATTAGTAGTAAGATAAAATAAAAATCATGTTTCATCAGTTAAACTTAAAATTTCTATTGCAGACTTATTAAAGAAAAAGCAGATTTAAGCCATGTGATGAAATTCTTTCAGTTAAATCGTTGAAGACATTGAACAGATTTTAATGTTGTTTTCAAGTGCTGCACTGTTATTATATTCTGGTAAGGTTTTATTCTTTTCTAAATTGCATGTTAGAGAATACTAACAAATAGAAGAACATTTAAAAAAAATATTTTTATTGATGATGATAATCTTGTTGTTGTTGAAGGTGGTGGTGATAACCATTACTGATTCAGAGTCAGAAGCTGAAAATTGATTATTTATTTATTCATTTAGAAAATTTATATTGCGGCCTATTTGTACATGGCGACTCAAGGCAGCTTACACGAATATAAAAACAGCATATATATAAAAAAACTAATAGAAGAAAATAATAAATAATAATACAATAATATAATAGCCCCCATCCTGGCGACAATACATCACACAAGCCATTTAATGGGCTCCATCCCGCTCTGGGTTCCCCAGGCCTGCTGGCAGAACCAGATCTTCAGTGCCTTCTGGAAGAGTGTTAGAGTGGGGGCCATTCTAATCTCTGGGGGAATGATGTTCCAGAGAGAGGGAGCCACTACAGTGAAAGCTCTTCTTCTGGGTCCCAGCAGGTGTATCTCCCTAGGGCAGGAGTGGCCCAATGTGGCTCTTTTACAACCTGTGGACTTCAACTCCCAGAATTCCTGAGACAGCCACTCTGTCAATTCTGGAATTGTGTTAGATCAGGCGCAGGAAAGAAGACAAGACCAGCGGGGTCTGTT
>WNWU01000004.1:22484423-22511063 GCA_012654045.1 Ptyas mucosa
TATCTATCTATCTATCTATCTATCTATCTATCTATCTATCTATCTATCTATCTATCTATCATCTATCTATCCCTACCACTATCACTATCTCTTATCCACCCATCTCTCCTTCCCTCCATCTCTCCCTCCATCCCTCCTTCCATGTCTGTAAACTCATGGAAAGTCTTTTACCAGAATTGCTTTCAGTTCTGAAACAAAAGAAATCATCTTATAACTTTGTTGTTTTTTAACAATGGGATTTTCCTGCTGCTCTAATTCTCAGAACATTCCCTGTGTGATATACTATTTACTGACTTACTTACTCACTCACTCATTCATTCATTCATTCATTCATTCATTCATTCATTCATTCAGTTTATATAGTCACCCATCTCACATTTGTGACTCTGGGTGGTTTATAATTAAAATATAAATAATGTCAAAAATAAAAATAAAATAACCACACAAACAACAAAAACATCACAACGAGTAAAAATAATTGAAAACCATACTTTACAGTCATTGGGAGAAAACAGCATTTCAAGACCAATATAGCCATTTTATGGGCTGCACATCACTCTCTGATTGCAAGGTCCAATGGTAAAACCAGGTCTTCAAAGCCATCAAGGTTGGGAGCAGCCTAACCTCAGGCAAGATGATGTCTCACAGAGAGGATGCAGTAACAGAAAAGGCCCTCCTCCTGAGTCTCATCTGATGACACTCTCGTCTAGTGGATCAAACCCACAACAAGCTTCTTCTGCCAAAGCTGATAGAACAGGTTGATGTCACTGGGGAGAGATGGTCCCATCCCTGGCAAGTTCTGTCATTAAATAGGTTGTAAAGATATGCATTTGTTGATGAAACAGAAAAAGTAGCAAGACAAGCCGCAAGCTGTAGACCCCATCGGTCAAGGACCTTCAGAGTCCAGGAGAAGACTGTGGCTTTTCTGCTGTGGCTCCTGCCCTTTGAAACATCAAACCCACTGATGTGAAATCTGCACCCACCCTTTTGATCTTCTGTAAGGCCTGAAGACCTGGCTCTGCCAGCTGTCCTGGCCTTGATGGAAATGAAATTGCATTTTAAGAATTATCTGTGCTTCCTAGCAGGAGGGCTGGGTACCATTTTAGGCTAGTCCACTGAGAAGTTCAATGTTATTGAAAATAGTGGGAATTCTACTGATCATTTTGTTGTTTGATTTTTATTAAGTTTGAATATTTGTCAGCTTATGATAAGTTATTTTGGAATACCAAATTAGGAGTTCAAAAATCTACATTAAAAGTGATACAGACATCAATCAACCACGAAAAACCTAGTGAAAAAGAAGCATCTTGGCCACTATTCTAAAGAAAAGGCAAATGCGACTCCTAAAGGGTGTCTCCCACCCTGGACAACACAATACATAATACACATGCCCAACAGGCCTCTTTCTCCTGCCAAACAGTAGGAGCAATCTCATAAGGCCTGACCTGAAAATCTTATCAATAGGCCACATTTGCAATAGGAAAGACAGTCTCCTGTTATACATTTATTATATTATTCCATCACAGCCTTAATTATCTGATGTTCATGCCAGCCTTTTCCAATATATGTGTGGCCCAGGTCAGGATCTAAATTAAGTATGTCTAGAAGTTTAGAGATTGCAGCACCCAGAATTCCCAGCTACTATGGATCTCAGTCGTGCTGACTTGGAACTTTGGGGTGTTGCAAATACATAGAAAGCAGGTTGAGAAAGTCTTATGTATTGATTTGAAGCAGTGGAACACGCCTTCTAGACAGATGAGAAATTTCTTGATGTCAATAGGCATGAAATGGATGTTGCTACAAACTGGCTGCCATTGGGACCACCAAAAGCTACTGCGAGTGCCGCAGCTTTAACAGCAGGCAAACTAGTGAGATTGCTCCTGCCTGCCCTCTCCTCTAATCTCAACAGAGTCTCTCTGTTCCGTTTGTCTATTTTGAGGCAGTTGGATTCTTCCAAACAAAGCACTGGAATGCATCAAGCCACCAAACTTTTTTTCTTCCTAAGGTTGTCTATTTGGTCCCAAGACCGTCTCTGAATTAAGGATGATTTTCCAGAAGCTGGAAAATTATTTTGTAGTGTGCTAGCTTATACACATGAACAATGGCAGTTTTATTGATATATCTAACAAAACATTGGTGTCCATATGCATGCCTCTGAAACAAGGTATAATTCCTTTAGTTGAATTGAAGTTATCCTCCCAAGCTGACGGGGGACACAGTGCCCCTAGCTTAACATTTTCTTGCTTTGATTGGCTTGCTTTGTTACTTCCATCATTCACTTCCTTGGATGCCCCTGAATAAGTGATCTTAGCTCTCAGAAAACAAGGAAACTCTTCATTGTCGTGGATTTATTTGGTCTGATGGGCTTTAGATCAAGCCTGATGTGCATGAACCATTTTCTGCTGTCAGTTCCAATGTTTTGCATCCAAAGTTGGCATGAATGAATAGGACAAAATTCCATACAGACGTCTCCAAAACCAAGGAGCCATTCTCTTTCTGTATGTAAGGCACAACACTTCTTTCTTTTTTTTAACTTATTGGTAATGGCTGTTAGTTTTGATCTGTGTGTCTTTCTATTATCCTCAAATCACATGGTAGAAAGTAGAGAGGGCAGACAGCTGGCATTCTGCTTATACTACAAGATCTCAAAGGAGCTTTTCTGAAAGAGGCTATGAGAGTTTATAACAATGCATTAAGCGGTCTTTTCAATCAGGGCTGCCTTAGCACACTCCAGGACAAGAATGAGGGTGTCTATGGTTTATTTCCTTGCTAGAATATTAAAGTTGAGCATTTCAGCAGCAATGGAAAACTTGGCTGGGCCTCAAGAGAAGGTGAGTTTAAGGAAAGAAGTGTTAAACACTCACTGTTGAGTTCCTATTTCTCATGCTGTCACTTAGTCCTGCAAGAATTGCAATGCATTTTGCTTGTAAAAAGAGTAGTCTGTAGGTTTAACTTCCACATCCATTGGTCCATTCTGTTTTTAGAATGGTAATTATTTTAAAATAATAAGGTATGTTTAGAAAGCCAGTTTTAATTAGTCCCAGAATGAGAATGACATGCGTTAAGGGTTAGGCATCATTAAGACCAGTGGTACCCAACCTTTCGGGCTCTATGGACCAGGGGCGGTGTTGGTGGTGGGTAGAGGGAATAGTTGTGTGTGTGCATACCACTTGTGCAAATGCAGCTTTGCACTGTTGTGTGCTCACCTGCCACTTGTGCAGCCCAGTTCCCAACTGGCCAAGGCCTGGCACTGGGCCATGGACTGGGAGTTGGAGACCCCTGATGTAGATTCTTGCACTGCCACACAAATCAGATGTCAACATTACATTGCTATGATCTAAATGGCCCAGAGGGCTATCAGATCTGGGTTACAAAATCCAAATGACTACTACATGGCAACAAAGAATATCCTGATAGTTGATCTTTCCACTGTCTGATGATGGTGATATGTGGGGACTTATACATCATGTATAAGTCTAGAGAAGATTGTAATGCCGGAAAAGGTGGAAGGAAAGAAAAGAAAATGACCAACATCAAAGTGGATGGATTCACAGTGGCAATGGATACACCATTAAAAGACCTGAAATACCAGGTTAGGGAAGAAGTCTGTCTATGTGGTTGACTTGACATGTAATCAATCAATACTGAGGAGGTAATAACAGCAATATTTTAAAATCCTGATGATGCTATTAGACAATCTGATAGACTTTGTGACTATTTTATTCCATACTTTTATAACATCTTTTGCTTGCCTTGCATTAAACCTTGGATTTTCTATTCCAATACCTGCACATTCCCAGAATCCCTCCAAGACGCTGAGGAAAAACTTTTACTAACTCTACTCTCCATCTACACACTTGTCAATGTAGATGTTATGCCTTGAAGCTCTGAGATTTTATTTGCAAAGGAAGTATTCTTGCATTCCGTTCTTCTTAATCCCTATAATACATCCTGGTTTGAGGAACACTGGCAATACAAGACCCATCATTATGAGTGAGATGGTATGGTATAACAGGCCCTGGATTAAGCATCAGCAACTCAAAGGCTCACATCCCAATTCAAGTGAGTTGCCTTTTAACCATTTCATAGAATTAACGTGCATGATGAAATAATGGAATGTGGAAAAAAGCATGTATTCCATCTTCATGAAAGAAGAGTGCACTAAAAGTGCAATTCAGTAAGTGAACAAGTAAACTTAAATCTTACTACTCCAAAGAAAAGATCTCATTGAACTTGAGTTACAGCCAAGCAATCATATTTGTTACATTCAGTGAGTCTGACAGTATTTATTCTCCTGCTAGATGTTTTATTAATGTTGTCACTCTTGACTCTTGGGACGTTCTGTTTTAACTGCCTCCCTGTATGACTGCTACTGCTGCTGTCATCATGGGCTACAGGATTTCCCAGTAGAGGTCCGAGACATCTGTTTGAACTGCAAAATATTTCCTAAACTCCACAATGAATGTAAGCTACTCTGTAAAGGGAGAAAAGGGATGATCTGTGCAAGCTGAACTGCAGTCTAGGATGACAGATTCTGGAGAATTTTGTCTGGCTTGCACTTTCAAGTGAATTGACCCAGTTTGTTTTTTTGGGGACTAATTGTCCTTTGAACTGTGTTTTATGAATTCTACATACAAAATCTACATTCATGTATTCTAAAATGCCTTTTCTACAAAGGGTTGCATAGAATACAGATGATGAAAAATACATATAAGAGGAAAGCTGAATTTAAGAAAATATATTAAATGAACTTTGCTGCACTTTTTAATACTCTAAATAAGGCAGAGATTAGACAGATTAATTTAAGACTAGAAATGTGCATGCACGGCTGACTTATAGATTCACATATAGAAAGTTATACATACTGATGTTCTATTAGCAGAACTTTGCATCAGACACAAAACTTCCAAAGTGAATTTATTATGTCAGTATACAAAACCATGAATATGTCAAAGTAATTTGCAGTGAAATATAAACTTCCAGGAAGATAATGAAAAAGGAAAGTGAGGTATACAATCTAAAATCAACAATTTAAAAAGAACTGCTAATTCATGGTAAGTCTAATTCTTTGTTGAGGAATTTAAACATATTTTCTCTACCGTCCCTCCGAAATGTTATAATTTTATCTGCATGTCCAATAAACAAACAAACAAGCAAATAAATAAATAAATTACAATAGAATCAACAGATATGAGATTAAAATGAATCAATGGAAAATTTTAATTAAGATGACATTAGATTCCCCAAAGAATGAATTTGAAAGGATGGAGATCAGATTTTCTTTGCTAGAAGGGTAAAAAATTTGAGTGTCTACTAACTATAAAATATGATCATATGATCATTTGGTATCTTTTTCGGATACTGTATTAATGTATATAAAACAGATTTGTGGGAAACATTATACAAGTTAAAGATGTTAATGTAAAATGGAACTGTATCCAAGACTTTGAAATTTGATTGTTTCTCAAGTATTATTGTTATATGGAGCATAGAAGCATATTGATAAATGGGAAATGTGGCATTATTCTAGATGTCAAACTATGTTATTAGAAATCTGTCATCTATCTGCTTTAGAAAAGCCAATATTTCCTATTAACAGATGAACACAGTAATATATGCAGGGATTTTTGTGAAATTTTACAGTAATATTTTGTAGTTCATATAATAGAAATTTATTCATTAATAAACCAGTGATTATTGATTATAAAATATAAAACAGATTTTTTTCTTATTTTAGTTTATGTATTTAGTTTGTTTGGGGTTGTTGCCTTTCTACTACTTTTAGTTTAAATATTGTTTTGTTAATTATGTATGCACAAAATAAACAAGTAATATATTCTCAACCACTCAACTGATTAATGGTCTGAATCTGAAATTAGTACTTTTATTATTTCACTCTGAAGTTGGCTGAGAAAGCACATATATCAACACAAACATATATCAAGATGAACGAAGTCATGAGTTTTTAATCTATAGCCTGTTTTCAGTAGTTTCCAGTGGTTCAAAACAGTGCCTACATACACTGCTTCATTGACTTAAGGAAGGAGAACACCATCCAGCATTTTTAGTAATAAGCAGTCCAATTGTAAATTTATATTCTGATTTAAATACAAATTTCAGAAAACAGAATTAGGCAATGGAGCCCATTTTTAACCTGAGGACTGCCTGTAGAGCTTAGTCTGAATATTTACTAATTCCTAAAGAGGAAAACATTCTGGCACATATATATATATATTTGCGAAAAGTATGAAGTATTTGCAAACTACAGTACTCCCTTACTGTTGGTCTTTCATTTGGAAGTGTCCATAGTTAAAAATAAAGATGCCCCTGTCCAGTTGTGTCTGACTTTAGAGCATGGTGCTCATCTCCATTTCTAGGCTGAGGGAGCCAGCGTTGTCCAAAGACATTTTCCATGGTCATATGGCCAGCATGGCTACTGTATATGCCAAAGATGCATGGAACATTGTTACCTTCCCACTGAAATGGTACCTGTTAATCTACTTGCATTTGCATGCTTTTGAACTGCTAGGTGAGCAGAACTCCTGCCCACCTAGCAGTCCTACTATAGTCCTGCCCACTATAGTTCTAGACACATGGAAAACACATATGTAGAACATGTGCAAAAACCCTTCAGATTTCTTTCCAGCACATAGCTAGCATAAGCAATGTATATTTGGGGTCTTATTTGGAGGGGGGAGGATGCAGTAGCAAGCAGACCCTTGCATGTGCAGTAAAAACTACTGTTTGATCCATTTTTCTTTCCTAACTGCAGAAATAACTGCAGTTATTTTTGGCTATTAATTGCCAAGAATTTGGCAGAAGAGGAAGTTTTCTTTGGAAGATTGTTGCAGAGAATTCTAAATCTTCAGGAAGCTCTTCCTCTTTCTCTGACAAAGCATTCTCTGACAAAGTAGTTTATTGCTGGTGTTGTTCAATTAAAACCACCCATGCTGAATCTTCAGGTTTTAATTGTTTTCTTTATACTGTCTTATCCATTTCACTTTTTTTTCTGAATCACTGAATTACTTTACCCGGAACCTTTGCTGAAAAGTTTCTAATAGGGATTTATGACCTTTGGTTATTGTTGTTGGATGAACCAACTTATTTAACTTTCGAATTGTATACAATTTGAATTATAGAATTCTATGTAGACCTGTAACTTCTTTATACACACACACACACACACACACACACACACACACACACACACACATATATTATGTTTTCCTTTCCTTTCTTTTTCTTTTCTTTCTTTTTTTTCCTTTTCACATTTACTATAGTTTTTCTTTCTTTCTTTTTTTTTAAATTTTATTTATATGCCGCCCTTCTCCGGAGACTCAGGGCGGCTTACAATGCATTAAGCAATAGCCTTCATACTTTTTTATATTTTATACAAAGTCAGCTTATTGCCCCCACAAACTGGGTCCTCATTTTACCCACCTTAGAAAGGATGGAAGGCTGAGTCAACCTTGAGTCTGGTGAGATTAGAACTCGCAGTAATTGCAGGCAGCTGGATGTTAAATGCTGCCTTAGCAGGAGGCATTAGCCTGCTATGCCACTCAGGCTCCTTTGGGTACATTTCTTTGGGTACATTTCTTATTATAGATGCATTTTTTAAAAAATAAAAAAACTTTTTTAAAAAAAAAAGAAAGAAAGAGGCAGGACTCCCAGATAGCACAACTACTTCTGAGCTGACACAAGTAGAAACCAACAAACCAACAATCATGTAATGATTGTGTAATAATCATGTAATAATCATGTAACAAGTAGAAACCAACAAACCAACAATCATGTAATTATAAATGTAGTGAAATCTGGCTTTGAGTTGCAGGAGTGAAGACGCAAATCAGCATTTTGTCAATGGTATGTAGAAAGAGTAAATAGAAAGAAGAGATTCTTCCTAGATTTTCATAGTATTTATCTGCTAGTTATACAGCATGTGCTTTAGTCTGGCAAGATTCCTGCCTACAGGAGAACAGCAACAAAGGAACTACTTTGAGCAATTCATTATGTTGTTCTTGGTTCCAAGTGCCTGACAATAAATAATGTTTGAATGTATGAGATAGTAGAAAAAACAAATCAACCCAGAACTCTCCCCATTTATTTTATTATTATATTATCTATTTATATATTTCATTTTATAAGACACTTAAATCAGAATATAATCTTAGTATTATGGATTGACTCTACCTCATACTATACTCATACAATACTATAATCTTAGTATTATGGATTGAATCTACAGTTACCTCAGGCTGTATGGGCTACTGTTTGTAACTGTTGCATTTTCACCAATATTATTTGGTGATTGTGTTGACTATGGTTCCTCATATTCCTTTAAACTGAAATTTATCAGTGATTATAAATAATGTGATACAATATATATACAACCAGTTAATGCTATCTTAGAAACTATCATGTCTATGCTATTTTGAAATCTCTGGTTTATTCATCTGTGTGATAATATTTTATTGTTTTTTCATGGTATCTCTTGCACTTGTTTTTGTATTTTCTTTAAAGTGCTCAATAAAACAAACAAACAAGTCCATATCTCTATACAATTTTTCTGCAGAAATTGTAACCTACTATATTTTCCAGAGAAAATTGCATTTTTTTCTTTTCTGAATTGTTTGCTTCGTGTTTATGTACAGTTTTGCCTTTGGGAAACAGAATTCGAGGGAACTGCGTTTCTCCTAAAACATGATAACAATTAAAATTAAAATGAGTTTACAGTCTGAAAAGAAAGAGAAACATAGCTCATGTAATACAGAACTGCAAGTCAGCTTGATGAAGCAGTCTCCAAAAAGTGGTGTGACTAATCTGTTAATTCAGCTCTTCCTAAACTTCTGAAAGTTGAATCCCGCTTTAGGAAAATGAAAATAATCAGGCTTTCTGGAGCCCTGCCTTGTGTCACCAGGATTCTTTTCAAAATCAGCAGAGCAAATAGGAGAGGCTGCTTAGATCTTTGTTAATATCACACTTTTGTTTTTGAATGCACAGTAAGGAGAAATCGAACACTGTAGTCCAACCTTCCCCAACAGCAGTGGTTTTGGAGCTAAACTTCTTGAATTTCTGGTCAACATCGTCATTGACTAAAAATTCTGGCTAGCATCTCTACAGCTCTCAGATTAGAGAATGGTTGCATCCTAAGAATCCAGTCTTCTTCCACCATTGTATAGCTGGAAGAGGCCTCAGAAGATTACATAAGTGTTAGAGGTGTCCTACCCTCAATATTCCTGTTCCTTCTCCTCAGTGGTCATGCAGTGGAATGAATATTTTGAGAGTGAAAGCCTATGTCTATGGACCTCAGAGGCTGAATAAGGAAACTGAGGTTCTTGGGACTATGTCAATGCAGAGGCCTGTGCTTATTGCATGGCACATCTTTTCAAATGCAGTCTTTATATAGCCAAGCAGTTCTTGACAACCCTTTTTAATAATTCTTTGTTTTTTCTTAAAACAACAACAACAACAATAACAACAACACTTCTCCCTGGAGATTCCCAACTCAGTCTTCAGTGCACAGGACATGGACAGAGAGATACAAAAGTTCAAGGGAAGAAATTCTTCATACATTCCAATATGCGCTACTTCTGATATGTTCTTCCTGAATTAATGTGCAAATTCAAATATAGTCCTGCTTCAGACTGTGCACTTACTTGACTTTTGGCTCAAAAAGATGAAGAAATGTGGGCATTTTGGGATATCTATCTAGATATCTATCTAGAACAGTGGTGGGTTCCTTCCGGTTCGGCCCGGTTCTCCCGAGCCAGTAGCGGTGATGATATGATGTCACCGTACTGGTTCTGCCCCCCCGCCCCCCACGTGCCCCCCCCCCCCCACCGTGCCCCCCCCGCCCCACGTTATCCTTACCTTTTATTTGGTCCCACCCCCAATCTATTGCTGCCTTCTGAGTCCCAGCTGATGGCTAGAGGGAAAAAAACCTGTTTAAACTCTTGCCGCGGGATTCAAAGGGCCGCCCTACAGCTGATCAGTGTTAAAAGAAAACAAATGAGTAGATCAGTGCCTGCAAAAATACATGAGTAGATCAGTGCCTGAAAAAATACATGAGTAGATCAGTGCCTGCAAAAAATAAATGGGTAGATTGGTACAGCTCTGCAAGCAGTTAAAAGCCTGGTAGACCGGTACCTCTGCTAAATCCTAAATAATTGTCACATGACCATCAAGCCACGCCCACAAAATAAGCCACGCCCACAGAACTGGTAGTAAAAAAATTTAGAACCCACCCCTGATCTAGAACATGTGTATAAATGTGCATATTCTGAGGAAACACATTAAAAAATTCATCATTAAAAACCTATTCAATTTTGAATGGTATATTTGTGTGTGTGTGTGTGTGTGTGTGTGTGTGTGTGTGTGTGTGTGCAGACAAAACATACAGTGATCCCAGGAATACATTCATGCAAAATTGATCTGGTGAAGATGCATTGCAATCTGTTATATCTAGAAAGCTCTTGAATTTACTGGCCGCAGCTATCAAAAATGACCAAGCTGTGCTAAGGCAGCACCACAGTTCTGTATCTGGAGTGAACTGTGTAGCAGTTTGCACATGACATTATCATCATCAATCTGCTCTGTACTTAGGAGGCTCTTTTGCTCAAGAGTATTATTATTGTGTTGACCACTGTTTTCTCTCCCTTGTGTTGTCCCTCTCCATGCACCAATGCATAAACACTCCTCTCACTGCCACTCAGCAGGCTCAATCCACTCTTCAACTGCCACTCAGTGGAGACAGCCAGCAATAACAGCACCAACTATAAAGCTGGCATGATTTTGTTTCAGGTCTGCCCGGTCTCTTTATGTACAGCTATCAACATGGGAATATTTCTGTCATTTTGCATGCTTAGGCTTTCCACCCATATTTGAAAGACGAGATACAGAAAACAAGATTAACTTTCTGAACCACACATGTAGGACAAATCCAGTATTACACTATTGTGTTTGCATATTTTTTTTTAAAAAGTAAAGGATTTTTTAGTGACCCCCCCCCCCAAAGATTGGCTAATAGAAGAAAGCACTAAAAGCAGGGTGACATGGGGTGGATTTTTAAAAAGAAACATGCATGACCTATCTCTGGATTTGCTTTCAATTCTAAAACATTATCTTAGGTTTAAAATAACTGAAAAAAGCTACCAATTTGAAGTTTTTGGTTATATTTTCTCAAGCTCTAATGTGGAAAATAAACACCTACTTTTTCTTCTTCTTTTAAAGGTATCATTTTAAAGTTGTGTAATACCCGAGTCAAAATGGGAGGATTTTGAGTGCACCTGAGCAGTCTGTAAATCATAAACCAACATTCAAAGGCGCAATCCACTCAGGTGCCACATTTCTGGTACAACATCTTCCTTCCGGTGCTTAGAACACCTTCTGTTTCACGTCAGATTTGCCCTTTCCTCAGCGAGGCCTTTATAAAAGGAAAGACATTTCAAAATCCCTTTTGCCTTGGTTGCTTAGAATGAAACATTTCACACCAAGCGAACAAACCAGCCTTGCCTCTGAAGGAATCCATTGGCAAGGCTGCCCTCATTCTTGAGAAGAGCACATGATAAGGTTTTTGTGTGTGTGCGTGCCGGAAAACAGAAAAGCTGGAGGCCTGCTGATATTTTGAAAGGGGTCCAAGAGTAACAAAAACGCAGTTCTCTGTGGTAGCCTTGCCCCCTTGTGTTTCTCAACCAGGGTGGCTGAATGCATTTCAGACCCATCAGAAAATTTGCTACAAATGCACAAATATTAATCTACAGCTATTTCCTTTGCTTTCTTAAACATGAATGAAGATGTTTGTCTCCCTTCCCCACCCCCATCCCCTTTATAAATTGCTCTTGGTGAAAGGGGGCATGTTCCGTCTCAAAGTTTGACTGCCAGGATCAAACAAAAAAAGCCTTGTGAACTTAAAGGAGAAACAAATAAATAGCTATTACCGGGTGGGGGATGGAGAGGCAGACCTTGTCTCTGTCAACAATATTGACTTTGTTCACTTGGGGGAGGGGGGGAAGAGGAGGGGGGGGAGAAGATTCTGCTCAATGTGCAAAACAAAACAAAATGGAAAAAAGCCCTTCTTATTTGGAAGGTGGAATGAAAAAAGACAGAGGTTACAGGAAATGGTAGACATTTTTTGTTGAATTAAACCATTAGGAGTGACCCAAAACCAAAGGGAAAGAAAGGAAACAACTGGATACATTTAGGTCACAAGCACCAGCCAAATGGTGAGCTGCAACCAATTATCATAAATGAATGTTTCTCTTTTATTCATGACCACCGTGCCTGCTCCCATGATGCTCTCTGCTGTTTTGTGAAAACAGATGAAGCTATTTTATTTTCTTCTTACAATATTAGCTAATGCCATTGAGCAAATGTTAACACATGTTGCGTTTAATAAGGGCAAAAAATTAATCACCACTAAAGCCCCTAAAAATAAGAAAGGAAGGGAAAAAAAACGAGCTAGGAAGGACAAAAAAAGAAAGAAAGAAAAAGAAAGAAAGAAAGAAAGAAAGAAAGAAAGAAAGAAAGAAAGAAAGAAAGAAAGAAAAAGAAAAAGCTGGGGCCACTGCTGCTGGCTTTATATAGACAGATATATGTTTATGCAGGATTATGCAACTTAGCTAATGGCTAGAATTATGACATTAGTCATGCATTTTACATTAAAAGAGTCCTCAAACATGTTTGTGCAAGCTGTAATTACACCCCCTTGCTCTGCTTATAATGCCTTGCCACACACTAAAAGCAAAATTATGCTTCTCCTCTCTGTGTGGACAAGAGACAGAAGACCATTTTTCTCTGAAACCTGCAAAAGAATCAATAGCTTCAATCCAGATTTAGTCATACTTTGATTTCAGTGAATTATTTTCAGCAAGGGGAAACCCAAATCCAACCCTATACAATTAGGAGATTTATGAAGCTATTCAGAGTGAGCTTTCAATTAGGTTCCACTTGACTCTGATGAACTTTCAATTTTCAAAATTTGGCAGTGAATTTTGAAATGAAAAAGTGCTTTAGGGCAACATTTGACTGAACTAGAAATGCTTAGCTTTATTTAGCACTCAGTGTTTCGGATATTTTATGTGATATAATAGTTTTAATCTAACAAACTAGTTAGATTGTTTAAGCCTTTTGGACATTATAGAGATTATAATTATGCAGATACATTGGGGCTATAACTTGTTAGGCCTTGGGGAATTAAGAGCTTTATTGGATTTGGAGACAAAGCTATGCCATTATGACTTGTAAACTGTAGTGTGCTTGGATTTTTTTACACTGATACTTGTTTGATTTCTTTCCATATATAACTATATAAAATATCCTTCCGTATCATATAGTGCCAGACTGGCAAAGATGAAAGCCCAATCCAATGTGTTGATGGGAATGTGTCCTGCAATATTACTTTGGACATTTTTTGAGGCTATGGCTCTCAATTAAGTGGACAGGGTCCTTTATGACCTCGCTTCATGGACTTGAACCCTACCAGGGGTAAAATGCACTTACCTTTCCTACAGGCTCGGTAATGTGCACGCACCATCATCTGCGCATGCGCAAAGCTTTTTTGCATGCGCAGAGAGTCAAAACCGGGATGTGATGATGTCCTGGTTGGGGTTGGGGCAGAACCTTCCACTGTTGGCGCTACCAGCTCTCCAAACTTCTCGCCACCGGCACTACCAGCTTCCATGAGCCAGATAGAGCCAGCTGCATTTCAGTCCTGAACCCTACCCATCTGATTGGTACAGGAAAGACAAGGCAATCATCAATGCTGCAATACAAGTCTTGAAAGAGGCAAGACTTTGATCTTGCAAATTTAGTTAAGTACCACAGTCTTCAACTTTTACTTTTTAAAGAATGGCCAAATGACTCTGGAAAAAATATCTGTATTTTTGACAGTCCTGATTCAAACCTAGGCATGGGCTGTAAATTGCACTGATCGCTCTCATGGATTATCTGAGGTGGTTCTTGAAGAACTGATTCATTTCCATAAGTATCTAGAGTATTGGGTTTTGTTTTGTTTTTAACCCCAGTGACTTTTGGTACTGTCAACTTTTGGGCTGACTGTGAGGGCTGGGAGCAGAGTATACTGTGTTGCAGTCATTCTGTTTCTTCCTGAGCAGACAATTCCAATTCCAGTTACATTTAGTGATTATGGAGAAGAAGACGAGAGCCTTCAGGCACTCTTCTCCTGCAGTTTGTTTAATATCCACACGAAGCTGCTGGCAGGATCATCCATCAACATGGGTTCTGTTATTTGTGTACACAAATTCATTCTCTTTTTTTCATCTCCCCCCCCCCCCCAGCAGAGGAGTCTTCACCCAATGTTTGGAGGTTGTCTTGCAATATTTTGTCTTTGCTGTTATTTTCAGAAGCCAGTCAGTCCCAGCACTGTACCAAGTACAATACTAGATGTGAATGAGGTCTCAGCTGGAGAATCTTCTTGGATTCCCAGGTCCTGCTTAAGGCATAAATGCAGGTATTTGTTTGGGGCCCTATATAAGATATAGAGCACATTTTTACCTGAAAGTTAGGGATGGTTTCAAAAGTAGATTTAAAATTGACTGCCCAAGGGAATGATTTAGAGAAGTATGTTTCACTAGCTCTAGGGAAAAAAAATAGAATGAGATTTTAAAATTTTAAAGAAATACAAAAGCTTATTAAAGCTTTGAAGAACTGTGTGCAATGAGACAAAGAAAAAATGAATAGAAATAAAATCCTATGACAAAATTTGAATTAAAGATTAAGACTGTTAAAAGTGAAATAAAGAAAGGAATACAAAGTTGGCTTCTTTGATCAAGATTAATATAAATATAAATAGCTACCCTTTTTGCACTTTCTACTGGCACCAGACTGAAAAGATGATGTTTTATGGATCTGTTTATAAAAAGAGATGGGATATGGGATGAAGAGATACTTGTTTGTAACCTTAAAGATGGTCAAGAGTCACTAACATTTTTTATACTTGCTGGCATGAAGGTTGGCAATTACTTCCTAATATAGTTAATTTTTCTTTATTGTATTCTTACTTTTCACTTTCTTATCTTTTCCGTTTCTTTCTTTCCTTCCTCCTTGACTTTTTACTCTTTCTCTCTAATTTTTATTTATTTAAGCTTATTTTGTATTGAATGTTATTATTATAATAAACATTCTTAACAAACATATACATACAACAAGAAAAACATCAGGGAAGTGTAAGAAGGTGGGAGTGCTCACTATAAATTGTTAGATAAATACTTCATAAAACTTGATTCCAAGTTACAATATGCTGGTAATAGATAATATTTTTTTAAAAAAAGAAATCGCCTTAGCATTTATGAGAAAACTATTATGGCGCTAAAATAAAATGGGCCATTATCACGCAAATGCAGCAATATAATACTCAATTGTTAGCCAACCATTATAATCTCAGACACTGCATCTTTGGGCTGGTCAAAACTCAAAACACTTCTGTCCAAATATTTGGTCATTATAGCCTTTGCAGTACTCCATTGGTATAAATTGCATGGTTAAAGAGACTTTATTTGTTTTACAGTCTTCTTGCTTGATCTAAAGCCCATTTAATAAACCTTAAAGATGTTGAAACTTGTAATTAATTTCAAGGCCAATTGTTCTGTTTGCTTATTCATCAGGATCTTTTCTTTTGTAAAATTTGTGAAGCTACTTTGTTAAATGTTAAAGAAAATATTCCCCAAGCAGTGGTGAAATCTGAACTGGTTTGCTACCAGTTCGCTGGCCGCACATGTGTGCTGCACGCCAAATGCACACTGTGTGCATGCACATGCGTGCTGCACACCAAATGCATGCTGCATGCGCATGCCCAGTGCGCACCAAACACATGCTGTGCACACACACACATGCACAGTACATGCCAAAAGGAGGCTTGGGAAGGTAAGTAGAATAGCGAGGCAGGGAAAATCAGCTGTGCCGCGCAATTTAGATTCACTAGAAAGCAGGAAATCACATGGCACAGCTGATCATTGGAAATGCTGGTTCAGAGGAACTGGTAGCTTTTTTTTACTACCAGTTCACCCGAACTGGTAGTTTTTATCACTACTGGTTCGGGCGAACCAGTGCAAACCTGTAGTGTTTCACCACTGTCCCCAAGGCTGAGCAATTGAAAGACTTAGGGGCAATTGTAATCTGCACGAGACCATCACCTGCTGATTTCATTTTGACAAAAATAATTTGTTCCAGATCTCTTTGGTCTGGAAAAAATTGTATTTTTTCCTTCCTCAGAATTAGCACCAATAAAATCCATTCCTTTTTTTAAAAATAGTCACACATGTCACAACATTTTCTTGGTGGAATCTGAAAAAAAAATTGGCTCACGAGACAGATTTCTTTCAGCACATAGTGTGCTAGGAGTACCAACCACTTTGTTTCTATTTTCCACTGAAGGTAGCCAAAAATAGAAAAATAGAAAAGCAGCCTTTTCTTTTTCTCCCTCTTTTTCTGCTATAGCACCTCTGATGTGGTCACCCCGCCACTGCTTAGAAACACAAACACTGCTGCACATTTGGAATCCTACTGGCTAATGGAACCATCCGAAAGCAATGTCTTAAAGTTGGAAAATAATGTCCATGCAGAAGTAACTCTAATCAGTTTCTTTGTAGAAGAGCACGAATGTTTTGAACATGAAAAAGAATTTATCTTCCCTTAGAACATAAAGTTAGCGTTTTGGACCAAAAGACAGCTGTCTTTATGTTGGGATAAAACTTAGGCTAGCAAAATATTTCTTTTTTGCAAAATCCTTGCCATTTTTTTTGGAATGACTTTGAAAGAAACCAGTGGGGGTGTCCTTTGGTGCATGCTCTGAATTAATGGCCGGGAAAAGAAGAGGAGTGGAGAAAAGGCATAGCCTCGTTTTGCTAGCATGTTCTATTCCACACACCAAACTGATGGGGTTCAATGCCAACAATTTATAAATGTGCTATTTTCTTTTTTCTACTTTTTCTTGTAAAAGTGCAACCTACTGTACCATCTTACCAATATTAAATATTTGATGAAATATAATTGACAAGGGCAGACTTCATGAAATGGACAGATTGACGCTGGAACTCCAGGATAAGGAAGAAAGTGGTTACTATCTTGTATGGCACCAATGGCATCAATGGCTGGAAAAGAAAACTAGCAAAAACATAGAAGATAGAGACTAGGGTGAAAGATTTGCAGGAGAGAAAAAGTTAGAATAAAAGTATTATAGTTTTAGCATACAGAATTGGAACTAGGAATTTAATAAGTATTTTTCATTAAAGTGTAAAGCTCAATATTATATACTCTGTTGCAGACAAAAACATATATATAGAATGTTGTGTGGGTTTTGTAGGTGGAGAGATTTTGTTTGTCTTTGTATTGTCTTTATATTTTTGTTTACATCTTAATAATAAAAAATATCTAAGAAAAAAAAAAAAGACAAGGGCAGACTTCTCATCTTCTGCATCTTTTATACCAGGGGTGTCAAACTCAAGGCCTGGGCGGGCGGATCCTCCCCGCAGGGTGGTTAGATCTGGCCTGCGGAACCGACCTGGAAACAGCGAAGCCTGGCCTGAGGTATCTCCACCAGTGAAAACAGACTGGCCCGCGGCCCTCCCAAGCTCCGCTTTCACTGGCAGAGGATTGCAGGAAGCTGTTGCAGCCAGGGGTGGGTTCTACTTACCTTTACTACTGGTTCGCAGCGGGGTAGCACGCGCTCGTTCCGCTTGTGCGTGCGTTCTTCTGTGCATGCGCAGAAACGTTTTGGTAACGTCGGGGTCGGTGGGCGGGGCCTCCCGCCAGTTTTACTACTGGTTCTATAGAACCGGTGTAAACCAGGGGCAACCCACCACTGGTTGCAGCTGAAAATGGAGCTCCGGAGCCCCTCGGACCACCACAGACGCCCACGATACGAGTGATGTTGAGCTGGCCATGCCCACCTTGGCCATGCCCACCCCATCCCCCCAAGGTCAAACACAACCCAGTTGTGGCCGTCAATGAAATCGAGTTTGACACCCCTGTTTTATACAGTTACCAAAAAGCAAATGTATACTATACAAGGGAAAATGTTTCATCCCTATTCTGAAAGTAACCATAAGGATTGAAATCTATCCAGTTACATACAAACCAAAAACCATGAATTCTTTTGAATAATTGGAAATATTTGCGTGGATATCTATATGTTGAGATACAATACAGGTAGTCCTTGACTTACAACAGTTCATTTAGTGACCACTCGAAGTTACAACAGCACGGAAAACAATGACTTATGACCGTTTTTCACATTTACAACTATTGCAGCATCCCCATGGTGACATTATCTAAAATTCAAACGCTTGGCAACTGATTCACATTTATGATGGATTGCAGTCTCCTGGGATCAGGTGTTTTCCTTTTGTGACCTTTGGACAAGCAGATTGGGGAAGCCAGATTCACTTAACAACCATGTGACTAACTTAACACCTGCAGTGATTCACTCAACCACTGTGGCAAAAAGGTTGCAAATTGCGACAATGCTCACTTAACAACTCACTTAGCAACAGAAATTTTGGGCTCAATTGTCGTTGTAAGTCAAGGACTAGCAAAACACTTGTAGTGTAAGGCAAAACACTTATAGTAGCAAATGTTTTATTCACAGGGTAACATTCTCTGATCCAGACCCAGCTCTACTTTTAGAAATGGAAAGTTGCCAGAAACTTTCTGATTAGTTTCTTTGTCATATATGCCATGTTACTGCTTCTGATTCAAAACTATAAGCAATATTGAAAATTACTATGTGCAAATGATTTAGCCATTGTGTTATTCAACACTTTTCTTGGAAAGGGAGGAAGAATTAATTCTATTTTTTAAGATACTTAAGGGCCAGGTTATCTTCAAGACCGCCTTCTACCACATAGCTCCCAGCGACCGGTAAGATCCCACAGAGTTGGTCTCCTCCGGGTCCCGTCAGCTAAACAATGCTGGCTGGCAGGCCCACGGGGGAGGGCCTTCTCTGTGGCTGCCCCAGCTCTCTGGAACCAGTTATTCCTGAGGTCCGGATCACCCCCACCCCATTGACCTTCCAAAAAGCGGTGAAGACCTGGCTTTTCTGCCAGGCCTGGGGCTGTTGATCTCGCTGTTGCGATCTTGTGAGATCCGACCATGAATGGTGTGAATGGGTTTTAATGTTTTAATTTTTAAATGTTTTTATAATGGCTTTTTAAATGCATTGTAAGCCGCCCTGAGTCTTCAGAGACTTGAAATAACAACAACAACAATAATAATAATATTATAAACTTTTATTTTTATCAATGCATAAAATACAAAGAAAGAAAAAAGAAATTAAGGAAGGAAGGAAGGAAGGAAGGAAAGAAAGAAAGAAAGAAAGAAAGAAAGAAAGAAAGAAAGGGGGAAAAGAAAATATGAGATACAAGGGAAGAAAGAAAAAGGTGTTCACTTCCAACTCTTTTTAGCACAGTACAAGATAACAACTTTACAACCTCAACTTTTACTTTTAAACATTAGTATATAACTAGCCATTTCTATAACAATAAATCTATTTAATTGGCAAAACCAAAGTTAAAGTTTCATTTTTTTATCACAAGCACAAAATATAATAAAAAAATATAAATATATTCTCTTCTTTGAATAGAACAATCAATTTAACCATTACTGCTTTATCTTTCTTGCTTACTTGAAACAATACGTATTTCTATTGGCAGTTAATAATTTTTATAAAGCGATTACCATTTATATTAACCAAATTCACCGTATTCTTTCAGATTCTTTGAGAATGAATTCTCATGCTAACAAATCATTTTATCCCATTTGAGATATGGTCAGAATTACCAAGAAAACCTTACAAAGGCCATTTACGGTAAGTTTTGCTTAAATAATGTGCAAGACTATGTTTCGTGGTCACAGATGAGTCAATGTTTTAAAACATTTGTGACAGGCTGTGATTTTTGCCAGAAGAATAAACCTTGCTCAGCAAAAAAGAACCACTAATGGATACACTAATGCCAGATAGACTCTGGAAGGGAATTGCAGCAAATATTTGTGAATTGCAAGGTTATAATACTTAGGTTGTCACAGACTTTTTGTTGTCCCAAAGGTGCTTTTTCAAGAGAGAACTGGACTTTCTGCTTTTTCTTTGAAGACGTTTTGCTTCTTCCAGAGCCGAAGAAGCTTCTTGGGTGAGAAGTGAAATGTCTTCAAAGAAAAACCAGAAAGTCCAGTTGCCTCTTGAAAAAAAAAAGCACTTTTGGGACAGCCATGATCTGGATGACGGAGAATTTCCATAGACTTTTGTGAGATATAAAGAGATCAACCATGTTTATCATCTTTAAGATCAACGATCGTTAATTGCTTAAAAACATAATAGCTGGGAGAGGATTGTGTGATAAAGTCACAAGGAAAGATTTTATACCATTTGCAAAAGAATATAAACTTGCTCACATTATCACCAGCCTTCACAAACCACAGGCCTGTGGGGGGATGGGGGGTGGAAAAGAACAGTCCAAACTACACAGTGAATACTAACACAGGAAGAGCCATTCTTAGTTTTAAGAGCAACTCCCATCCATGCCATTAAGTTCTGCCCATAATAATTAATCACAGTTGACAGCTGCAAATGGCAATTCGAATTTTGAAGAGAAAAAAAACAACCCTATACCCCCGCTGGCCTAATTTCAAGAAAATCTGTGCATTGGATGCAAAAGAGCCCACAAGTCCCATTTTGATTATCATCATGGAGTACATGATTTATTACTCTTGTATCCTGGATCCGGAGTACAAATAAAATTAAATGATCAAAAGGGATAGTCAAAACAAAAGTGGACGTTCGTCATGTTTAAAACACCAAGTTATTTTGCAATTGGATATGCTGGTTATAAGCATACTGAACTCTACTAAGTAAGACCTCATAGGCACTGCAAACATGTTATATAGATGTCCATAAAATATCTTAGCAGTAATTCTAAGAGAACCTTAGAAAGTGGGATCTGAAGTGCTTTGACATACCAGAGATCCTTTGGTATGTGTCTGCCTCAGGCATTGTCCATGCTCTCTGGGCATACAAGATAGGAGGTTACTCTGCCCCTCTTTCCTTTGCTATTCCAGAGAGAATCCAATTTTTTTCTCATTTGAACTAGAAATACTTTTTTTGACATAGATATATGATATGGAATTTCTAGGTAGTTCTAAATCAAGCATGCTTGTCAATCTGCAGTTTAGTTCCTATGGTAGAAATTTGGAGACTACAAATGTTGAATCAGAAGAAAAAAAGAAAAAAAGGAAGGAAAGAAGGAAGGAAGGAAGGAAGGAAGGAAGGAAGGAAGGAAGGAAGGAAGGAAGGAAGGAAGGAAGGGGGAGGGAGAGAGGGAGGAAATCTAATTTTCTGTTTTGCTGTATTGAATACAATATTCCTTAGTGCTGCATCTAGCTAGCATAATCTGGAGGATGAATTGATCTAAACTGATCATAACAGAATCCAAATCTTCTCAATAGGACAAAGTTACATCTTTCCTCAAATTAATGTATAAAGAAAACATGACAGTTGACAAGACATTTAGACAGCTTGCAAGATCCTGATGGCAGAGTTGCAAGCATAAGGCTCCACAACAAATTAAGATTACATCTGAATGACAACATATCTGCAGTGATTCCCTCCCCATGGTTACTACTTCGATACAAATTCAGAAATGGAATGGACTGATTCAAGACAGAACATCTCTCTGTCTCTGTTTCCCGCTCTATCTCCATCTGATCTCAATCTCCATCTTTATGTACTGTATCTACCCATCCATCTGCATGGCACATGCATAAATGCAACAGAATAAGATACCTGCTTTATAAAATTATTTGATTCCTCATTCTCATATGCCAACCATTCTCTTTCCTATGGAGAAAGGGACTCACATAGAAATACTCAAGAACAGGCACTCCTCCTTTTTTAAGAAACTGCAACAGGAGAAAACAAAACAAACAGAATGAAGGGACAGCTGTAATGAGAAATGAAGGAAAGAAGATAAAAGCAATATAGGATGGAGAAGAAAAGAGGAACTGGACAGAGAAGAAAAGAAGAAAGGAGAGGATCTATTTAAGTTCAGTTTCTTGATGAACAGCTCTGTCCATTAAAAATCAATCTTAAAGCTAATCTTAAAGCAACCACCCTTCTCAACAGAATGTGTAACTCCTACTCATTCCTTTGCTTTGAACAGCTTCTTCTGTTCTTAGTTGAGAAGCTAAGGTGATCTCTTGATTCACAGTTAATTATTTGGTCAAAAACTTCACCTTCCTGTTCAAGCAAATAGCCAAATCCCTCAGACTCCTTGTTCAAGAGCCCAGAATTTTTACTGCCAAAGTGAGCACTCAGTAAACTGTCATATTTGATTTCTTACATCTCTTAGCCTAAATGCTGTTATGCAGTTTGACTCATCTCATATTTGTGAGAAGTGGGATTTTTTAAAGAAAATGGCCTCAGGTCTTAAGAAAGACTGACAGGATTCTGAAGCAGTGAGGTTATTCAGGTGACATTTCAGATATTACGGATTTTTATACTAGTGCTGTGCATAAATCTGACATTTTCTTTTGACAAAAGCCATAAGTTTTATATCAGTAAGAATTTATCCTCAGGGAACTTTGTTGTAATTCAAAAGGATTATTTTTAAACCATTATTATTAAGTACACTTGATATGGAACAGTTAAACCGGTATTTTTTCTTTGCAATAAAAAATGCAGCCTTTATCAACTGACTGAGGATGTAGCAGAGTACAGATACCAATGAACACATCATAAATAAGACACTGTGCCTTTTCACAAAGATGAAGAAAAAGATAGGTTTTTAAATTCCAGAGTTCAACTGCATAAATGAAAAACAGATCCTATAATCTGATGAACAGAACTGGGAACAGTCATTGTAGTTTAACATTCAGAGAGAGAGACCATTATCCAAATGAGAAAACATGCCTTCCTTGAAAGCTATAGCACAGCCTTCCTTAAATTGTATATGGCCGCTAGCAGTCAGTAATGGTGAGAAAAAAGAAGTTTATGTGTTTCTTTGCTTGAATATTTATATATTTATTTATAAAATTCATTGGCTGCCTATCTTATCACAGGGTAACTATATATATTTTAGAGCTGTGGTGGTGCTGTGGTTAGAATGCAGTACTTCAGACTAACTCTACTCACTGCCAGGAGTTCGATTCCTTTGATCCTGGCTGGCTCAAAGTTGACTAAGCCTCCCATCCTTCTGAAGTCAGTAAAATGAGGACCCAGATTGCTGAGGGCAATATGCAGACTCTTAGAGAGTGCTGTAAAGCACTGTGAAGCGGTATATAGCAATAGCATTTAGATTTATATACGGCTTCACAGCCCTTTCTAACTGGTTTACAGAGTCGGCATATTGCCCCCAATAATCTGGGTCCTATTTTACCAACCTTGGAAGGATGAAAGCTGAGTCAACCTTGAGCTGGCCAGAATTGAGCTCCTGGAATGAGCAGTGAGTTAGCCTGCAGAGGTTAAGTCTAAGTGCTATTGCTATATTCATTTATATGAATATTTATACATTGTTTTTAAGGGCATCTTAGATGGCAAATGCAGAAAGTAGCTTCATTCTGCAAACTCTGCCCCTTTTGTATGCACATTGCGATGTTACATGCATCGGGATGCCTTGCAATAAAACTTGCAAAATTAATAGCTCCCCAAGAAAGGCTAGAATATAAATGCAATAAATGATAATATAAACAATAATGATAATGATAATCAAACTATTTAGCTCCTCCCATTAAATCCCTGCCCAATTAGATGTTGTTCATTTGCTTTCATTATAATCATGCTAAATGAATGAATAAGTGTTTCAGCAGTGCAAGTAGGCAAAACAGAGTAGCCACATTGTGATGTGAAAATTAGGGCTGGGTAGTTTATTTAAGGCCACTAAATTAGAAAACCTAATCTGCCTCCAGAGTAATGATGCAACAGGACGTTTCCAATGATTGAAGAGCTTAAAGTTGTCAGCTTTATTTTACCAAGAACCTAATATCTTGGATGACAGAAGCTGAATGCCTGAAACTTTGCTGGTTCTTCTTTGGAATCTCTGTTTTGAAAATTCTTTTAAATATAATGATATAATGGTGATGACGCTTTTATTGCTATACATTATGTCATTATCCTGTTTCCCCCAAAATAAGACATCCCCTGATAATAAGCCCAATCAGACTTTTGAGCACATGGCAATAAGGCCAAGCGCTTATTTCAGGTTTAAAAAAATATAAGACAGGGTCTTATTTTCAGGGAAACACTGTAGTATTCTCATAGTCTTCCTCCTCTTCCTCCCTTCTTAGGGAGAAGTAATAAACTTGGATGTTTATTTAAGGGTCAAGCTGACTGGAGAACAAGGGCCAAATATGAGTTGAACAGAGTACAGCTCTAAACCTCCACAGCTGTTTTCATTTTCCTCTCTTCACTGTGTGGCACTTCAGAGAAAATCATGAAAGTGGCATGTAATTTAGAGAAGAAGCCCCCTTTTCGTTTCCACATGCCCTGTGCTGCCTTTTCCTGGAACAGTGAAAATTGCTGTAGCAGATCATTTTCTATCCATCAAGTCCTCTTAAATATGTATTTGTTTATGGAGCTTTCCATTCTGTCAAAATCATTTTTTCACAGGATTGTTACACTTCCATCCACTTGTAGATCAGCTGTCCCGTAACTTAAGGTCTTCTACCTGCAAGGTCACATTAAGAGAGATAATATAATTTGAAATGGTTAAGAAATGTGTGGATCCTGGGAAAAAGAAAAAGTTCTTGGTATTTTGTCAGGACATGGGCTCTGTAAAGAATCTATAACATTCCTTGATCAAATTCTAGGCAGCTTTCATAAGATTAAATTGAATGGTTTTGATTAGTGAGGGGACAATTATATCTTGTTGGATGTGAAATCCTACCCATTAGGATTGCTTCCATCTCACTGTCTCCTTATCCAGAAAAGATTAAATATCTGCTATAGTCCTGTTCTCAAAACAAAGTAAAAGATCCAAGGCAATCTGAAGATTTTGTGGTGCTGGAGAACCATATAAAACATATCATAGAAAGGATAAGTGGTGTCCCGTGTTAACTAACAATCCCACAAATTGAATATTATGTAGAGTAGGATGCAAGATAAAAGACCGGAGACGCCCAAGACCTGTAGACTACAAATGAAAGGCACACAAAGAAAAATGCAGGAGGTGATAGCATTTAACAAGATCACACACACACACCTAAAAGCAAAATATAACGTGGAACCTCTGGTCTTATTCCGATTGATCCTGTTTAAAGTTCTGCCAAGTCTATGTATCACATCATTTAGGGTTTGTGAGAAAAGAAGTTATGATACAACAGGCAAAAGAAAACAATCTGGTTTTTCCCCTTTTCCAATCTTTTTATAACTTTCAGGAGATAAATTTATCTAGCAGTAAATGACTTAATGTTGGGGCTTATGGCACTCCCCTGTACCTGAGAATTTTGTTGCTAGTTGTTTTATGGTTGAAATGCAGATATCGCGCAGAAGGACATATTATAGTACCAATCCCAATTGGACTGAGAGAAATTGACAGTCAGTGAGTTTACACAGCTGAAAATTGAATCTTCCTATCCTAGTTCACTTCCTTAAGTAGTGTATTTGTATTTACTAGGGCTTTGGTGCAGCTATTTGGATTCAAAACAGATACAATGCTTTGGAGATGGTGTAGGGCACTTGTTGATGTTTCTTTAAGGTATCCACTTCTTTTCCTGGACTCATATTGTAGCTGTGTGAGGGAAAAAAAGGAGAAAAAACGTATTTGTATTAAGGAGATGTTAAGAAGGCTTGCAGTGCCCTTGCCACACCCTGTTTACACTTCCTTATTTTCCTGATAATATGTCATAACTTCCTCACACGGTATGGCTGCCAAGTCAAAGGGTGGGCCTTCAATCATATAGCTGAGGCTATCACCTTGCCCTTTTTGATCCCGTTCCCTCAGAAGACCTTGAATGTATCCTATCTTATCTAGGGACAGCTGATTATTATCCTGCTGATGACAATATAGCAACCAATTCACTATCCAATATCTGAAGCTGATTATCGTGTTTTTACATAATTGCCCAGCTGCTTATTGTACAACTAAATTCTTATCTACATTCCTCATCCCAGGCAGCATATGTATACTGATGCCTGCCAAATGTCACTTATGTGACATTTTATAAGAGATAACTGATAACAGCACTCTTTGGATCCTATTCTATGAAGAATTAGCTGCATTGAGTTCAGTGGAATTTCAGCAGCAGGTAACTAATTTTTTTCCCAACAGAAGAAAAGTAGAATGGATTACTATTCTCAATTCCCCTATCCTGGGGCTGTGCCACAATAATTAGGATGACGATGCGGTAAACATGATGGAATAATCAAAACATTTCCTATGTCCTACTTTCAAAAGGGTTCTTTTGAAAGTACATTTCTAGGCTTTGTGGGGGGGGGGAATTCATGTAGTCCTTTGACATTAGAAGAATTCTGTCAAAAAGGCATGTGAAAATCATATCTGTCAGAATAAAAATGTGTTTGTTTACTTTATGTTCTCCTTTGTTAAAATTGCCACCTAGGAGATGTCAAGGATTATTGTGTGCCATGGATTAAGCAGGGAATAAGACAAACTGTCAGGTTTTTAGAACAGAACAGAACAGAAC
>WNWU01000004.1:22511073-22527658 GCA_012654045.1 Ptyas mucosa
GAACAGAACAGAACAGAACAGAACAGAACAGAACAGAACAGAACAGAACAGAACAGAACAGAACAGAACAGAATAACAGAGTTGGAAGGGACCTTGGAGATCTATAAGGACACAAAATCATACAATAGAATAGAATTCTTTATTGGCCAAGTGTGATTGGACTCAAGGAATTTGTTTCTGGTGCAGAAGCTCTCAGTGGACATACAAACATACAGTGTGTATACAAACATACGCTCTCAGTGGACATACAAACAACAAAGTGATAAATCATAAGATACAATCATAAATCATAAGATATAAACAACAAAGTGATAAATGATAAGATACCAATAGGAGAAGATAATAGGAAAGATGACGAAGTTGATAGCAATACAGCCCTACTACATGGGTAAAAATATCCTTAGGCACAGTGTTGTGAGAATTAGGTGTTTAGAAGAGTGATGGCATGGGGAAAAAAACTGTCTCTGTGTCCCCTGCAATATAAGTATCTTCTTAAGACTTTTCCTCATAATAATTGTAATAATTTGTATTCTTCCAGTCCATGAGTTATCAGAAAAATATGCTGGCATCATATTTGGTGTCTGAGTTCTAATTTGCCTCACTGACAAATGATTCTGTCCTTACAAGTTCACTGCTGGAAAAATTAATGACAGCAATTGGTGGGTTCTGCCATCTTTATTTCCCCTTTCTCTAGCCAATGGGAATAACTACTACCATCAATCGCTCTTTTTAAAATGTGAGGGAGGCAGACGGATAACGTTTGCTGATTGATAGGTCACCAATATTTTGGCTTGATAATCTGTTACTCAGGCTATTTCTGAACACACGTCTATCAATCTCCTGAAATTCCAATAGAAATGTATCACAAAACAGCCCAGCTGACAATTTGGTGAGGCAGAGGAGAGGTGTGAATGAGAGAGAGAGAGAGGGAGGGAGGGAGGGAGGGAGGGAGGGAGGGAGGGAGAGCTTGCAGGGTGGATTGAGAAAGTGCCTTTCGCTTTATTGCAACCCATTTTCTACCCAACAACCTGTCAGCTAGACTTTCTGGGACAGAGGTTTATTTGCTATTTGGGCTACAAAGAGAAAGTGATAGGACTCTCCTCATTTTATCTCAGCTCTCAAATGCCTCAGATCAAAAGGTGCTGAAAGGAGCAGCTAGGCTGGGAGTGGATGGCTCATGCTGGCAGCACCTGGAAGTATCAAGTAGTACTGATGTCATTCAAAGCAATACAAGCAATAGCCATATATAATTTTGTGTTTACTTATTCAGATATTATCAGCAGAAAACATATGTATTATATTGTCCTTTTTTCCTGCCTATCTACAGTGTCTATCTGTCTGTCTGTCTCTCTCATCTATCTATCTATCTATCTATCTATCTATCTATCTATCTATCTATCTATCTATCATCTATCCAGTGGTGGGATTCAAATAATTTAACAACCGGTTCTCTGCCCTAATGATTTCTTCCAACAACCAGTTCATCAAACTGCTCAGAAAGTTAACAACCGGTGCAAACTGGCTGAATCCCACCACTCTATCTATCTATCTATCTATCTATCTATCTATCTATCTATCTATCTATCTAGCTATCTATCTATCTATCTATCTTCTATCTATCATCATCTATCAACTTATCTATCTACTATATATCAATAGTCAAATTGAGTAATGATTTAAGTATAGATTTATCTCTCAAATATTTGGTTATCCCCAAGGATGTCCATAATTCTTGATGCTTCTAATATTTCAAAGGAATATTTAATACTATATTCCTCTTTGGAATGTAGTAAAACTTTTAAGAGACTATTTCAGAAAAGTAGTTACCTCCTTTAGAATGTGATGAGATTATTAAATATATGGATATAAAGGGAGAAAACAAATCTGAATATTCTAGTTCAAATTTAAAGCAAATTAATAATTTCATTGAAGAGTTGATGCTTTAATTAATAACATATTCCTTGTTCTTCTAAGAACACTGGTATTACTTCCTCACTTTATTTCATAGTATATGTTTGATGCTTTGAAGCAAAATATTAACGTCTCAAGGATCAGTATATATGTGGATGATGTGCTTCTTATTTACCAATCACACCAGCTGTGTTCTTACTACTGCCTTCCTACATAAACTGGATAATGAATAAACTTTTATTGTGCTTTAGGACTGGATGTTAATGGGCTATTCTTGAAAATGCAGTCCGACTGGAAGTTTTTATCTCCTGATTGTGAAAGGTGCCTCTTGAGGAGCTCGGGGTCTCCAGATAATGAACATAAAGGATATGCTTTTGCTGCTGTCATCTATTTTGGGAAATACTCCAAGACTATGGTCACAAAAAGAGATCAAGAGGTGATGTGCGGTAATAATGAGATGCTGTCAAGTAGCCTATTTACTAGGGGCAAGTGATGCTCAGAACGGAGATGCGGAATCATCTCAGAAAAATGGAGACCATAAACATAATTGCTCTTCAGTTGTTACTGCAATTAGTTGATCACAAATATAATGTTTGTAATTTACATATTTTTAATCAGTTAGTTTTGTAAGAGGGTTGCATAGGCTCAAGAGTTTAAAGTTGAGACTTTTTCTCCTGAGACACCACTGACTAAAACATTACAGGAATCGTACTGGGATTGCATTCACAAAGTGCCCTTAATGAGGTCAGCTAAAGATCTAATGACTCGATGTGCATGGCATGGAAATCAAAGTTAGTTGTAACTTTGGTTAGTTTGTAAGTCAACGTGCTGAATCCAGTCTGTCCAATGAGTTTATCCTTCACTTTATTCTTTGAATTCAAAATGGGTGAATCTGGCGACCTATTCAGTTTGTTTTGTGAAGGTATAAAGGTGTAAATATGTTTGCGGTTCTTAAATTCTATTGCATTTAGAGGAATTTTAGAAATTGTAGCAGAGCGCAGGGTTTTGTGCATTCAAAATCCAGGTGTGAAATGAAAAGCAATAGTTTGGTACTTTTGGACTTTGTTGTCCTTTGTATAACCGAACCAATGTTTCCAATCTGGGCTAAATATATTCATAAATCAGCATACAAATGGGAAATACTGTTCCAGAAGCACAAGAAAAGAAGATAACTATGGGCAGCATTGCATTCAAGTGGTAAATGACTCAAATTTTTTCATAAGTTTTATATATACACATACACATACACATCAGGGGTGGGTACTAATTTTTTTTACTACCGGTTCTGTGGGCGTGGCTTATTTTGTGGGTGTGGTTTGTGGGGCGGTAATGTGACTGGGTAGGCGTGGCCAACTTTTTTTTTTCTTTTACTTTTAAAAGCATTTTTTCTACAACCTTAAGAGGTTGCAGAAAAAAATGCTTTTAGAAGCCTCTGACAATCAGGCAAGTCAGCTGAGATCGCCAGAGGCTTTTAAAGGCTTTTTTTTCCCTTACAACCTCTTCAGCCAAAGAGGTTGTAGAAAAAATGCTTTTAAAAACCTCTGAGATCCCAGTTGAGCCATGCGATCATCAGAGGCTTTTTTTAACTTTTAAAAGCATTTTTTCAGCCAAAGAAGTTGTAGAAAAAATGCTTTTAAAAGTTAAAAAAACCCCTCTGATGAGGTGGGCAGGGTAAGTGAGTGGCGACCCGGCCGGCCACCGGTTCTCCGAACTACTAATTTTTTTTACTACTGGTTTTTGTGAACCGGGAGCAACCCACCACTCATACACATACACATACACATACACATACACATACATATATGTATACAGCTATTGAACTCATACACAGTGGAGGGGGGAAAGGCAATGCATTAAAATATTTAGATATGAGATTATTATTCATCACACAGTAATAACAAAAAATGGCACATGAAATCATGTTCCCAGTTCCATTAATCTTGTAATATGCTTGAAGAGTTTAGAACAAGTGTATCCAGTCCTCCTTTCTGACAATTGACATTATTGTTATAATCATCCAAATGAATATCACTTTCTAATTGAATACATAATGGGTAATGTCTCCAACCATTCAAGTCTTAATCCAGGATTTAAAAGTCATGGAGACAGGGCTTTACATGTGTGGAATTCCAAGTAGGATTGTCTTTTGCAAAATTAGTGGTGTCAGTTCCAGTGAATTTAATATTTCTAATTATTTGGTGAATCCTTTTGGTATTGCAGTAAGAGTTCCAATTACAATTGATATGACAACTGATTTTTTCTTACACAATCTTTTCACTTCAATATGTAAATGCATTTTTCATTTTCTCTTGTTTTTCATCAGTCTAAGTATCTCCAAGGCTTACTACATCAACAAAGGATATCTTCTTTTCTACAATACTTATTTATTTATTTATCTATCTATCATCTATCTATCTATCTATCTATCTATCTATCTATCTATCTATCTATCTATCTATTTTTATATGCCGCCCTTCTCTGGAGACTCAGGGCGGCTTACAATGCGTTAAGCAATAGCCTTCGTACTTTTGTATATTTATACAAAGTCAGCTTATTGTCCCCACAAACTGGGTCCTCATTTTACCCACCTTAGAAAGGATGGAAGGCTGAGTCAACCTTGACCCTGGTGAGATTAGAACTTGCAGGAATTGCAGGCAGCTGGATGTTAAATGCTGTCTTAGTAGGAGGCATTAGCCTGCTACGCCACTCAGGAGTATCAGTTTAAATTTTGAAATCTCATGAAATGTTGATGTCATTTTCAAAACTATTTTTGGAGGGAGAGAGTAGATGGTTTCAGTCTGTGGTGAAATCTAAAAATTGTTGCTACCGGTTCTGTGGGTGTGGCTTGGTGGTCATGTGACTGGGTGGGGTTGGCCAACTTGACACGTATGTCATTCACTATTAGACCCAGGAGCTGCACATTCTGAAGCACAGTCTGCCCTTCTGAAGCCCCCAATGCTTTGAGTTTCCCTCCATCATCTGGCTTGACTGCCCAAGCGAACCTCAGAGCCTTCTCTTGCCCTGCTCTCCCTCCCAGAGGGCCACACATTCCCCCTCCAAGCCTCCATAAAAACTGCCTGCCCCATTTCTGCAAAGGCAGAGGCCCCCTTGCAGGGTGATCCAAAGAGGGGAGAGGGCGCTGCAGATAAGGCTGCCTTCCCCTCTGCCTTCCGTGCCGGCTCCACGGGGCTTGGGGCTCCAAAGCAGCCCACTGGATTCCCACTCAGCCACCTGCCTGCTCTGTTTGACTGTCGGCGCCACTCTGGGAACTTGTCCCGCGGAATCCAGCACTCCAGGGGAAGGAGACTCAGCTGCTCCGCCACTTCCCAGTGGTGAAGAAGCAGAGTGAGAGGGGCAGAAGCCCCCCATGTGGGGAGAAGGCCAGGCCTGTCTGTGCCACCGTGGAGCCCGCAGTGCTTTCCCTTCGGCCTGGGCAGTGGTGCTTACCTGGCTGGGCCAGTGCGGGTAGCCCTTCATCTTCTTGGTACTCCCTTGCCCACCATTGCCATTCTCACTGCCATCCCTCCCCACCTGGCTGCAGACATCTGCCTGCCCAAAGCAACCTCCTGAAGCAACCCCGCCACGGTTCGCTTTTGTTTCACGGCGGGAGAAGGAAGAAAGTGAATGGCAGTGGCGCTATGGTATGGCGGTGCTCTGGGAGGGCAGGCGGGCCACGGACATCCCAGGACTGCTGCACATGCACACGTGCATGTGCTGTGTCACTGCCAGTTATTTTTTTAAAAAATGATTTTTAAATCTCAACCACAGCCAGATTTGGTCTTTATATTTTTTTATCATGCATATAAAGGTCATGAATTGATTTGTTTTTCCCATTCTTACTCCAACTTTGAATTGATTCATTTTTGTATTCTGATATGATTTTGTTGTTTTCTGGAGCCTCTCCTTACAAAATTCCATGAGAAGAGCTTCTTTACTTTTCCTAATGCGCTCATTCAAATTCTGTTATTCTTCCTTCACAGTTTATTTGCAATAGTCCTCTACCACCTGTAGTTCTGATACATTTAATCTGTGAATGTCACTGTTAAATGTGAGATGCATGATGTATGGTTATTAGCTTCCTTGTTTTATGATCAAAATTGTTCACTCTGGCTTGAGTCCAGACAATTATCCTTAATTACAGGGACTACCCAAGTGTTTATTGCTTCAACAGTGTTTCCATCATTTGGATTTTAATTATTTTTGGAACATCATCATCATCAATCATCATCAATAATCCTCCTCCTCCTCCTCCTCCTCCTCCTCCTCCTCCTCCTCCTCCTCCTCAATACAGAGCTCTGAAGATTAAGGTATGTTATTTTGTATTGACAAAGAATTAAATGCAGAAACCTCTCCTTATTAACAATAACCACGAGAGACACCCAAATGCCCAATTTATGGGTTTCACAATATGAGTCAGAACTAACCTCTACTGAGCCTTAGTGATTGCCTCTTCCGTCCCACTGGAAAATAAATGAATGCTCCTCAGATCTGTATCTATAAAAACCATTAGGGATTGAGATTGAGTGAAAAGCAAACCTAAAGTCAATAAAGAAATATATTACGGACCAGAATCTGATAGCGTATTTCTCAACTAGCACTGCAGGATCATTGCTATGTGTAGCCCTAAAACCTACTTCATCCTCCTTCAATATATTTTCAGATTCATATCAGTCCAATAATCTATCTTCTAGAGGTTTTGCATACATTTTGCTAATTAGGCTCCATAGAGGGTGGAGCCCTCCATCAGGGCGATTATTCACTGAATCTTCTCTTTTACCTTTTTTTAAAAAATTGGATTGATTATAGCAGTCACTGGTGATAAGAAAGGAAGCTAACAAAGAGGTCTGGTACTTCAAATTCCTAATATAAGTTCAGCAATAATGAAATCAAATCCTTACATCTTATCAGATTTTAGATGTTTGGCGATCAACTCTTATTTCAGCATATGTAACTGAAGACCATTGTGGGGGAGGAACTGTTAAATCAAAGCCCTAACATGGGTGCACATGTAAAAATAATCCAACCATTTTTTTTGCTGGGATTTGGAAGGAGTTGCAATGCCCTGGGGTTATCTAGTTAAGGATGTCAAGCAACTGAATAAAAATAGATGAAGGCCTTCATTTTTCAGTGCAATTAACCATTTGCATCCAGAATTAATAGGTGACTCCTGCCCTGTAGTTCTCGATCTAGGTGCTCTCACTAACATCCACCCTTTATCTTTAATCAAGATATAATTATTTTCACTGACTCCTGACTCTAAACAGCTAAAACTATTTGTCATCTTCCGGACAAGTGTAAATTCCTTTTGCAAAAGTTCTTTTATCTTCTCTGAATTCTTAGCCCAAAATTTTGCAGTTCATGTACTTCATCCATTTTTATCAAATCATTATCAAGGGCATAGACTTTCATTGGCTACCAATCATAGCTACAGCAGAGATGAAGTTGCTGCTTTTGGTGTTAGGAGCCTTAGGAACAGGACCTTTAACTGTCCTGTTCCAGTCAGTTAAAGAAGCTCCTGGAATGACCCTCTTCACATAAGCCATCCTACCAGTCATGGATTCCTGATTAGTCTCTTTGCCCAGAAGATCTGTCTTCTCTTAGTTTCCAGAGATATGGTACCATTTCATCAGCAAACCAGTAGCAGCGACGGCGGAAGGTTCCGTCCACCTGCCCGGATGTCATCACAGACGCTCTGCACATGTGCAGAAGTGCTGCGCGCAAGCAAAGTATGTGTGTGCTTGTGTGTGCGCTCACAGTTCTGAACCGGTAGCGAAGGTAAGTGAAACCCACTACTGAATAAAAATCCAATTTTACAAATCCCTCATCCAATAGACTTTGGATGCAGTGGACAAAATCTGATTTTGGACTTCATATCAAATAACAGAAAAGCCCATTGTTTTATGAATTCGTTTGGATAATGTACTTCCATTTTACCTATTTTTGTTTAAATCTTAGTGCACATCACATAGGTTATTTAATTAAAGAAATCCCATCCTTTTATGTAAATGAGATAAATGTTATATACATAAAATAAATTCAGATTTGTCAGACATTTTTAAAATATTTGCTTTTTGGAGCAATTGTACAATAATATCATGCTAATTAAAGAATGTATATACCCCGCTCCCTTATGGTTTTGGTTTCAAAGAGGTAAAATGTGAAGTATTTTGCAGTGGTATACTTGTTGATTGCTAAGTAGTTTGAGGTTCATATTATGCATTCAACTTAATTAAAGCACATAGTCTACCCACAAACTTTGCAAAGAAGCTTATACAATGACAAGCAACACAGCAATTGGCATTAATATATAACTGAAAGACCCAACAAAGAAGGAAAAAGAAAAAAGAAAGGAAAGAAAAATAAGAAGGAAAGAGGCCCCCTCCCCTGAAAAACCAAGCCTTCGTATTACAAAATTTCAACACATATCATCTTAAACTGAAATTAGTTCAGCAATGTTGTGGGAATAATGTTATTTTCTTGTTTTAAAATGTTTTTAACAATTTGTGAGCCATCTAGAATTGCAGAGAGTTGGGAGCATATCAATTTAATTAAGAACAACAACAACAACAACAACAACAACAATAATAATAGAAGTAATCATCATTTATCAACCACAATTGGGACCACCAATGTGGTCACTAAGTGGAGCAGTCATTAAGTGAAACTGCAACTGTGTTTTTGATCCTACTTTCAGCCTTACGGTAAAGCTTTCCGCTGTTTTACAAACCTGTGAAGGGCATACCGGTAAATACAAGGATTGGTTGTAAATCTACTTTCTCATCACTCTCATAACTGCAAATGGTTGCTAAAAAAGGCTGTCATTAAACAAGGACTATCTATAATAACAACGATAATAACTGTTATACTGCAGCTGCAACATGCTATAGAACAATCCTAAATGGGGCAAGAAAAGGATAGTCACAGCCATAAATTTTGTGACAGAACCCTGATAAAACCCTGTGTGTTTTATTAGAAGTCTAATCTGGATTGTGGGATCATTAATGTGCAGGTCATAGTAGGAATTGATCCCCCAAAATCATGTTGATTGATATTGCAAGTTCTTGCATCGGTTCTCAGCACCTATAGTCCACATAAAACAATTTCAAGTGGTTTGCAATGCTCACAGTTCTAACCAAGGACATAGAAAATGAAATACCTGTAGTCCATGGGTCATATTAGAAACCTGAAACTGAGAATTGAGAACAGACTGCAGTGCTTTCTTTAAGGCTTATACTCAATGAGTTCCTTATGTTCCCCGGGCTTTCTGTTTCTTACTCCTGGCCAAAAAACCTTCTTAGTACAATTCTGTAGGGAAAACATGCTACCCATTAGATTTATGCTCTTAGAAGTCAATGTGTTAATTTCTGCTGTGCAGTGGAAGGGCAGTACTGCCATCCTGTCTTAAAATTAAGACGTGCAGGCCAGATGTTGAGTCCCGATAGAATGCTTTACTGCCTAGCCGCATTTGCTAGCAGATTAAACAATGAGGTGCAGGAAGCAAAACTCTGCAAGTTCCAGTGCATGAGAAAAGGGATAAATTGGCATTTCTTTAAATGATCTCATCTCCAGTGTCTCCATTCACTAAAAGTCTTAATTTGCTAGCATTACTTGGTGTATTAAAGGAGTGTCCCAAATGAAAAATAAGCAGGACAACACTTCCTTCTGCAATGCATTCTTGTGTTCCTGTCTCACATGCACCTAAATAACAACTAAATTATTCCTCGAATGTCTATTATTGGGGAGGAATTCATTTTTTGATTGGCGGTCCAGGTCTTCTTCAGCTACTGACTGCTTTGGCTATAATGGAATTAAACTAATGGAAACAAAATAACACGTAAGGTGATCCAATATTGGACTATTCTAAGTCTAAACAAAATGAAACCAAACAGCATTTGTCTAAATTTGGGACCCCTTGATCATAAGGTCATTTGATCATGACCCATTTCCATCTCTGCACTTCCTACCTCAACATCCCATGCTGTAGCATGTACCTGTACCTGCGGGTCTGAGGGCATCTAGACAACGTTTAGTGATATACTGAAGTTATCAAATAACATCTTGCTAGGCAGCTATCCCCAACATTAATTGAATTTCCTCTCATGTCATCACGGCAATGAGATGGATTTGGACTGAGAAATGGCTTTATCATAGTGGCATAACCAGTCAAGTAGAAACTCTCTTTGCTGCTGCAAAGACAGAAAAATAAGACACCTTCAAATCATTTTAGATAGCTTTCAAAGAAGATAGCTTTTGGAATATTATACAACTTCTGAAACATCAGAAAGCATCCAGCTCAGAACAATCCTTTTATCTGCTTTATCTGAGGATATATAGGTAAAGTTAGTGAGCAAGCCATGAAAAAGAACTGCATCTTTAAGTCTTTAAAGAAGCTTAGTAACATTGGGGATAGATAGTCAATGCTGTCAAAGTTTCCATATTTGTTATGTTACATTCATAATGTCACTGCTACCTACCTACCTACACATGCACACACGTTCGTTCGTTCGTTCATTCATTCATTCATTCATTTATTCATTCATTCTCTGCAGAGCAAAAGTAATTCACATTCTAATTTCTGTCACTGGTCAGGAAAGTAAGAACCAGTAGGAAGTTGCATCTGCAGCCTTCCCAGAAGAGCACTATTTTATTTATTTATCTATACAACTTTATTGTCCACTTAATTCCAGTTTGTAGCCCTGGCATGTGGAAGATTAAATTCACCTCACCTGTCCTTATGAACTATCTTGTCTATCTTTCTGCCCATTCCTTTGCTGCTGATGTTGTGGCTGTTGTATCCAGTGATAGTATGTCTGTAGGTGGTCATCTTATAATATCAGTGGACAGTGCTTTCCCTAGGTGCATTGTTAAATAATAGAAACAACAACATCTGGGATAATCACATGCCTAAGCTAAATAGTTCCACACAATTCATTTGACCCACAGTTCAATTATGTATTTTCAATAGAACAAAAAGAGCTATAGTATAGTATAGAAAGGAAACACCAATTGATTAGGAGCTTTGGTTATCATCTGCTTATGGAGGTTAGCATAGCATAAAGTGTGCTAATTTGAGTCCAAAATTACAGAAACATGGATGTGTGACCTTTCTAAGACCATTATGCAGAAAGGCAAGGAACCGTAGTCAATTGTGAACTAAACAGGATATCAAACAGAATAAAGTAAATGTGCAACATATAATATCTTCTTTCCTTGAGCTGACAGATACTCTAGAGAAAGATGACCAGCTGCAAAATATCACTGTAAAGTATGACATTCCAGATAGTAAGTTTTTTTTTAAATGCCGTTTTCTTATTTTCAGAAAAAATAAATATGATTTGCCTTTGGCAAAATTTCCTGGGGCTTTAGGAAAATATTTATTTTTAAGAATTAAATCCTCATGCAGTTTTTGTCTTTTCTGATCTTTGGCATTTTCTTTCTTTGTGAAAAGCGAAGAATATGTGGCAACTGGTTCAGTTAACCCTGGATTCTAGCAGAAGCAAATTTTAATCCTACTTCAACTGTTCTTTGTACCACTGTCCCATTCCCATTTGTTCACGTGCTCACAAGAGTCTCAAAAATGCACATGGGTCATTATAGGTAGCATAGACAGCAGATGTTTCCAACATAACTTCTTTCATTTCTTTTTGTCATTTTGTGCTTTAGGATACGTCCTCCAGTTAATTGCTTAATACAAAGTAGTCTTCTTCAGATGGATTGCAATTACAACCCCCATAATCCCTAAACGCTATGGCCACTGCTGCTCTAAAATCCCATTCATTTTTCCTTAACCATGTTTTTGCTATTGGGTTTCTTTGTTTGCTTGTTTGTTTTTTGACAGGTCTTTGGTGCTTTCTGAGCTTGGTTGTTTTCTTGCAGACGTTTTATTACCAAACTAGGTAACATCATCAGTGCAGTGATAAATGTTAACTGGTTAGGGTAATGAAACATCTGCAAGAAAACAATCAAGCTCAGACAGCACCAAGGACCCTTCATGTCAACCCTGAGTTCCAAATATTCTCCTTTATTGGTTGTTTTTTTGTTTTGGTGGCACTGAGAAGACAATGCTGCATATGAGCCCAGGTTCAAACCTCAAACAGTGAATCATCTCACCCAACAAGCAAGGTGGTCATGTGTCAAATATAAAATGCAGTTTCTTTTAGTGAATTTGGAAAGAAGAAATGTGTGAAGAGTGTACACATTAAGAAAAAAAGAAATGAAAGAACACATTTGTAGATAATTTAGTACTGTATTCCATCATCAGTTAAATGGCATTGCGCTAACACTCTGTGTCCATATTTCTGTTTCAGAGGCTTTTTTATTTTTTGTCATCATGGGCAGCAAAATGTCGCTGAGGCAGCTAAGAGAATGGCACTATATGGAATAAAGAATTTTGCACAACTGTGCTTCCTGTTCTGCTGAAAGCTTCTTCGTTTTTACAAGACATTACAACATGTTGTTATAATATGGTTTTGTCCTGTAGTGTAGATTGTCACAAAATATGTTTTGAATTTGTCCCCAAATAGCACAAAACCCTCAAAGACCTACCACAGACATGGAAGATGCAACTTTTCTTTAAAGTCAAGGTTCCATTTTCTCCTCCCACAGGATATGAGTAACTCTTATTGAAATCATGAGGCAGTTTATTATTCACATCTTGTGGTAAGAGAATACATACCTTACAGTTACATTTCTCTCATTTCACAACATCCATTTACAAAATTTGCCTCCATTAAAAGACAAGCTCAGGATCCAAAAGGGTCTTGACCAACTTGAACAATGGGCTCTATCCAAGAAAATGAAATTCAATGTGGAGAAAAGCAAGGTTTTACACTTGGACAGGAAAAACCAAAGCTACAAGTACAGATTAGGTGAAACCTGGCTCAAAAACAGTAACTATGGAGTCCTAGTGGACATAATTAAAAAGAAACTTAATTAATTAAAAAAGAATTAAGGAAAAACTTCCTAATAAAGGAGAACAATTAACCAGTGGAACAGCTTGTTTTCAGAAATTGTGGGTGCTTCATCTCTGGAGATCTTTTAAGAAGAGACTGTACAGCCACTTGTAGGGTCTCTTGCTTGAGCAGGGGGAATGGAGTAGAAGACCTCTGAGGTTCCTTCCAGCTCTAGTCTGACTAAAAAACCCTATTTCTTGGTTTATTTATAAGTACAGTATGATGATAAAATATAGTCAGAGCTTTAAATTCAAACAGACAACTTCCATCAATCTGTCTTCCTCAGATTTCCAGAAAAAGGCAGCTTCTTCTCTTAAAAAATACACGTTCTCAAAAAAGAAATAAAAACAAGTCATTTCCTCCCATCCACTCCTAACCTTCTAGTGTTGGTTATTTGTGACTTTTTTGACAGAAAAAAAATCACCTGCTATTTGCAAAATGTTCAGGCTTGAATTAAGTTTCTCCTTTTCAAACCTGCCTAATTTGCAGTCTCTCTCTCTCTCTCTCTTTTTCTATGTACATGTGTTTGTGCTTGAGAAGAAACACAGCAAGATATAGACAAGGTAAGAGGCTTTCGAAACAAGACAGCTGTTCCTTAAAATAATCTGGAGGTTGGTAGTAAATTCTGGTAGTATCTTTTCAGGTATGGTCTAGACCAGGAAATCAGTATCAGCAGATGTGTGAACCAATGGTGGGCTTCTACCGGTTTGCCCCAGTTTCCGCAAAACGGTAGTGGCGGCGGTGGGAGGCTCTGCCCAGCCGCCTGGACATTATCATGGACGCTCTCTGCATGCACAGAAGCATCGTGCGTGTGCGCTCCCAGTTCTGAACCAGTAGCAAAGGTAAGAGGAACCCACTACTGGTGTGAACTTCAACTTTCCCAGTCAACAGTTTAGACTACAAGAAAATTTGATATGGAAGGAGTAAAGAATCATTGGGGCAGCTAAGCAGGCATTAGACAGATATAGTCCCATTCTCACTGCCAAGATCTTCACAGTACACGCAAGCTATACCTTGAATCCAACAGGAATATATTTACAACATTCTTATACTATACCAAACAAACAAAATGCATTTTATGATATGAGGAGAACCAAAATGATAATGTTGGAATGATGCAGATATTTAAATATCTGTTGCAGCTCATGCAACCAAGAATCCTGAGTGAAGAAGAAAAAATTCTAGAATAACTCTAAAACTACTGCAAGAAACAAATCTTGGCACTAGTAGAATAGAGGCACATACTTTATTATATATTGCTCAATTATTGATTTATTCAATTACTTATTTATTCAAGATTATATTTCAACCACCTTCCTATATCAGGGGTGGTACGGTGACTCAGTGGTTAAGATTTCTTTTGAAGCTTGGCTTGAGGCTCATGATTTAATTGCGGCATCAGTCAAAACTCTGACAGCTGGGCTTGTTGGCTGAAAAACTGACAGCCTGGGTTCGAGACCTGAATGCCACACGACAAGGTGAGCTCCAGCTCCTGCTAACCTGCAGTTCAAAAGCAGTTTATCTACTTGCAAATGCAAGTAGATAAATAGGTAACACTTCAATGGAAAGTAACAGCACAAGATGTCATGCTGGCTGCATAATGTGAAATTATCTTTGGACAGCCCTGGCTCAATGGCCTGGAAATGGAGATGAGCACTGCCCCCTATAGTTGGCAATGACTAGTGGAGTAAAATCCGCAGGGACTCCTTTACCTTTATTTATATCAGAAATGGCCTACATTGGGACTTACATGAAGGCTACTTCAGTATACTACTGAGTATGGCAACTACATATACTATTAAAAATTCTGTGTTTGTGTCTGCGACTTTGTGTGTTGGTCTGTACACACAGACTGTACTGTAGTCAAGGTTGTGATAGTAGCAGGCAATTAAAACAATACACTCTTATTTTGAAAAAAAAAAAACTTCTCAACTTTTCAATCCTTCCTTCTACCCAGTATTAAAATCAGTATACAACAAAAATAGCCGAACAGAAGAGTTATTGATTCTGCTTATTCTTAATTCTTTAATAATTCTTAATATAGTCACTTGGATATATTCTTTCCATCAGTGCTCTTCATTCATTTAACTACTAATTCATTCGTCAGCTTTTTCTATTTCTGCAACTATTTCTCAATTTGGCATTTTTAGCTTTGTTCTGCATTTTTCTTTCTTCTGTGTTAGAATGGAGAAGACCATCATAATTCATCAGACTTATACTCAGCTTTCCCAACATACTAATATTCTTTCCTCACTAATTTGGCTGATTTTGTTCTCCCCCCAAAAAATTCATTCTTAGACAAATGGATATCCACCAAGTATTGGCTGGAAAAACAGAATAAGGGAAACGGATATAGAATCTGTGAGAGAAATATTGGTTGAATTATCTGCTATTCAGAATCAAATATATTCTGGATTCTTGGGCCAAATATACATTTCTTTTTTATTTCTATAGGGATACTAGCAAGATTTATTTCCACTGAATATGTCTATTCACTATGTATTTAGGCTTGTCTTCTCTTGTAAGGTTGATGGCCAAGAACTGCACTTAATATTTTCAGTACTGGTTTCTGGCAATGATATGAAATGGGTATTTAACATATCAGAAGGACAAAACTGGGATATATCTTTTCTTTCAAAAAACAGCTTTGGGGTGGGGTGGGGGCTCTTCTCCCTTCCTAAGCAGGCCTTTAAAAATGAACACAGTTTTGTTCTGTTTTTTTTAAAATTAAAAAACATATGAAATTGTACCACCTAATTACAGAAATTGCAGTTTAGAAATTTCATGTCAAATAGGGGTTCAGGACTACAAAAACAAGGTGAGGCCACATGAGGCCCACTGGATGCATAATGCAGGGTTACAAAATGCCCAAGTCTCTTTCCTTAAATATATTAGAGTTTACAGTGTATAAAGATATAAGAGTGGGATTAAGAATATTCCTATTGAGATAGCCCAAAGCATATGATAGTAAAGGTCAGTTCTGGTCTTTTCAAAAAATGCATGTTTTTTTCTATGCAGAATGGACAGACCAATCCTTTTCAGTGTAATATCCCGTAAGACACAGCAGGAAAATGGTGGATTTCAGAGTACATCAGAAGCAACACTACATATACACACAACAGTCATTGAAAAATGAATTCAAGCCATCAGTTTAGGCTACAATGCAGAATTGCATTCAGGCTAGATATATCTGTCTTCTCAAGTTTTCGCGGGTGTGTATATGCAAAAAATTAAAATCTCGGGTGTTTTCCTGCATCATAGTAAATAAGTTAGTTAAAATGTTTAAAATTCTGGTTAAAATCCTAGCTTAAAATCTTCTAAAAATCCTTACAGAGCACTCTGCAAGGTCCTTTAAAACCTTAAGCTAAAATCCTACCAGTATCTTAAAAGTTTTTCTTTCTAGCAACGTTTTGACAGGGTCACAACGTTTCGACAGGCTCCCTGAAGATGGCAGGGTTGTGATCCTGTCGAAATGTTGCTAGAAAGAAAAACTTTTAAGGTACTGGTAGGATTTTAGCTAAGGTTTTAAAGGACTTTGCAGAGTGCTCTGTAAGGATTTTTAGAAGATTTTAAGCTAGGATTTTAACCAGAATTTTAAACATTTTAACAAAGTTATTTACTATGACACGGGAAAACACCCGAGATTTTAATTTTTTGCATATATCTATATCTATATCTATATCTATATCTATATCTATATCTATATCTATATCTATATCTAT
>WNWU01000004.1:22527668-22542275 GCA_012654045.1 Ptyas mucosa
TCTATATCTATATCTATATCTATATCTATATCTATATCTATATCTATCTATATCTATCTATCTATCTCACTGTGGAACATAGATAGGGTTTCCTTTTTTCCCCAGATGAAGTGGGTTGTTAATTTCAATTGATTATCCTTTATTCAATTATCTTAAGCCCCTTGCAATAACTAGGAAATCTGCAAGACAGCTAATCAGCCAATTTCTAGGTTTTCCAAAGGCTGGAAGAGAAGACATAGGCATTTTTGTGCAATTCAGTGAAGCGGATTGTTCAAATGTAATTGACTAAGAGACAATAATCTTTAGCAATTGTAGTCACATTTCTGTTTTTATTTGCTAACAAAGTCATGACTCAGAAATGAACTCTGTTTAAAGTCAGTCCTTCAGAAGTGTTGGTACAAATATGAGGTTCTGTTCATTTGCACCAGAGACCAGTGACATGGGATTCCCTGTATCCTCCTACCTTCTTCTTCTTCTTGTGCCATGACCGTCACCGGATGTTGGCGATCATGTTGGCAATCCTATTTTTGTCAACAGCTGTATGAAAAAGTGCTGCTGAGTTTTGTCCAAACCAGTCCCTTAGGTTTTGAAGCCATGATGTTCTTCTTCTGCCGGGCCTCATTTGCCTTCAATTTTTCCCTGGAGGTTTAAGTGAAGGATGCTGTATTTTTCTGGGTATCCTCCTACCACAATGCCAAATGATCTTCCTTGGTTTCTGGTTCAGGATGTTGGACGCAACATTCCCTGCCCTTATCCACCTTTCCCAAGCATTATCTTTTCTTGTATGCATCAACAAAAGACGACTCTCTGCAGGTAGTCCTCAATTTACAACAGTACATTTAGTGGCCATTCAAAGTTATAATGGCACTGAAAAAAGTAACATAACTTTTTTTCACACTTGTGATTTGTAGGGATTGAAGAATGACGTCAGGCCGAATGCAGCACACTGCTTCCGTTTCTGGTGTCATTTTATCTTCTTCCTGGATAATCTCATTCTTGCTCTGGTCTGTGTTATCGGACCTTCTTCTGAGTTGGGGAAGAGGGAGGATGATTGTCCAATTAGAACACTGTTGCTTGCCTGCCTTTTTATCTGCCTGTGTAAAACTGTATAAAAAATAAAGCTCTCTGCGAGAGCGGGAGAGACATCTTGGAACACAGCAAATGCCTGGCCTCTGATTCACAACAGTGACTGTTCCAGCATACCCTTGGTCACATTATCGAAATTCGGACACTTGGCAACTGGTTCCTATTTATGACAGTTGCAGTGTCTAAAGGTCATATGATCAACGTTTGTGACCTTCCGACAAGCAAAGTCATAACTTAACAACTGCAATGATTCATTTAATCACTGTGGCAAAAAAGGTCGTAAAATGGGGCAAAATTTACTTAATAAATGTTTTGCTTAACCACATAAATTTTAGACCCAAATCTGCTCATAAATCAAGAACTATCTGTACTAATCCAGGAGATATTTATTTTCTTCCTTGTTCAGACACTTCATCCCTGACATTTTGTGACTTTTTTTTTGTCTCTGTCTTATTTACATGAAATTTTTGGAATACAATTTGTCATGACAAAAGTTAATAAAAAATAAAATAAAATTATTGGTTTAGTTGAAGATAAGTAATATGATTAATAAATATCAAACTTAACCCTTAATTCCGATACCCATTCTTTTTGTCCCTTTAGCTTTATAGCTTTATAGGCAAAGCATTTGCCACTTGTTTCAATTCATTATCTTGATGGTTTTGTAGAGCTACTACTTGGTTTCCTGGATTGCAATGGACTCCAGATCCAACCTATGCAAAAAACTTACATAAAATCTGTTGCTTAATAGGACAGTAATATGTGAATGAATATCTATAACCATAGGGGAGAATCTTCTCAGTGGAAGAATTATGGACATTAAAAAAAAAATCAGAGAGATTAATTTTATTCTGAAGGCTATATTAGCTAATACAAATTATATTCTGCACTATTTCCTATTTTTATATGTTTAATTATAAACAACACTTTATCTGATCCAGACTTTAATTGCTGTACATATGTATGTGATTTCAAAGAGGGGATTCAAATTTTCTTATCTTATCTTTCGCACGAGAATATGGAATCTGAAAACATCACTGAAAGCTTATAAAGTTTCTTTCTTAAACCTTTTCTCATATAAACATAATAAATTGTTTTTAAAAAAGGAGCTGGGGTGAATTAAACTTTACATTGCTGGTATGCCATGGTTCTGATACAGAGTAGACCGTTTAATTTATCCCTGATTATTTGTTCTCAAATGTAAACTGCTGCAAATGATATGCCCTTCATGTAGCTATGTCCAGTAGTAATTCCTGAGACACCAACATTTTGAAGTGTTGAGTTGATAATAAAATATATTGGGATTCATTTTTTTTTACCTTGAAGCAATATAATAGAGACCTTTGAGGAATCCTTGAAATCAAGACATTGGGTTTGTCATTTTTCAATGCTTCTATTCCTTGAAGAGTCTTTTCGTCAAGCTAAGCAGATAATGCCTAAACTATTTCTAATTGATTCCATGCCTTGAGTTCACAGTTAGGACAAGAAAAATTGCTTGCTGAGTGTAAATGCAGTATTAAAATTGCTGAGGACATCTGGATTTTCTTCTTGTACAGTAGGTACATAAAAGAGAATGAAAATAATTATAAGACCCAGTAGTGGTGAAATATTATTGTTTTGTCTTTAATCAAAATAAAAGGTGAACTCAACATGAAGTTCTACATCATAATCCTGGAACTTTATTTTGTGTTAATCTTTTCCCTCTGTACAGTTCGAGGCACAATTCTGATCACAGGGATTTATCCTCACATTTTGTATGACATCTAGAGAAGAGTTTTCTCTGGATCTTTGCTGACATCTTGGGCTCATTTGGATTTTTGCAGCTCAGGTTTAATATCAACATAAAACTGTTTTTGTCTTCTACCCAGTTACAGATCTAAAAATGCAAACTTTCAGGCGTGGAATTACCAACACTTCAAAGTCTGTGGAATGGCCCTGTAGATAGTCCCTTTGGAGGAGGAAGGGAAGAAAGTTGTGGCTTAGATGAGAACAGTGCTGGTATGGGCTTGACTTAAAATCAGTAAATTCCCATTCCTCTCCCTTCTTCCCTTTCACCTGTTTAACTACATCTCTAAGAAACTTAAAAACTTGCAACTACTGTAACACCTATACTGATCTAATAAATCTCTGAATTCGCGGTGTTTATTTCTTAACCCAAACAACTACAAATGCTGCTTGGCATCTAGCTTCCTTAGTTATAGCTTTTTAAAATTCTAGGAAGGCATGATTTGAAAGGAACCTAGGAAAAGAAGGAGGCAGTAGTAGATTTCAAGGGCTAGTTGAAGTATACCGTATTTTTCGGAGTATAAGAGGCACCGGAGTATAAGATGCACCTTAGTTTTTGGGGAGGAAAATAAGAAAAAAGCTGATTGGTAGGTAGATCGGCTTCCTGGAATACCCCCCAATCAGCTGTTTCCAGAGGTGATTTTTAGCAACAGGTTTGTTGGTTGTGAGCTCTGTGCCTTGCTTTTTTTTCTGCCTCTGAAACTTGTGAAACTCTGTTTCAGGAAAAAAAAATTCTGCCTCTGAAAGCCTCTGAAACAGAGCTTCAGAAAAAAAAAGACTTTTTTTCTGAAGCTTCTTTCAGAGGCTTTTTTTCTGACGGACTATCTGTACTCTGTTCAATCTCCTTTCTTTGGTATTGGTATGTAGATTAACATCTTCAGATCTGTTGGTTATTGTGTCATTCTCCAGATTTTTTAACATAGTTTGGTTAGCACCTTTACTGATTCTTCTTTTGTTGCTTGCCATACTATTTTAGATAAAAGCCTTTCAGAGGCTTTTTTCCTGAAGCTTCGTTTCTGAGGCTTCTTTTCTGAAGCTTCTTTCAGAGGCTTCTTTCAGCCTCTGAAATCTCAGTTTGCGAGGCTGGGGAAGGCTACATTTGGAGTATAAGACGCACCCAGATTTTCACCCTATTTTTTGGGGGGAAACGTGTGTCTTATACTCCAAAAAATACAGTAATTTTTCTCCCCATTATTTGAATTCTAGGTGAAAAGTCATAATAGCTGGACCATCTGAATAGAGACGGCATGCTAATAGGGGGAGTTGGAACATTTCTGAAAGTCACCAACCAGCCCGGTCATCTGTATAAACTTGTGTAAGCAGCACTAGTACCCATGCACAGAGAGCTCCATAGAGGAGCAACCTATATTGGCACAGAACATACTGTCGAATAGACTCCTTCTTTTAAAGAGATATTTATTAGGTACACAGAGCTATGAAGAACAAACCTACTGCTGGATTTTTATGTGATATGAAAAAGACCTGGTTATGGTGGTCTACCAGCAGCCTACGGAGCTGGCAGCAGAGTCGGATAGTGAGGAGGCTGGGGAGGAACATGGCCCAGTCCTGGAGTCTGGGGAAGGCTCAGACGAGGGCTCTGCGTCAGAGGTAGAGATGTGGCCAGGGCCATCTGGGAGTTATGTGCGGACTCTGGAGCCTCCAGAATCAGACATCAGAGAGGCAGAAGAACAGGGAGAGCCTCTTTCTAGTGCGCGCATGCGCAGAGCTGCCAGAAGGCAAGAACAGTTAAAACAAAAGGGATGACTTGGGAGTAAGGCTTGGAGATGATTGACCCCTCCCATAAGACATAAAGGAAGAGCAAAGGCATGTGAGCCTTTGCAGGAAGCAACATTGTGGATGATGTCAGTTTGTACTTTGAAGCTCTGTTTTTGACTCTGTGTTTCCGTGTGGCCTTGCCAAGATAATTGCCAATTAGGTCTTTGGCAGCAAGTGTCAAAGAAGATAAAGGAAGCCTAGGTCAGAACACTACTCTACTGAAACTGCTCCACTGACATCTTGTAAATTGAGAAAGATAACTAGATAATAAACTGGTTGAGTTAAAGTGCGTACTATGAGGATGCGAAGCATTCGTTGGTGCCTGTTTTGAAAACTTTCTTCACTGTGGATGGAAGAAAGGGAGGGAAAAAGACAATGGAGAAATCAGGATTTCACATCAGTCAAGAATATATAAATCTACTCTGTTTCCCTGCTTTCTTAAAACCCAATTTATAAAATAAGACTGAAAAAAAGGAGCTTGCCTATAAATTAGGATCTCCTCCCTTTGATGTTTTTTTTCTACGGGCACTGGTAAAACCAAGAATGGTGGAAATCTGGACATAGTAACCCATTATTAAATACTTCATTTTTTTTTTATTCCTTTAAATTGTCAGATAGTTAAAGAGCAAAAATCTTTGCTCAGCAAGAATACTAGAGCAGACAAGCTGTGTGGAGACATTGGCTTGCAGGTAGAATTGGCTGAGGGAAGCTCTCCATGGAGTTCCTTTTTTAAAACTTGGAGTGAATCCTCTTCAGGATCTAGAGTGAAAATAACGTGGGCATATCAAATTGTTTAGTTGCAAACGGTTATATAATTTAAACTTTATTTGCAAAGATTTACAGTTTTACATGTAAACAAAATGAGCTTTTGAGTATAAGCAGTAAAATTATGTATCATAAAGTAAAATGTTGGACCAAAGTAATCCTTTTTGTAACAGCCATGTGATTTGAAATTAGTTTGGTATTTATCTTGGTTTAGTTCTTGTATTTGTTTGTTAAGGAAAGGAATCTATATTTTTATAAAATCTCTTGTCATCCCTATGGGTGGTATGTGGGTGTCTCAATCTTGGGGTACTTTACCAGAGGCCTGGGAATTCGAGAGTTCTGCATTCCTAACGCTGTCCTCTTGTAGACAGAGCGCTCTGATGTTGTTCCTGGGATCTGTGGGGGGTCTATGACAATTTGCCATGGCCAACTTGCCCCGGCCAACTCACCACAGCCAGCTTGCTGTGGACAACTGGGTGTGGGACAACTCACAACAGTTAACTCATTGCAAGACAACTCATTGCAGGACAAGAGTTACACTAATATCAAAGAAACAGTGGAATAGAATTATTTTTTTAAAAAAAGGATGCAAAAGGAGGGAAAGAATGAAAGGTGAATGGCAAAAATTAAAATATTTTTTAATTTATTTTAAATAATTAAATAGAATTGTTAAATTGCCCTCCAGTGAGTTGTCCCACAGTGAGTTGGCCATGGCGAGTTATCCTTCAACGAGTTGGCTGTGGCAAGTTGTCCCATTCTGTCTGTTGGGAGCCACTCACTTAACTTAATAGTCACAGCCCTAAGTCCTCCTATCACCACTGTGACTGCTTTGGGCTTTACTTTCCATATCTTCTCTAGTTTCTTCTTCAGGCCCAGGTATTTCTCCAGCTTTTCATATTAATTTTTCCTGATGTTGGCACCATTACATGGCACCATTACATGGCACCATTACATCTATTGCCCCTGCTGTTTTCTGGTCCTTGTCTATTACCATGGGTAGAGGGCCCAAGATTGGAGAAAACACATATCTCCTGTAAGAGTGAGAAGTGTATTTTTTATATACATTTATTCACACATGTTTATTTATTCTCCCCCCTCTTCTTATAATGAATATAACATATACGTAAACTATGCAGTGACATCTCACCATACTACCACAACTTCTTTTCAATCATTTATTTTCTCACTTCTAATAGTTTGAGTATTAAGAGGAAAGAATTATGCAATTTCCATGCCTATATTCAAACCACCCTACTCTTAGCCGCTTTTTCAGGAAAAAAAATAGTGCCAAGGAACAGCCACCTTTTCCAAGGTCTGAGAAATGATCATCAGGCTTCAGAATTTTTTGTACTTCTGTGTTTTGTACAGAAGTTTTTTTTTTTTTTTGTATTCTGTATTTGAAAATATACCTATTTGTGAATGGTGTCTTTCTTTCTCTCTTTCTCTCTCTCTCTCCCTCCCTTTGTGTATTTATGAATACATAGTCACATCATTTAAATCCAGGAGGACGTCTTCTAGGGTTTAGGTCATAGAAATTAATCTCTTCATCTATACATTAATTAATGTCAAAGTCAAAAGTATACCATTTGACAATAACCCATTCTATATTTTAAATCATGAAAGTGACTGTACAGTTTTAAACAAAAGTAAAAAGTTAGTCAAGTGTCTATTAAATGGTAATTTTTCTTTTTACCTTTAATGGAGTTGGAGACAGTACATAATTATAACAGGCGTGGATCCCATGGACTACTCCCTTAACCATAAGGCTTCTTGATCTTGTTATGGGCACCTATGGGGGTCAAATATGTGACAATATCATCATGCAAACCAGCTGTGACTGGTGCACTTTTCTCAGACATCAGGACACAAATATGTCACTTGTGTGATGATGTGATGAAGCTTGTGTTGTCATTTTAGTATCATTATCATTTGTTGTGGATCCTGCTAGAAGATGCCATTTTCTTTTGTCTTAGAATTAAGCCGTGTGGAATTCAAGAGAGCTGATTCCCATTGAATTGCAATATACAATTCTAAGTTGATGGGGATTTGTCTGACCCAAAAACACTCCTTTAAAACAAAACACTTTTATTTTTAAGAGGATTTTATGATTCACAACTAAGGATGGACTTTTTTAGTAGAGAAGGGGAAACACTGATCTTCTCCACTCTATTTCCATATCTGAAACCCAAACATTGCTGGGTTGTTCCTACCGATAAATCACCCCGAGAGACCAGGACCATTAAAAATTATCTCAAAATGAGAGATCATTATCAATGGCACTAAAAATGGTTGCGTTAGATGTCCTTAGTGTAATAAAAAAATTCACATTTTCAATCAAGAGAAAATACAGAGGTTGCCATCAAAATGCAAAGTGTAGTATAAATATTCATACCAGCCTCTCTTGCAAAAATGGATGAAAAGAACATTCTTGAATATAACTCCATGGCGCCAAGCCAAAATAGGCACTTGTTGTTACTATGGAAATGAGCAAAACCAGCTCGGCAAAAACAGAACTTGCTATAAATATGGATGGATTAATTTTTATGATTAGAAGAGCCTGCAGGAACCAATTTGCCAAGCCTAAGCGATCTAATTGAGGGCAGTCATTGTGATGGAGGACCAAGATATCCTAGGCTTCCATTTTCGTATTAAAATGCCATGCTTTAGTTTAACATCTCCAAGTGGTTATTTTAGTCCTTTCTGGAAAAAAACAACAAAAGCTTTGTCCGGATAGGGTAACTCTGTTGACCAGTATATTATTGAACTTGCTGGTCTTTGGGAAATGGGACCACCCGATCTCAATAGGGTTTCCTTCCCCCCCCCCCCCCCCCGCTTGTTTGAAACATTTCACAATTAAAGCAGAAGAGGCTTGTTCTTCAGTTCTCACCTTTTGTGGCTGTGGCAATGAATAGCCTCCAAAACATCGGGACACTCCCCCTCCCTTTCCCATTGAAGTCTGGTGTAATTTTCCTTTGAATAGGCTCTCATGATAAGAACAGGGAGAAGAGAAGGAGGGGTCATTGGATGGGATGGTATGCAATAAAGCTAGTGATTGCACAGTCCTTCTCCTGAGCAAAACAGGCCCCAAACTCTCATCTTTATGACAGCACAATCAGCCGACACAATGGATTGGGGAGAAAGCTAGAGAAACACAGAAAGGGGAGGGGTATGGATACTAGTTAGCCAATTGTCCCTCTTGGTATGTTTCAAGTGCTGAAATGTACAAGTGGCTGAGAACGGGGTCTTCAAACATTAGACTGAAAGGCAGTGAATGAGAGGGGAAGGATGCTAGTAATGGATCAATCATGCTTATAGAAAGCACCTTTGTGGCCCAATGTATAAGATAATATATAGCAGCTGGGTTATAAGCCAGATAAAAAGAACCAAAGCTACAAAGCACAGGATATTCTCAATAGAGTCTGTTGTGGGAACACCACAAGTTTAAGAGCCAAAGAAGAGCTTCCTCTTGCCTAGAACCTTTGCTTCATAATAGTTGTCTTGTCTACCAATGAATGCAATTTCAGGCCATGTTCACTCTGATTAAATTAGAAATATTGCTTGACTCAGAGCATAGTCCACAGTTAATTTCGGTATATTTTATTAGGTCTGCTTTGAAACCCAAGCAATAGCAAACCAAAGATGTGAATACTAAAGGTGTGTAATCATAGAGAATGCCATAAAATTTCTGTGCAGTCTGAGGTGGTTTTTTTTCCAACCTTGTTGCCATTTTCAGTTCCTATCATGAAGCCTTTACTTTTATGTTTACAGGAGAAACAGTTACAATAAGATATTTCTGTGATAAGGGCCTATGGTTATTTTATTTTAAAAAAATATTAGTATACCCACCTCTGAGTAAGCATTGTGTGAATCATAATTTCTATCTTCTTTTAGCACTCAGAGAAAACTAATCTTCCCACACAAGAAATGTGATTCTAGTTTATTTCATGGCACACTCAATATGGAGAAATATAAATGAAGTTGCATATGTTTCTCCTGTTCTTGCGGTAGCTAACATTTCATATCCTTTTCTCCCAGTAGAGTTATATTCTTTTCTATTATATTTACAAGTAGAGGAGATCTGGGAAGGACTGAGGAAGATACTGAGTGTCAAATGCAATGCAAATGCACTGCTATATCTCTTTTATTGAAGTAACAATAAAAAGTTTAAAAAAAAACTTTTTCTGCATTCTAATCATGCTTTTTTGCTAGTTTTTCTCAGTTACTCACCCCAAATATATATTTTTTCATTAAATTAATTTTAGATCTATTGTTCTGAAGCTGTACTTTGAAGTTTTGTTTATTTTTGAATTAAATAAATTTATGAAGTTTATTTATAAAATGCAACTTTGGCCAGCTAGTACATTGGCATTCCTTCCACTCCAGCTCTCTGTATTGAAAACAAATGATGCCAAAACTATCAGGAAGGAGGAAAATAGTTCTTGGTAAGAGGAGTCCCATGCTGGTCTGTTCCATTTCTTCAAGTGACTTTGGCAGTTTGACTATGTATTCCTTTATACGTTATCTTCAAAAGATTAGTACACAAACATTGCAGATCTGCAAAATATGTATATGTATACGTATATGTATAATTTTGCAGAGTTGCAATGTTTTATACACACACACACACATAGGCAGTCCTCAATGTATAATTCGTTTAGTGACTGCTCGAAGTTACAATGGCACTGAAAAAAGTGTTTCGTGACAGTTTTTCATCCTTATGACCATCACAGCATCCCCATAGTCACATGATCAAAATTCAGATGCTTGGCAACTGACTCATATTTATGATGGTTGCAGTGTCACAGGATCTTATGATTACCTTTTGAGACTTCCTGACAAGTAAAGTCAATAGGGAAGCTCAATTCACTTAACAACTGTGTTACTAATTTAACACCTGCAATGGTTCACTTAACAGCTGTGGCAAGAAAGGTTACAAAATGGGGCAAAATTAACTTAACTGTTTCACTTAGCAACAGCAATTTTGGGCTCTATTGTGGTCATAAGTCAAGGACTACCTAGAGCAGGGGTGTCAAACAGGCGGCCCGCAATATGCCCAGAGTTGTCCCATGGGGCCGTCCCAGAGACGGTGAGAGACCGGCCCATGGATTGGCGCCAGTCCACCCTGACCCCGTCCACCCAGTCAGCTGCAATGACCAGGCCATGCCCATCCCAGACCTCCAAGGGCAAACAAAATCCTGATACAGGCCATGATGGGATCAAGTTTGACACCCCTGACCTAAAGAGAGAGAAAGAGAGAGAGAGAGAGAAAGACTGATGAATATTCTGGAATTATCTATGATACATTCTATAAACTGTGTAGATGCTTCAGAAATATGGCCCATACTATTTAGGAATGAATACATGATATATAATTGTGATTGAAAATAGAAATTCTGGAAATGAATCTGAAAGTTGAAAGTCTGTTTCTATAAAGAACTGGACCCATCTGAACAAGAAAATTTGGAACACAACATAAAAGTAATAGAGGACAGAACGATATTAAAACCACCAGCTGGGAGTGTACTTATTGCCAAGAAGACCACAGTGCTGGCCAGACATCATCTTAAATAGATTACTTGTAGATTATTCAAGCAAATATTAATATAGCTTGCTCAGATAGAATAGCCTTCTCAGCTCTTCAATTCACTGCATTTAAAATGCAAGCCGTTGATTAATAACAAATGTACATGTACAGAACTGAATAAAAACCAGAGGAATGCTATAGGAGACATTACTCTGCATGGCTCATCTTTTATTTTACTTGAATTTGCTCTGTGGTTCCATGTTCTGAACTCAGAATATACTTCCTTGGGTGGCCTTTTGTTATTAAAGTTTAATTAAAACAAACAAGGAAGATTTCTTTGTGTGTGTTTTCCTTCTCTCACACATCACCATGCAATCAAGTGGACTCAAAAAATGAGGCAGGAAAAGGAAGCCCACATTAGAGTTATGGTAATAGCAGGAAGTTGGACTACTTAGATATATTTCATGTTTCTTTCTCTCTCTCTTTTTTAATTTCAAGAGATTTGGCTAATCATTTATCTGTAGTTCTATTGACTGCACTAGATATTTTATGACTTATTTGATGCTACAGTCTTGCTGTCGATACGTCTAGCGCAGACGTGTCCAACCTTGGCAACTTTAAGACTCGGCTGGGGAATTCTGGGAGTTGAAGTCCATAAATCTTAAAGTTAGACACCTCTGCTCTAGCTGATATATACAAAGTGGGGGTTGTGCTTGCCTCCTCCTGAAAAACAGGCCCATTCTGCTATGTTACAAGTTCTTTTAAGAAACTGATTTTCAAGGATATTATGTCAGGCAGTACAAAAGATTTGTTTATTAATATACAAACAGATAAGTGAATGAGCTTACTTTCCAAAAAACATCATTTCATTGTAATGCTTGATTCATAATTCTGCCCACTCCTAAATCTCCTTTTTGTTGTCAGCAGGCTGCATTAACAAAATTTTTGGTGGCAAACGTAGGCATTCCAAGACATGTGTTTAGAGAAGAAGTGGCAAAATACATTGCATAGATGCGATTGCACAGATGTGATGTCATCTCTTATGTTTTTTAATGTGATTTTGTGGCACAAGTACAAAAGGGAAGAATTGGTTGTTGTGACTTGGTTTATGATTTGTGACATCATAATATATGGTTTATTAGCGTGATTAGTAATGGATACCTATGATGGAAAACTGCTAAAAGCTAAAAGCCAAAGATATAGTTTCTAGTAAGAAATAAATAAAGTATGGGACATGATTCAGCAATAAACCAAAATGGAAAAATTAGAGAAACAAACAATATCGCCATCACAAAAGAGGAAGAGGAAAAAAATCCATCAGTACCAGTGATGGGTTGCCCCAGGTTTGGACCGGTTTGCAAGAACTGGTAGTAAAACCAGACATCATCATAGGTGATCTGTGCAGGCGCGATGCAAACCAATGCAAACCGGTGGTAAAGGTAAGTAGAACCCACCCCTGATCAGTACCTCCTTTGCCTACATGTATTGAAAATAATGATAATAAAAGAAAATGACACCCCTGGCTTTCAGATAAGGTTCCAGTGCTGACTCTTCATGACCTGAAATTTCTGAAGGAACTGAATGCTGCAAGAGTTAAATTGCTGAAGGAATAATGAATCTACCGCTAGTAATTCAAAAGATAGTAGGGATATCAGTTTTTATCACGCCGCCTGTTAGTTACTACTATTGCTTTATTCCATAGACCATTACTGATACATTTCCAGTGCTCAAGTGGAAGAGCCCATGAAGATGGCTTCCTTGACTGAGTCAGTGATGTCATTATTTATCTTTTCAGAGTTGCTATGCATCAAGTTACTTATATCCTCCAACCATTTGTAGAATGGGGATGAAAACAGAAATATAGCAGTCAACATTTTAAAAACCCAGCAATATTGTAACTGCACATAAATCTATAATCTCAGGATAAGTTTTACCTCAATGATCTTTGAAATGGAAATTACTTCCCAATGGAGTTTCTATGTCTCAGTGCCAGTTTGAAACTAACCTATAATTATTTGGTCTGCTGACAGTCTTGTTGAGAACAAGGAGACAAAATCATCATCCTGTCTCAAGACATTAAGGTCTTACATCCATAGGGGAGAAAAAACAATTGCAAAAAATAGCTGGGGCTTTGCCTGAGGAAAATGGGTGAAATTTGACATCGTATCTTGTATAAGTGGGCAATACCAAATCATGAAACCAGCATTCTGTTTAGAGGACCTTTCAGGCTGATTGAAGATCTAAGCTTCAGGAAGAAGGTTGGGCAATTATTCCCCCCAAGAAGGATAGGGTCTGTCAACAGATCTACATTATTTTCACCAAAAATCAGCACTTTCGCACTACATTAAGGTGGAAGCAGAGAGACTCAACCGCCCCAAGAAATGACAGCAGGAAATGTCTACAGCAACACCAATGCATGCACCGATGTGAAAAGAGGGAATGTGAAGATGTGAAGAGAAAATCAACCTATTCCCCAAAGCACTTGAAGGCATGACAAGAAGCAATGGATGGAAACTAATCAAGGATAAGAACCAACTTAGAACTAAGGAGAAATTTTCTGACAAAACTATTACTCAGTGGAATGACTTGCCTCCAGAAGTTGTGGATGCTCCATCACTGGAGGCTTTTAAGAAGAGACTGGACAACCATTTGTCTGAAATGGTATACAGTTTCCTGCCTGACCAGGGGTTTGGACTAGAAGACATCCAAGTTTCCTTCCAACTCTTGTTCTGTCCTGTCCTGTCATGTCCTGTCCTGTCCTGTCCTGTTCTACCCTACCCTACCCTACCCTACCCTACTCTACTCTAGTCTAGTTGACTCAGCCTTCCATCCTTCTGAGGTGGTAAAATGAGGACCCAGATTGTTGGGGGCAATATGCTGATTCTGTAAACTGCTTAGAGAGGGCTGTAAAGCACTGTGAAGAGATATATAAGTCTAAGTGCTATTTCTACGCTGTAACGCTCTCTACATGGGGCTCTCCTTGAAGAGCACCCGGACGCTCCAACTGGTCCAGAACGCGGCCGCGCGGGTAGTGACGGGAGCAGCATGGCGCTCCCACATAACACCGCTCCTGCGCGAGCTGCACTGGCTTCCGGTGGTCTTCTGGGTGTGCTTCAAGGTGTTGGTGATCACCTTTAAAGCGCTCCATGGCATAGGGCCTAGTTTTCTCTGAGACCGCCTGCTGTCACCGATGACCTCCCATTGACCCGTGCGCTCCCACAGAGAGGGCCTCCTCAGGGTGCCATCAGCCAAACAATGTAGGCTGGTGACCCCCAGGGGGAGAGCCTTCTCTGTGGGGGCACCCACTCTCTGGAACCAGTTGCCCCCGGAGATAAAGAGAATTCATGACCTCAGTGCCTTCCGCCGTGCCCTCAAAACTCATTTTTTCCAACAACCCGGGCTGGCTTAAGAAGAAATTTTAAATATTTTAATTGGTTTGTGAGTTTTAAATTTTGTAGCCAAATTTATATATATTTTAATTGTCTTAATATTTATATTTCATGTTTTTATTTCTGGCTGTACACCGCCCTGAGTCCTCAGGGAGAAGGGCAGTATAGAAATTGGAAATAAAATAAAATAAAATAAATATTTCTATTATTTCTATTTCTGTTTCTGTTTCTGTTTCTGTTCCTGTTCCTGTTCCTGTTCCTGTTCCTGTTCCTGTTCCTGTT
>WNWU01000004.1:22542285-22554447 GCA_012654045.1 Ptyas mucosa
CTGTTCCTGTTCCTGTTCCTGTTCCTGTTCCTGTTCCTGTTCCTGTTCCTGTTCCTGTTCCTGTTCCTATCCTATCCTATCCTATCCTATCCTATCCTATCCTATCCTATCCTACCCTACCCTACCCTACCCTACCCTACCCTACCCTAAAAGAATCTCTATTTCTACAACAGAGAATGGTAGAACTTTTCTATTTCACTGGAACAATTTGGAGTTATTGTTTACTGCCAAAAAATAGATAATCTTAACTCCAACCATAGCACGATAAGCTAAAGACTATCTTGCTTCCTATGTGAATAGTGAGGTTCTTTTTTGTTTTCTTTTTGGCACTCATCTCTCATGTCACTGAAATATGAAAGGAAATAACCATTCATCTATTTAAAAAATCCCCCCAGCACTGGGGCCTTATGAACCATAATTAATTTCTATGTAACATTTCTACCTTTGACCTTGTAGTCATATTTTTTCCTTAAATCTTAAGTTTGACATTTTCAGTCAGCACCTTTTTTATCTCACTGGAGGAGAGAGAGTGAAAGCCTCACTGCATCATTTAAATGCGAAGAATGCTGGAATCTGGAATGCACTTTATCTCCTTCAACCTCCTCCTCGATTTGCTACATACAGCATAGGAAATGTTAATCTGATGCCCAACTGACCTTCCTGCATGAGAAAGGAAAAGAAATAAATACTGAGAGTCATGGCAGGCTGAAGCATCGATCCCCATCAGTTCTATGCATGTGTTAGGTATAGAGAGATTATTCCCATGTTCTCCCCCTATGCAGGTGGGAAGCTGATCGGGGTTTGCTAATTACTTACATTCCAATGACTGAGTAGGATTCAAAATTAATCATACTGATGCTGAAATTGAGGGCACTGAAGTTTGTTGCAAAAATGGAATCAATTCCTTAGGAAGTCCCAAAGGTGCTTTTTCAAGAGATTACAGATTAACAGAGTTGGAAGGGACTTTATAGGTCATCTAGTCCAACCCCCTGCTCAAGCAGTCCCTACACCATTTCTGACAAAGGGCAGTCCAATCTTTTCTTGAAAGTCTCAAGTGATGAAGCTCCCACAACTTCCAAAGGCAAGCTGTTTCATTGGTTGATTATTCTCACTGTCAGAAAATTTATCCTTATTTCCAGGTTGAATCTCTCCTTGTTCAGTTTCCATCCATTATTCCTTGTCTGGCCTTCTGGAGGCAACTGGACTTTCTTGTTTTTCTCTGAAGACATTTCACTTCTCATGAAAAAAGCTTCTTCAGCTTTGACTGTTTGGGGAGGAATGAAAGGATTTAAATTCCTTGCAGAGAGCTGGTCATTTACATTCTTTTTAGAGACTTGTTGAGGCCACTTGGAGGCTTATCTTTGTCTTCAGTCCTACAACACAGTCCTTTCAGCAGTTCCAAGGAGACTCCACACCCATTTGCTCAGATAACTCTGAGGACACAGATAAATCTCTAAGTGGCCTCAACAACTCTCTAAAAGAATGCAAATGACCAGATGTCTGCAAGGAATATAAATCCTTCCAAATCAAAAGTAAATAAATAAAGGCAAATAGAGCCTTAATGCCCTGAGAATGGAATTTTCTTAAATTTTAAGTGGTTTATATTTTGTTTTTAAACAAATATAATGATGACTTCTTTGCATACTGAGCTGGTTCGGCTACATAATTTCCATTGTTCATATGTGATTTATGATGTTTTGACATATTCTCATGGTAGATATGGACACTTGTTCAGAGTTGGAATTAATGGTAGATAAAAACGTTCGGAAATATCAACATCTGCCCTGAACTGGACTAAATATAAAATATTTTATGTTATGTTATTTTACTTTGCTAAAGACACACTATTTTGCCAAAGATCAAAAATAATAAGCTCAGCCAGACTTATTTTGAAAAAGGATACTGACTCTAACAAGTTTAGATTTAACAAGTTAGTGGGAAGTTTTATACAGAAAGGAAAATCCCTGAGACAGCAATGATTTGGGAATGCAGACCAATGCCCATTAGGGACTTGACTGATATCTGGGAGTGTGTTTTGCTTTATTTGTTTTTATTTTATTTTCATGCTTTTACATCTGGCTTTTTTGCTGTATTAATGATTTAAGGAATGATTATTGTAAGGTTGAATTTCCTTTTAAAAATGTCAGGGTTCCATCCTGGAATTTGTTCCAGATGCTGGTAACTAAGACTGAAGCAACAGGCATTAGAAAGATAGTCCTTTCTGAATCAGGATGACAGCAAAAAATAAAGTAAAATAAAATAAAAGTTAACTGACCACTGCTCTCCCTAGAAGTTTGGTTCTTTACGAGCTATCTGATTCCACTGTAGTTTGTTTAAAAATTTTACATGCACATGTTCCTTTGGGTGACCAATTTTTATAGTTTTGAAAAGATTATATCAGTTCTCCTTGGTATTGTGTTACTGTATTTCTTGGATTTTTTAAACAGCACTTGAAAGGCTAAATTTCTTAATCAGACATTACTAGTGGAATGTAGAAAGAGAGGTTAAAAAGCCAATCTGGCACAGAGAATTAAACACAGGTTCATAATAATATGAAAGGAAAACACAACACGGAACCAGAGGTTGTTGTTATTGAATGAAAGTGGCTAGGAACATGCATTTTTTATTATTATCAAAGGTGTTAAAATATATGAATAGCATATGTTTGGCACACACTGGTTTATTTTAGAGTTCTGTAGTATTTAGCTGCCTTTTGTTAAAAAACAAAATAGTATAACTCCCACCCTGTTCTCCACCTATCTCTTTGATATTGGAAAATTATTAAGAAAATGTTAGTTTTGGGCTGAGTAATAAAAAGCAAAGGCTGCCTTGCCTGCCGACAAGATTTAAGTAAAAGTTTTGCACTATTTCCAAAAACAATTCTTGACTATTTCAGGTTTCAGTCCGACCAATAAGTAGTAACATTTAGTCCTCCTTTATGTTATGCTAAGCAAAACTGACGAGAAGACAAAAGACTTCTGGTGGCCTGTTGCCACAAAATCCACATGTCCTTTTCCAACACGGCTCTGTTTTTATATAAGATTTAACAGGATACAAATGACAACATTATGATCGCTTGGCCGGCCTTGCTTTCAGGCCTGGGTCAAGAACATTGTTGACTCTTTTGCTCAAGCTGCCTGTGGTTTGGAGACTTCTGATTTTTCTCAAAGCCTATTATCTGCATTACAAACATAAACTGAGAGCATGCCCTCGGTGAGAACTTTTTCTTGGTGCTCTCAATGAGAAGTGATCATGATATCAATTTTGCAGTCTTTGGGGATGGTGAAAATCCCATTTTATCTCTGGAACTGACCTGATAGGTCACAGTTCCTTCAGGCTGGCTTGTCGATGACTCACCGTCTTCTGTTTGACATGTCTGCCTAGAACAGCCATAATCATCTATTTGCAACCTGGAGAGCAAATTGGAGAAGCATTAGTTTAGGTATGTAATTTTTGTAACTTAATATTCCTCAGATTGGTCTATGGGCAAGAGAAACTAAAAATAAGCTTTAATTAAGAAAAAAACATAGTTATAGGAAAGCTTAAGCTACTGAGAATACTTTCCTGTATTATTGTGAGTCAGGCTAAAATCTGATTTCTGCAGGTGAGACGCGAAGAAAAAGAACTACATTCTGATTAAGGACAAAGTGAAAAATGCCCTAGGGAACACAAAAACGAGGATAAATCTTTTCGACAAGGAAAGGAGGTAAGCAGATTCCTTCTACTAATTTCTCTACATTTATTGACATAGGTACTCGCTGCTAGTTGTGATAAGGAAAAAAGTGATGAAATTTTATCACACAAATCATTTCATACTTGCAGGCAAGTACATAAATTAGAGCAGCAGGGTTGTGTTGCCATGTCATGACATGCTTCATCATTTGTTCTCCAGCAGATGCTTAGTGATCTGACGTTTATAGGTTCAGAAAACTGAAGTGTGGAAAGTTGCATTCTAACACTACTTCATTGAAGAAATTTATCTTCTTGCGCTGCTGTTAGAAGACAAGTTCTCTCTTTACAATAGTTTTCCATTCGAAGGGGTTTGCTTATGAAGGATCAGAAGAGAGTTGGCTTGAGGTTGTCTACTGACCCTTGGAAAGAAGTCCAAGCAAGCACAGAGGTTATCTGGTGACAATTTTCCCTATACACTGAAATACCTGGTATTTCTTATTTAAATTAGATATGAATCAACCCATGCAAATTTTATATAATTCGGAGTCTTGTGTTATTTTCTGCTTGATAATGCAATTCTGTTTTTCACTCAAGATCACACAATCCTACCATCTATTATTGTTTCTCAGTAGAGAAATTGAAATGGACACTAGAATGTTCATGTCATGCAGTTCAGCTTCAATTAAGCTTGCTATTTCACACTAGCAAATGTGATCCTAGAGCCATAGGATATGCCTTAAGGAAATAAACACAAAAGCATCATATCATGCTTTGAATATACTGTATGTACTTTTCATCCTCTGCACAGCATTTGTTCCTATAATAAAAAAACAATATAAGTGGTCCTCCTTTAATGAAATAAATATTTATTTACTTATTTTTGTTAGTTTATAATATAAAATACAATAATACAAAAGCAAATAAAAATAGGAGAGGGAAAAGGGAGGAGAAAAGTGTAAAAAAGAAGGGGAAAGAAAGAAAAGTCATTGATTTCAGATTCCCTTTGGTGCACTAGAATAAAAAAAAGTAACATCAAACCTCAACTTTTTACTTTTACATAATAGTATAAACTAGCCATTTCTATACCAACAGATCTTTCTAATCAGTAAAACCCAAAATCAAAGTTTCATTTTTTTGCACCTCAAGCACAAAGTCCAGAAGTGGTTTCCAAATAGAAACAAAATGTGCTTTTTTTTCTTTGATCAAAGCAATCCCTTTAGCCATCTCTCCTAACTCCATTAGCTTTTGCAACCATTCATCCATTGTGGGGATTGAAGTGCCTTAATGACTATTTATATGCCGACCGTTCAAACTCTGCAGCAGCGCTGAATGAGTGGTCCTCTTACTTACAGCTCTAATAGAGTCTTGTGGTCAAATGGTAACCATGTTACAACCTTGTTTGCTGGTTTCCTGCAAGCAAAATCAGTGAAAAAGCCAGCAGAAGGTTGCACATGGCAAACTTGTGACATCCTCATTTAATGACCCATAGTGATTCACTTAATGATGGCAACTGAGAGTGTCAGAATTTCTGTCACTAGGCATTTATGTCAGATTGTGCTTTATGGCCATGTCATTTAACAATGGAAATTCCAGTCTCAATTGTCACCGTTAATTGAGGACTACCTGTATTGATGTTTGTTTTTGTCGTGATTAAATGTAAACTTGGTTTGCCTGAAAGTAACTTTGGTATTGTGTAAACAGGTCACAATACATTAGAAAAGGGAACATACTTTGGAGGTTGTTCAGAACAAAGGAAAACCAGATTGGAGAATGTAATTTATTATTTTTAGTTGCTTTGCTCAGATGTTTTTACTTAAATACTTTTAATTAAGTAACCATCCAGAAAAATTATGTTTGTTTCTTTGGGCTTCTATTAGAATAGAATTCAACCATTAATTCTAATGCCTTTGAAAGTTCCCACATGTGTTTTCCAGAGTAATTGCAGAAGTTTTGAAAACTGCCGAGTCACACAAATGTAAAAAAATGAATTTATATTTAAACTAATGGAAGTGCTGAATACTGAGAGCAGAAATTTGGGGTACCTTTGCAAGACAGTTCAGCTCTTTCAAGTATCACATGAAATAATATTAGTGTCTGCAAGCTGCCAATGAAAAAAACAGGTATATGAAACCAATTATATAAACCTGAAGTAAAATTCTACTTGTTTGCTCAGCTGCCTCTCCCACTGAGTTTATTCATTTATATATTTATTATATGGTGTTTCAGTCTTAGATTGTGCATGGCTCACAATTACTGATGTAATATTTATCATCAGTAAAATTTAAAAAACCAAAAATCAACCACTGAATCTATAATCAACATGTCACACATCATCCCCAGAAGGATTCAGAACTGTCTTCCAGAAGATTAAACCTCTGACAATGTAGAGGTTGAGCAGGTACCAAAAAGGCCAACTGACCTTCCAATCCCCAACTGATCACCAGCTTCTCTTCTGGGTTCTTAGATATAGGATAAGATAGAATTTTATCTAAATTATTTTAAAACTTGTCTTAACTTTTGTATATAATGTTTTTTAGTTGGTTATTCACCGCCCTGAGTCCGGAAGGAGAAGGGCGGTATAAAAATTTAACCAAATAAAATAAAATAAATAAATAAATATGCAGATTTCATCCAAGAAAGATTTAATGCTATATTTATAAGCAAGCAGTTAATGATTCTGATTTTTAGTTTAAACACTTCCAGAATTTATTTTTTGTGGATAAAATAAACATAGTATGTGTCCCTTCCTCTTCCTCAAACTGTATGATCAGTTGAATTTTATCTCACAATTTCATATGGACAACACTGCTAATAAATAAATAAAATATCAAAAGTACTTTCATTGCAACCATCCCTGCAAACATGATAATAGAATATGTTCTAGTCTTCCCAATTTAATTATTAAATGCCATTTGAAAAAAAGACAGAGTCTTAAAACACTTTCCCAGAACATCTGGAAGTTGAGTCAACTAGACTTGTTTTCTTTCTGGTTTGAAATGAAGAAGCTACTTCAATAAGCAGCAAAACGTTTCAGAGATGTGTCCAGAGATATTTCATGAGACGAGTACTCCACTCCTCTGCTCGCAACAGAATTGTTCTGACCTAGGTTTCCTGAGTCATTAAAACACAGGAGTAGTCCCAAAAACCTCTTTTATTGCAGCAGCTGTGAATTCTGTTCATTCACAGACAACTCCCAATTAGTTATAAAGAATCCTTTGGGAGAAGTCCTTTGGGGTAATCACCCACCTTTATCTCCTTTGACACTCTGCCAAAGACCTAATTGGCAAAGCCACACGGAGTCCAGAATCAAACAGAGCTTCAGGCTTTAAGCTGAACCGAATGAACAAATGTTGCTTCCTGCAAATGCCCATGTGCATTTGCTCCTCTTTTAAGTCTTATGGGAGGGGCTAATCATCTCCCAGCCCTACTCCCGAGTCGTCCCCCCCCTTTTTATCAAATTTTTATTATTTTTTAAAAAAATATACATATCATTGTGTGAATGACAAGACCGAATCGTCCCTTTTGTTTTAGCTGTTCTTGCCATCTGGCAGCTCTGCACATGCGCGCACTGGGAACAGGCTCCTCCTGTTCCTCTGCCTTGCTGTTTTTTGATTTTCCCTTCCATTTTTATAATTATTGATTTTAGAGTTGGATAGAAAATATATCTTTCAGACACCATACAAAAATCTTCAAGGCTATTTTCTTTCTTTCTTAGTTTTAGAAGAAAACAAAATAGGCATGGAATGAGGATGTTTCTGGAACTGTTCCCTAAGCTTCTGACATATTCGAAAAACTAATATCTTATCTATCTTTCTTGATGTTGAGTGGTTTTTCTCCCGTCTTGTAGTTGGAGACAAACAAATTAAAAATGGGAAAGGGGGCATTAGAGAAGAGGGACAAAATACGATCGGTACACCTTTATACTGTATTTGTCTACTTACCAACAGGAACCAGGCAGATGCTGGATGTTTTTAAGAGACTTGAATGCATTTGAAAGCAGCTGCATGTGCCAAACATTCATGCCCATCATACTGACAACAGAGAACTCTTTTACAGAATTATCACTTTCAGAAGCAACTATACTTGGAGATGCATCAAATGACAGACCCTTTAACCTTGTTTTAAGAATACCTTATGTTGACCATCATTTTTGAAGCATGATGACAGTTCTCTGCCCACAGTCTCTTTGTGCATCTGTTGCACATTTAAAGAACTCCTCTTTACAAGCTATTTTAAAGTTATTTAGGATTTTAAGAGAACACATGTTGTAGAGGTATGCCCGTGGGCAGGAATGCTACGCTTACCACAGCAGACAAAGAAAGATACTAGCACTTCAGCAGTAGTACATATCAGGGATTGACCTTCAAGAACTTCTGATACTATTTAGAGCACTATTTCTCAATCTTAACAACTTTAAGATGGGTGGACTTCAACTCCCAGAATTCCCCAGGAAGCCATGTTGGTTGGGGAATTCTGGGAGTAGAAGACACCCATCTTAAAGTTATAAGGTTGAGAAGCACTGATTTAGATGTTCTGATGCGTTGGATAAACAATGCAAAGTCATCCAAAGTTAAGCTGCATATTTGTCCACTAATTTGACACAAAAAATATGAACTTGGGTTTAAAGTTTTAGCGAGTAAAGGTTTGCTTGTTTACATCTCTATACAATCTCCAGTGGCAGGATTAGGCAGTCTTCATGATTGTGAGTTTTTTTTTTAAAAAAAAGAACCTGAGATTATTTAAATCTAAATTGAAATTAAAGAGTATTGAACCTGGGAAGGTATTTTGAATATCAGAGTACAATGGTGTTAAGGCTCCAGAAATAAAAAAATGGCAACCCATTCTTGCATAAACCATCTTTTTTTAATTTTAGAAGTATCATTTAGAGCAGGGCTATTAAACTCCCAGCCCATCGGCCACATGTGTCACATGCTGGCCACGCCCACATCTGGTTTAGCGAAGGGGAAAAAAAGTCCCGATATGTCACGTGACGCAGCTGTGACGATGTGAGTTTGACACCCCTGATTTAGAGCAATAAAGGAGACGAGTCATTTGTGGTTGCTATTGTTAAATAAGAGGAAGTCAGAAATCCTGATAATCCATAGCAGGGGTAGACAGCCATTTCAGCTGGGCTGCACTTTTATTATTAATGTTACTATTAGTGGCTGAGGACTGTTACTGAAAGTGATGATGCAATGAAGTCACCCTCAAACACTCAGGAGTGAAATGTGTCCATGTGTGGAGGATTGTGATTCAATTTATGCTAAACTTATCCCAAAGCTTAATGCTGTTCTAATTTCTTCCAGAATATAGTAAAAATCATGTTTCATGGTTTGTTGTCAAGCAGATAAATAATAGCAGAAGGTTGAAGTCTCATATACAGTAGATCCCTTTAAGGTTCATCACGATATGGTACCAGCACTATGTATGCTCATTTTTGAAAGCAAACTTACTTATGGTTTCCAACCAATACGGTCCTCACTTTTCGCACCCTCTGCCTTCGGCCATGTCTTCCTGCTGCCGTGGGTGCCTGAGGCCTCCAGGGAATGAGGGCTGTTTTTGAGGTTCTATTGGCATGTGGAAGGAATAGACCATAATCAGCCATGCTGGTCCAATGCGGGTTGGCAGATGTGATCCATGTTAGCAACGGTGGGATCCTCCCAGTTTAACAACCGGTTCAGTGATCGCACACTTTGCGAAACAAATAAATAATAAAATCTAATGAGCAGCTCAAAAACAAGAATGTTACTGGAGGGAATTAAAATCCTTAATTAAACAAATGGCATTATGCTGAAATATTGTCTCTGAATCTGTATAATCCCATCAATAGATGCAACCATTTAAGAAGGCAACTCCATAAATAGTAAGCAGAATCATCGCTTTAGCTTTGAGGTCTAAGGCAATGGATAAAAGGTTAAGTTGCATTTTGCCCTGATCTTACAGAAATCCCAAGGCAAAAGAGTAGAAGAAACCAAACAAAGAAGGAACCATTATACCTTGAGCCTACTGTCATTCTGCTTGGTAACTGAACAGAGGCCAAGAAAATTGGAACCAATAGATGAAAATTTATTTATTTTGCATTAAGCCATTGCAGTTGGTATTTGTTTGCTGACATGGATGTTAAAACAAAAGTTTCTTGAGTCTTGCAAAACTTCAAACTTTTGCAACGTGAGTCTTTCTTGAGCTGTCATGCAACACTTCCCAAGACAGAGATCATTGTAATGTAACCATTATCCTGCTTTTGCCTTTTGCTGTTATTTTTGAAATAGCAATCCCCAAATAAAAATGTTGAATCTAATCAGTCCACTGTGAGTTGCTAAAGGCATACAATGATACAATGGCTTGCTGGGTTCAGTTTGGGACAGCTAAATAGATCGATCATCTTTCCATAAATGAACCCAATTCCTACAATATTTGACCGTAGTCTATTCCTATGCTATCCTGATGCTAACCTTTTATCAGAGTTGCTTTATGTCATGGTAGCATTCTCAAAGTTTCTGACTTCTAGAAATATATTGATTCCTGATGTGTTTACTCCTGCTTTGTGCCACCAGCTTCATAAGCTCCAAAATATTTTGATGCATGAAAAATGAATTCATGGAGGCAAGATCTACAGTGGCTGTCTCCAATCTAGTTTTTCCAGGTATATTAGAACTCAGTTCCTCTAAACCCCACTTGCATTTGGTCACTCTAGGTCACGTTTAGAGGATTAGTTTTTACAAATTGAATATTGGGAAAGGATTTCTTGAACATATCCAACGTCCCTTAGATTTTTCATGAGAAAGTGATAGTAGTTGTAACCTGTCTCTTAAAGAGGGATGGTCTGCAGGGTATGGTGAAAAAAAAGTAAACATGGCTGCCATAATGGTGATTGCTATATTAATTGTTCTTATTATACTCTGTTTAAAAGACCCGTTCTTTTACATAAACTTTTTGTATTGTTATTTTCAACTATTCTGAGGAACCACAGTGATTTCTGGGACTGGGAAACAAATGAGTCAAGAATGCAAATGTTTTATTTATTGGTTACTCAAATTAATACATTTTGTTAGTGATACATCATTTAGACTCATTTATTTTGACAGCAAAATAGCTTCAAGTTCTCTCTTTTTCCATTCAGTGGAGGCCAGTTCTCGTCTCCAAAATACTCAAAAAAGGCAAAGTCTTATATTTACAGAACAGTGAAACAATTAAATATGACTGCCCTTTAGGTGAAGGGCTGACTAAAGCCATATTTACAAAGAAATGTATTAATCCTGTGACTGCAGTTGATGTGCAATATCACTCTCTGAAAATTAATTATAGATTAATGCAATTTTCTTTCAAGTCAAAGGTAATTGGTACTGAAAGGTTTATAAGGCTTGAGAAAATGAACACTTCCTGTTCTGGTTTCTGCAGTATAGCTGTACTTACAGCTGGATTAGTACCCCAGGCAGGCACATGGATACATAACATTGACTATTCTCAAAGGAGAAAGTATGAAATCTATAACTTGTTTGAACCATTTTCTTTGACTTAGCTTTTAAAAGATCCATGTCTTCTATTCTCTCTCTCTCTCTCTCTCTCTGTCACACACACACACACACACACACACACACAGAGTTTAGCATAAAGGGGATATATACTAAATATACAAAACTTGTCATTCACTATCTCAGGTTACATGTCTATATGTTTTGCCTGGGTTAAAGGAGATAACAGCCAGAATGCTACCTAGTCCTTAATGTGAAGAGGATATTTGTGTCAACCTGTTTTTTTTTTAAGGCTGATGCCTCATTTGATGTGGTTGATGTGGATTTTCAGGTAGGTCTGCTGCAATGGTTAAGCACCAGACTAGAAACAGAGAGATTGTGATTTCTAGTCCTGCCTCAGGTACAAAGCCAGCTTGGACCAGTCATTCTTTCACAGCCCTAGGAAGGAGGCGATGGCAAATTACTCCTGAGATCAAGAAAACTGCAGGTCTTGTCCAGGAAAGCACAAGAAGTAACTTGGAGGCACACACAACCCTTTGGACATAGATTATACTGACTACCTTTCAAGAAGTAAGTTATAAAATTGGATCCAGATTGACTGGTCCATTAATGAAAAGGAATCCAAGAAGAAATATGTCATTGAGGAGGAGCTGGAAAGGTGGGTTAGGATAGCATACTGGGGACTTCATTCTTAGCCATAGGAGAGTGGATGGTATAAATATGATTATTTCCCCTTTCTATTGCATTATAGATTTAATTTGGCAAAAATTCTGGAGAGCTTCAGCAGGTGCATTTAAGACTTCTTCAGATGACATGACTTCTAGACTCTAAGACTATGGACTGCAGAATTCATAGGTAGACCAGTCACTCATATCTTCCCATCTTCCCTTTTTGATATTTTAAAGAGAAACAAATATAAAACTAGTGGTTTTCGGGAGGGAGGGAGGGAGGGAGGGAGGGAGGGAGGGAGGGAGAGAGAGAGAGAGAGAGAGAGAGAGAGAGAGAGAGAGAGAGAGAG
>WNWU01000004.1:22565944-22605586 GCA_012654045.1 Ptyas mucosa
ACCCCGTGCCCCATTTTGGGCCTGGAAGGCCTCCTGCACCAACCTGGAAGCCAAAACGGGGCACGGGGGGCCGGGGCACATGCACAGGGGGGTGCTCACATTGCATTTTGGGGGTTTGGTCACGCCTCTGCACGTTTGCCCGCACACGTGCGCTTTGGGCACTCGGCACCAAAAAGGTTAACCATCACTGGAATAGGATGTTGGACCAGCTCTGAGGCGGCCCAGAAGTTAATTGCTCTCAGTTATGGAATTTACTAAGTAACTTTGAGCCAGTTGCCCTTTCAACCCAGCCTGCTTCACAAGACTGCTGTAGTGAAAAATGAGAGGGGATTTGTTTTTATTTACTTATTTATTTATTACCCACCTTTATTATTTTTTTAATAAATAAATCAAAGTGGTGATCATACATAATATTCCTTCCTCCTTCCAGTTTCCCCAAATAACAATCCTATGAGGTGAGATGTACGCACCAGACAGTAAACAGAAATAAACCACGGGCAGGTTAGAAAGTGAACACAGGAAGAAACATACCCTGAGGGAAGGGTGTCCAGCTGATTCCACTCTGCCATTTCAGCTTAATGTCTTACAAAGAGGAACAAGAAATATGGAGTGCCATTAAGTTCCTTCTGCATTCAGTAATAGCCATGGCTATTTTATTATAGCATTCATAGAGTAACTGGCAACATTGCCACATAATTTTTACATATGTTCTTGAAATTTCTCCTGTCTCTGTTTTTGTTTCTTCTTTTTTTCCCAACTTTTAATAAATCTGTACTATCCCTTCTTTAGCTTTATAGAATAATATTACTACTGAAAAAGTTACTGTTAAATCATTTAAATACAAGCCACTCTTGCTTATGGTTTTTGTTTGCTTCTTTAAAGATAAGGCTGAATATCTTCCATTTCCTCCCTCTGGGAAGCCCTATAGCAGTTTGCCCTGGGATAGATAGAGTGAAAACTGAAAATCTTCAGTCATAGACAAAATATTACTGTATATACTACAGGTCTTACTTAAATCATCCCTTTGCTGATTTGACCAGACAAAGCCCTGGAGCCTGCCTGATTTTATGTAGTTTCCCTTTACTGCTTTTATTTCAATGGACACGAATAAGGTATTGCCATTTAAATGACCTCCAGCAAAGCTTCATATAATCCAGTATCCATTTAAACATGACTACCTTTGAGGAAAATGGTTCAGAGATTTAGATGAGAACCACAAGCTAAATAATTAATTGAAGAAGGATCAAATGATGAACCATGCACAAATGAGATTAGAATTCTTTGCTAGGAGATTAGAATTTCAGATACTTCCAGAATAGATATTGCAGACTTGATAAAGTTTAGCAACCAATTAATTATCCAGACTATTTAAATACTTCTATATCTCTCTATCGCTTGTGATTCTAAAATAGAGTGCAAATACATAAATTGTGTTTGGCTTGCGGACTGGACTGTAAGTTGTGTATACCAGGCATAGGTTTATTGTTCAATAAAAATAAAAAAGATTGATTGATTAAAGTAGCTTGATTAAAGTACCAGGCTAGAAAGTAGAAGACTGTGAGTTCTAGTCCTGCCTTAAGTCATGAAAGCAGCAGGGGCTAATTAGACCTGGAGCTAATCACTCTCTTTCAGCCCAATTCACTTACAGGGTGGTTGTTGTGGGGAAAGTGGAAGAGGAAAATGTGTTGAATGTTTACCACCCTGAGTTACTTGTAAAAAGTAAAAAAGGTAGGATATAAATATATATTAAGTATTTATACAAGCAAACATATAGTAAATATAAATAGCAAAACCACCATGATAATTTAAAACATATCTATTCTATCCTGAATTTATCATTCCAAAAACTGATAAATAATGACTTTTTTGGTATAAATCTATCACCTGATTTCTCTTGATCACTAACAAAATAAGACTATTTAATTTACTTTTAAAAAGTTTTATAGGGATACTTTCGGTATGAGAGTTTAATTCTTGCTTCAAATAATATAATTTCCGAGGGAGAGGGGCAACTAAGAAGTGAGAAAGAAAACAAACAAACAAACAAAACAAATAAATATTTGCTGATTCATTCTTGTCACCAGTCTTATGAGGACCTGCAGAATGCAATCACCATACTTGCAAGGACCCTTTGAATAATCCCAGCAACACAAACTTTTCTACAGAATTTAGAACGTAAATTCCAAAGTAAAATTCCTGCTTATGTGTTATGGTTAATGCTATCCTTGCTTTTTTGATTAATCTCTCTCTAGTTTTTTTTTTCTTTCTGAATCTGGGAAACTGTGTCTTGTATAAACAACTATCAGAAAGCACTGGAGTATGTGAACACTTAGTTCTGCTGAAAACACAATCATTGTGTTATTCCAAGTTGATGAAAACACCCTTTGCCGTTTTGCCTAGCAAGATCCACACGCCAATCAGCGTTTGTCAGTGATATAATTTTCTCCCATAAACATAACCTTTGTACAACTTCCACTCAGAGTAAATAGACATAATTCCCAAACTAAATAATGCACGTTGAAGGGAAATGGAGATTACAGGAGGAGGAGGAGGGGTGAAGGGTAGGGGAAGAGAAAAGTTAAATGAGAATAGCTCTAATTGCAACTGCACAGCCTTTAGAGTGGAAGAATCAGGCAAGGGAAGGGAGAGCTGGTTTATTTCTTCACACTGTAAAGAAACTGGTTAAGGCAAATATTTGGAGGAAATGTTTTTTTGGCTTGTTGATGGTTAGAGACCACCACGAATTGCTGAAAGATGGATTCAGTCCGTCCACTGGACAAGGAAAACATTTGTGTTGGTGACCTATCTAGAAGGAAGTGGACAACATGCATAGTAACTAGTTACAATATACATAGAGTATACTGTACATGCAGGACAATCACATGCTACAAAAATATTATGGATGTCAACTTATTCTCCAGACCTATCAAGAATGCTTGCATGGAAGACTGCAATAATTTTTGAGACAAACATTATATTTTTACACTTTAAAAAAAGCATCTTTAGTAAGCAAAGTTATCTTGTGAAAAAAGAAGCTGTACAGAACATGCTACTGATTGGATCAGAAACTTGTATTGGTTGCATTTTTTTCTTCAAAAGTGAACAAACTGAGGGATAGTTTAAGTATACTTTTTAAATCTGTGAGTAGTAACTAAATTAAATCAGAACAGAAATTATATTTATATCTAATCATGAAGAAACACATGATTATTTTTTTAAACTAGAAACACATGATTAATTTTTTAAAATATATTTTTTAATTAGTCCCTGAGACCCACTGGAATGGATATATAGAAAGGAAAGTAGGTATGTGGGCAATCAAAGAGTAAACCATGTTGGATCATATTACTATGATGGCTGTTTTGAAAATAGAAGTGGGATTGGAGGTTAGAAATAGCTATGAGTATATGCTTGAAATCTCTCTCAACATTTTGGTTTTGATCTTTTCTAATCAATCTTTTATTTGATAATCTTCTGTTAAATGCGGGTTAGTCATAATCAAGCAACTACCAGTTGGGACTATGGATGGAAGAACTGCTGAGCACATGGTGTTCTGCTTTGATCAATTGGATTTAACACCAATCTAGACTAGAGGACCATTTATCCCCAGAAATATTTCTTCTTAAGAAGACCTTATGAAGTTTCAGATTAATACTTGAAGTGGAACTAAATAGACAATAGAGATATTGGTGATATACTGCTTATCCCATTGTTCAGGAGTATTTCTTTTTGAGCAGGCCAACTATTCATAGTAAGGTACCACTTGGCAGAATTTCCTAATTCATATGATAATCATGCAGCTGCTATATCTGAGGTTTGATTTTTATACATGACTCCATACAAGAATGATCTGGAGATAACAGGAGTACAATCCTGTTGATCCTTCTTGGATGTCTTAGTGGCTTGTGATACCAACCACGGTAGAATGGTAGTAGGAGCATGGACTTAAGAGGTTCTGCCCTTATTTCTAATGAACGTGACCTTAAAGTCATTGTGTTAATTGACATGCCTATTCAACTGTGAGGTTGCCACAGGACTATATTTTGCCAGAAATGTTGTCTAAGATATATGGAATTGGATATAAACAAACATGCAGTTCAAAAAAGGGATAAACCCACTCCACTGAAAAAAATAATAATTACAAGTTTAGAAATCCTGAATGTTCATCAACCCAATGAATGAGGGAAATTATATTAAAGCACAGACTAATGCATTTTAGAGAGAAATTTTAAGAGGCTACAAATGGAATGACAGTTTAATCAAATTTATCGGACCATCTGCAACCAGCAACAGCTCCCCATCGCCCGGTGCGTTCTCACAGGGAGGGCCTACTCAGGGTGCCGTCGGCTAGACAATGTTGACTGGCGACTCCTAGAGGCAAAGCTTTCTCTGTGGGTGCTCCCACCCTCTGGAACCAACTTCCTCTGGGGCTCCGGTTGGCCCCTGATCTCCGCACCTTCCGCTGCGACTTAAAAACATGGTTGTTCAGCCTGGACTGAGGCGGTAACATGTATTTTAACAGGCTTTTATTGGATATTTTATTGTTGTGAGCCGCCCTGAGTCCTGCAGAGATAGGGCGGGATATAAATTAAATTAAATAAAATAAATAAATAAATAAAACTATATATATATATAGGAAAGAGAGAGAGTGTGTTGTTTAACTTCTGTCATTCCAATCAAAATGGAAGTCATTTTTAAAAAATCTTTCATCTGATAGATTATTAAACACATTTTATTTTGCTAAAATACAGCCTTGTTTTAAGCAGGCAAAGCAAAGAAGAGATAAATTATCCTTTGGCTATTTTAATACTGTTTAAAAATGTTTTTAAACATTTTTTTCTTCTCCTCAGATATTAGTAAGTTAATATGAGTAAAAAAAAGTGATCTTACTTTGTTTTCAGGTCAACAGATAATCATTAAAAATGAATCCCATCAAACCATCTTGTCAACTTTTGGCTTCCCTTCATCAGTTGCTATGCTGGTTTTTTTATTACCATGGTTATGGAGAAAATTGCATTTTCAAAGATCTAGGTGCCCATCTGAAAACCATTAACTGTTCAAAATAACTGCCTTGTGATCCCATAAGATAAAAGGATACCAGATTCCTTAAAGGACAACAACTGGGGCACAAAGGGCTTGACGATGTTTTCAAACTGTTAATAAATTCAAAAGCTGGCCCATAGACTGTGGCTTGATTTGACATAACTTGCACCCCATCCTGATGCATGTTTACACAAACACATAAGTGCAAATAGGAACATATTCTCAGTCTGGTACAATGACACAAAAGAACATTATTTTACTTTGACTGTGTTAACATACATAAAAATACTTCCTCCTATTTTATTATGCTCCGTAACAAAGATAACCAGTCAAGTAACTGCAATGCTGCAAAATCTTTCAGCTGAGTTAAGAATAATGTTCAAATTTATTTATTTATAATTTAAATTCAAGCTAGAAAAATTAACTAAACCAAAATCAGATGAACTATTTTGAACCATTTCTGAATTGCAAACAGTTTAAAAAATTACATTATTATATCCCATCCTCTAAATTACTAGCATTCTTATCATTTTCTTGCCTGAGATGTAAAAATAATCTACCCAATTCTATTGAATAACAACCTTATTTCCTGTTACTTTATTCATATTTTTTGAGTAGCTGTAACAGAGTAGGGGGGAAAAAGACTAGGCCTGGTTCATGATTAACATATTAATCTAAATGAAGTTTACCTCCCTTGAGGCAGTTATGTGTGTGGGCTTTCACCATGCAAGCTAGCAGAAAGTTGATCCCGTTGCAAACACGTGCTACATATTACCATATTTACATTTTCCTGTTTGGAAAGATGGGAAGCTTGCAGAGGTCCTAGGTTAGGTGAGCCGAGAGCTGAAACCTTAAACTGTTTCATGCTTATTTATTTTATGATCCTATTGGGTCCAGTGTTTATCCAAATTGTTCAACCATCTGGATTAGATAATTTGTTGGAAATTAACAGTGTTTGATGGTTATTGACCTCCAAATGATTAAAACTGCTTGAAAATATAAAGAGAAAGACAGAAAAACATCCTTCCTGGTATTCAAAAAAAGACTTATTTTTACCAAACCCTGATCTACGGTACAGTTCTGGTGGAACAACATTGGAAGTGATGATGGATGTCAAAATGGAGATACAAAGCAACAATTTAGAATGAAAAGGGTGGATTTCAAACAGACTTGAGAGCACTGTGGCAGAATACTTCTTTTTATCTGCCCATATTTCTTGTGATCAGCCAAAAGACCTAAATGCATATGCTAATATTGGAAGTAATACTTGTACAAAAACTTCTCCCTTTCAGGTTTCTAAATTCTCTTCCAAGAAATACTAATGTTTGGAGGAAATATCTGTATTGCCCATTGTCAAGACACAGGCTGCTAGACCTTAGATAAAAATGTAGAACTAGAATGCTATCAGAAAATAAAAGACGCTTGCTCCTGGGGAGGAAAGCTATGGCAAATCTAGACACCATACTAAAAAGCAGAGACATCACCCTGCCAACAAAAGTGCATATAGTCAAGGCTATGGTTTTCCCAGTTGCAATGTATAGCTGTGAAAGTTGGACCATAAGAAAGGCTGAGCACCAAAGAATTGAGGCTTTTGGTGCTGGAGAAGACTTCTGCGAGTCCCTGCAAGGCGACCAAACCAGTCAGTCCTAGAGGAGATCAATCTTGACTGCTCTTTAGAAGGCCAGATCCTGAAGATGAAACTCAAATACTTTGGCCACCTAATCAGAAAGTCACTGGAGAAGGGCCTAATGCTGGGAAAGATTGAGGGCAAAAGAAGAAGGGGACGACAGAGAATGAGGTGGCTGGATGGAGTCACCGAAGCAGTAGGTGTGAGCTTAAATGGACTCCAGAGGATGGTAAAGGAAAGGAAGGCCTGGAGGAATGTTGTCCATGGGGTCGCGATGGGTCGGACACGACTTTGCAACTAACAACAAAAGAATACTATCTTCTCTTGAGTCAGTAAATTTCAAGAACTCATTTGGGCTGATTAAATATTTCTGCTTTGTTTCTTGCCTTCACTGATTACTGCACATTTAATGACCATTATTCTCTTTCTTCATTACATGCCATCAAGCTATCTAATATTAGTGACCACACAGATTTTTTTGCCATCATGATCTGTCCCTAATTGTGTTTCTTACCTGTACTGCAACAAGGAAACAATTTTGTGCTTCCAAACTTTACCTATAAAATAGCTTTATCTTAGTTTTGGCCATTGTCATCGCAGTAGCTCACCTTTTCAAAGAATCACATCAACTTTCTAATATACAGTTGTGATCAAAATTATTCAACCCCCACTGAAATTGAGTGTTTTAGCCAGTTTGACATTGATTTTGATCATTCAGTCATCTTGCTTACATTTACATCAAAGAGGCACTTGTAGGTCAGACAAATATAACATAACATTTATAATGAAATAACCACAAATGTCGTTTCTGTGCTCACATCATTATCAGTTTTATTCAACCCCCAAGTGACATTCAATCTTAGTACTTAGTACAACATCCTTTTACAGTTATAACAGCTTTTAAACGTGAAGCATAGCTTGACACAAGTATCTTGCAGCGATCTACGGGTATCTTCGCCCATTCTTCATGGGCAAAAGCCTCCAGTTCAGTCACATTCTTAGGCTTGCGCACTGCAACTGCTTTCTTTAAGTCCCACCAGAGGTTCTCAATCGGATTTAAGTCTGGTGACTGCGATGGCCACTCCAAAATGTTCCAGCCTTTCCTCTGCAACCATGCTCTAGTGGACTTGGAGGTATGCTTGGGATCATTGTCCTGTTGAAAGGTCCAACGTCTCCCAAGCCTCAGGTTTGTGACGGACTGCATCACATTTTCATCCAATATCTCCTGGTACTGAAGAGAATTCATGGTACCTTGCACACGCTGAAGCTTCCCTGTACCTGCAGAAGCAAAACAGCCCCAAAGCATGATTGACCCTCCACCATGCTTCACAGTAGGCAAGGTGTTCTTTTCTTCATAGGCCTTGTTCTTCCTCCTCCAAACATAGCGTTGATCCATGGGCCCAAACAGTTCTAATTTTGTTTCATCAGTCCACAGAACACTATCCCACAACTTTTGTGGTTTGTCCACATGACATTTGGCATACTGCAGTCGACTCTTCTTATTCTTTGGAGACAGCAAGGGGGTGCGCCTGGGAGTTCTGGCATGGAGGCCTTCATTACGCAGTGTGCGCCTTATTGTCTGAGCTGAAACTTCAGTACCCACATCTGACAAATCTTTTCTCAGTTCCTCAGCAGTCACACGGGGACTTTTCTCCACTCTATGCTTCAGGTAGCGCACAGCAGTCGAAGTCAGCATCTTCTTTCTGCCACGACCAGGTAGCGTTTCAACAGTGCCCTTTGCTTTGAATTTGCGAATGATGCTTCCTAGGGTGTCTCTTGGTATGTTTAACATCTTTGCAATCTTCTTATAGCCATTGCCCTTCCTGTGAAGAGAAATCACCTCTTCTCTTGTCTTCCTGGACCATTCTCTTGCCTTCACCATGTTTGTAACCACACCAGTAAATGTCTAGAAGGAGCTGAGTATCACAGTCATTTTAAAGCTGCCTAATTGGTGCTTATTATGCTTGATTGCTGCTCGGTGACATCCACAGGTGTTTTCAATACCTGATCGAAAACACCTGAATGAACCTCTGTTCTTCAGAGTGGTAGTCTTTAAGGGGTTGAATAATTGTGTCAATGAAGAAACCACAAAAGAAACATTTACTACTGTATTACAAAAACAATTGATGTCATTTTAGTTGCATTTGGTTCTGTAAACCGTCCTTGTAGGATTTCATTCTGAATACAATTACAAATGTACACTATAGTCCCTAAACCCCTTTACAGCATTGGGGGTTGAATAATTTTGATCACAACTGTATATATTTCTGAACCTGCCTCAGAAGTCATTCTAAACAAACAGTTGGCAGGCTGGAACTGTTGATGAGTGATTTCTTTCCAGGTGACTTCATTTCACCTTTGAACTTCAAAATTAGTCCTAAATTTAACTATGGTCAACTAGCAGAGTGGATTTCCAAGACTATGATTTCTTATAATCAAATCCACCTTCAAAACTGAAAATCATCTGGGAATTTGCTGCTATTTACAAGCAGAAGGCACACCAAAATAAGCAATTGTCATGTATGGAATGTTTAGAAGAGCAAATCAGCAAGTAAATTTATGAAATGATTTTAATTCCATGATCAATCTAGACAGTTTTCATTCCCAGAATGTTTGCACTTTCCATGCTTCACTTTGAAATTGCTACTAGTAAACCAAACAACTGAGATTTTTGCTAAGAGCATGTAATTATGTCAATTCTTCCCAGAAGAGTCTTAGTAAGTATATATTCAACAGCTATTGTGTAGTCATTGACATTTGACATTGTACTAATTTCCTCACATTAGCATGCTTTTTTTCTTGAAGGGTACTTGACCTAGGCCAAAAATATCCCACAACTTTCATAATTATTTACTGAATGGTAGGAACATTACTGTAAAAAGAAATGCACAGTTTCATAGGCTGATCATATTCCTTGGAAAAACACATTCATTTCTAACATTTAAGTATTTGTATTGTCAAATAAAGCATGGAATTTAATTATCAGTATTTATGTACAGAATTCCATGGGGTTATTGCAACTTAAGAGTATATTTGTATTAGAATCAACTATTTTGTCTACTATTGCCACTACCTCCTTCTCTTCTCTTCTATACAGCAATAAAGGTAAAGGTAAAGGTTCCCTTTGCACATATATGCTAGTCGTTCCTGACTCTAGCAGCCAGTACTAATTGGCATTTCAAAGCCAAAGAGCCAACACTGTCCAAAGACATTTCCATGGTCATGTGGTCATGTGGCCGGCGTGACTAAACGCCAAAGGGACACGGAACCTTCCCACCAAAGGTGGTCCCTATTTTTCTACTTGCATTTTTTTACATGCTTTCAAACTGCTAGGTTGGCAGAACCTGGAACAAGTAACGGGAGCTCACCCTGTTATGCGGCACTAGGGATTCGAACCCGCTGAACCTTTCATTCAACAAGCTCAGCGTCTTAGCCACTGAGCCACTGTGTCCCCGCATTAGTTGCATAGTATTCTGGAAAAGTTCTGGCCTGGTCTACCAGTTGAATTAGCAACCATACTCTTATTTTAAAGAACAATATTATCCTAACCCAGAAAGGAACTGAATCAGTCAACTCCCTTGGGGATGCACAGGTAACAAGGACACTAAAATAGTAAAATTTCTTCTGTCTTCCACCTGAGAATTCAAAATTATGAGATTCCCAGGTATTCTTCCATCCAAGTATAGACTATACTCACATCTGTTTATCTTCAAAAAGCTGGCTACTTCATGTATTCCATTTCTTTTTGATGCTTGAGAATTTTACTGCTGCTCTTAATCTATAAATATAGGTTGAGATAATTGTTGAGTAATTTTTGTGAAAAGATGGGCTACAAATATAGTAAGTCATGAAATAAAACAAACTGTAGAGTCTGAAATGGAATAGCATGGAAATAGTGTATCTTATGGGAATGCTGATCATATATACTTCCAAGTCAAATAAACAGAAAAAAAATCTACCAGGTGGATTAGATCATTATCATGATTACATTTCTTTATGTGTGTAGTGGAAGTTCTGATGCCATTCAAAATCCTTTAAAAGAAACAGTGGTAATTGCTGTACTTGCTTGTTAATGGTAGTGATATTATTAGAATAAGGATGGATTCATGAAATAGTCAACTATATGAAAGACAGTTATGCTGAACATATGTTTAATTTTCAGAGTTTGTTTCTCTTTAATTATATTATCATGTTTTGAATGACACAGAGGCAATTTCTAAGCAGGTCTTCTGTAGTAAGTAATATGGTATTTTTTCCAAATGAAGTGCCAGAAATATTAAGGCAGATTAAAACTAGGATTTACAGAATGTAAATACATCTCAAAGACTACATGTCTGGAGTAATATTCTAAGATGTACTGTTATTTTATTTTTACTGATGTTGAATCCAATACCAGTATTACCACATCTATATGATTAGCAGAATGAGACAATTTGTCGTGGCCATCTTGCTGTGGCCAACTCACTGCAGGACATCAAACCACAGACAATTCACGTGGTATAACTCAATACGATAAATATCTGCCACTATTTTTTTGACATTATTTTCATTTTTGTCAATGGAAATGATGATAAAGAAATAGTGGTGGATAACATTTATTACATTGAGTTATTCCACATGATGTGGTCTTTGGTGAGTTATTCCGTGGTGTGTTGGCTACAGTGAGATAGCCATGACAAGATGGCCATGGTGGGTTGGTCATAGAAAGATGGCCAAAGCAAGTTGGTCCCAGTGAGTTGTCTTACACCCTATGAGTAGTCCTATTTCAAAGACAATTTTATGTCACAGCTGTGAAGACTTAGAAAAAATGCATCTGATGAGTAATAAAATCTCAAGTCAGTTGCAGGAATCAACTGATCCTGAATCAAATCTCAATTCCATTAGTAACTCTTTTATTCTAATTATACATATTACAATCAACTTTCTACAGTATTGCTGATTTATGAAACAGTTATATTCAGGAAAAGAATACATGTTAAATAATTTACAACATGAAATTCAGCCTACACACAATAGCAAATTGTAGGAATGGAGAAGCAAATTTAGGAATCTACAGTAATCAATCTCCAGTATGTTTTCAAAGCCTTGCCCTAAATATTTCTTTTGGTAGTAACTTGCATCATTTATTATCAGTTTTGACAAACAGAAAATTCCTGTTAAACATGAAAAGGTACCAGTATGTCAAAAATTCATATGTGACCATTCAGAAAAATAAAATGTGGAAAAATGAAGGTACAGTAAATTAGCATTTTGAAATATTTATTTAAATACTATTTTGGTGACATATCCTTAACTTATACATCTTCTTTTACACACAGAGAATAAAAATCGTTAGATCTAGAAAAATCTAGATGCATGACTTGAGAAGCAGTATAGCTTAGTATTTAAGGTGTGGTAATGGGACTGGAGAGATTCAATTCAAAGTCCATCATCAGTTGTGCAAACTCGGTGACTTTGATCCAGTCTTTCTCTCTCAATCCAGTCTATGACACAGGGTTGTTGTATAGCTTAGTTAAAGAGAACTCCTGAGGCCAGCTGCCTCCAGTTCTTTGAGAAAAGGCAGGATCAAAATCCAACAATGTGTGTGGTGGGCAATTTATACTGCATCTAGATATTGCTTTCATGATGAAAGTTAGATCTGGGAAAAAATGTAATTTGGTGAGAGAGAAGGCTGGATGGAACATAGGAAAAACACATTGCCCTTTCGTTCCTTCGGGATCCCTTGCATTGTCTGTCTATTTCTCAGGTGGCAAAAGAGAGGCAACATGGTTCTTTTAAAAAAATGGAAATTTTGTACATGCAAAAATTGTGTGGTAAGTAACTTCTGATATTCATCCAAGGAAACTACATAGAAGTTTCCATGAAGTTACCAAATATTATATTATATAGACTGAACAGTGCCCACATAATGAGATTGCTGAAATATGTTTTTTCCAGAAAAAATGCTTTGTTCTTTATGAGTATATAATTACGTATCACCAAGCTTTTTGACTCCTAGTGAAAACATAAATAGATTTTCTCCCTAACCTGTTCTTTCATGTGTCCCAATAGTGCACTCATAGCCTTTGTAATTGAGACCATATACCTACTGCTAGTCATCTTCTTTGTCTTTTTTCTTCTACCTTTTCCAGCATTAGAACCTTTTCCAGAGAGCTGGGTCATTAATTAATCTAAAATGACTTAGCTGCAATATTTCTGGATGAGATCCAGGGTCATATCTGAAATGGGTAGAGTATAAATTCATTCAATCTAGGCCTAAAGTGACTTAGCTGTTGTGCTGCTCTTCATATTCATATCATATTCATACTTCAATATTAATAATCAGTTTTAATGCCTTCATCTGAAATGTGGTGTACTATGCTATGTTGTGGCTTAAAAGGTGAAGCAAATTGAAATATTCTATCTATTCAAAGAGTCTTTGTCTAGTGAAATATTTTTCTGATCCTTCCGAGTGGGCTGAATCAGTGGTGGGTTTATACCAGTTTGCCCTGGTTTGGGCGAACTGGTATAAACCCACCACTGATTCAGCCTGGTTTGGGCGAACTGGTAGCGGCGACGGTGAGAGGCTCCGCCTACCCGCCCGGATGTCATCATGGATACTCTGCACGTGTGCAGAAGGTTCTGCGCACGCACACACTCACTCACAGTTCCAAACTGGCAGCAAAGGTAAGTGGAACCCACTACTGGGCTGAATGCATCTTTTGACAGAAGTATAACTGAAGTAAATTAGTTGCTGTTTGCAGCTGGTTCCATGACAGGATTGGACTAGGAAACTTGTATTCAGGGTTGGCCGTTTTGTTTTATAATGTATTGGAGAAATTGATTTTTCTGGATCGAGCCCCTTCTTGCTTAACTCTCCGCTTCAGGCTTTCCTTGCTCTTTCTCTTCCTTCTTCAGGGATCTATAACACCTTTCTTTCTGCTTGCATCTTACCCTGTTATGATTTCCTCCGTTTTCCTGCTTTCATGTAAAAGTTTGGGATGCCGGCTGCTTATGTGTGGTCTCAAGGGGTGCTGGAGTGATAGCAAGCTGATTTTTGGCTATGGGGGCTGCAATGTTGGAACTGTGAATGAGTTTAATTAGCAGTTCAGAGCTGAGACCCCACACACTGGGTCTGAGGGAGGGGGGGGGACTACCATTCTTCCATGCTCACTCCCCCAGGGTGAGTGCGCCGACCCCTGGCATAAGGGTCATGCCACACCGCAGACAGAGCTGGAGCTCAGGAAAATCTACAGATCATAGATGCAATCTGGAGTCCCATTCAATCCCCCCCCCCTTCTACAACTCAGGGGGTCGAGGCTGGATCATTTGGAAAGCATTTGCTAACATATGGATTGCCTTTAAGCTGCAACTTTTTAATTCGCTGCATTTCCCAGTTCCATTTCTTAATTGTAGCTTGGGGTTTTTATTCCAGTTTCCTGTGCTGCAGAAAACATTGCTGCAGTTAGAAGGTAAGGTCTCTGTCCTAATCCAAAGAGACAATAGCAAATCCTGTCAAGTCACTTTACAAAGGCAGACAGTGGAAATGATAGATATTCTCAACCTCCCAGGGAGAAAGCTTTCCAGAATTACAGCAAAGGACCTTGTATTTATTATACTGGATACGGCCAAATAAAATATTTAATTAAAAAGTAATCATTGCATGTATTTTTCCACGATCTTAAATCCAATTATTTAGGAACTTCTATTTCTTGCTTAATGTTGATAGTACTTAACAAATCAATTGTCCACCAGAGGAAGCACTCCAAGTATGAAGCATGGGAATAATTTGGACATCTCAGTCCAGTTTTCTTTTCTTTTGTTCTTTTCTTTAGCTGTTTGAAGATGGAGGTTAAAATACTATCAATAAAATATACCTGTTGGTGGGAAAATGTCAATCGCCTTCCACCAATTACATTCTTATGGCGTTTAAGACACCATAAAAAAATAAACCAGTGTCCTTTCATTTTCCAGCTCCATTAATGAATTAACTAATATTGCAATTCTAGGCATGCTTGCCTGGAAATAAGCCCAATTATGATTCAATAGGACATTCTGATGAGTAAATAATGCATATGTACAGGATTGCACTGAACAACCTTTTAAAGTTGTAGCTCTAATCTAAGTGAGGTTTTTGGTTAAGCTACCTAGAACTGTTGCATTCTGTATTAATTGGTGTAACACAAGGAATGGGTCTAAAAGATATAGAAATGTTGATGGAGAATGCTGTGGCATTACCTTTGGCACTTGTGTAAAAGAATTTTACAAATATATTATGTGATTGGAGGATCTACATTTATGTAGAAGTTTTTTCCTAGCGTAGTTTTTCCTTCTGCTATTTTCTAGGACCAGAGACCTACTACAGGCTGAGTAGAAGCAATGTTGGCAAAATGAAGCTACCTTGGCCCAGGTTTCTGCAACATAGAAAAGACATCTGGAAACGTCTTTTAGCATTTGGTTCTCTAACATATGGATAAAAGTTTTGGCTAAGTAATATGTTATAATGTAATTGTAGATAAATTACTCAAATATAGATATGCACATGGTTTGTATTTGTATTTTTCCATTAAAGATAAACAAATATTTCACACTAGTTGAACTGCTAATAAATCTTCCCACTCTCACCTCATCTTCTATCTCTGAGAATGAAATTCCATCAAATAATTATCCTTCTTTAAAGTAGCCCACATAAAATCTTGTCAAGATAGCTGCCCAAATCAACAATGTATTCGTCCATCCCACAACTTATTGTGTCTTTCCCCAAGAATGTTGAAGGAAAAATATAGCACGAGGAACCAAATCCATCTGAACCCCAAACAGGGCAACTCCTTGTGAGAGGCTGTCAATGGAGAGTAATAGGAATTCTTACGTCTAAAACTTGACAAAAATGCAAATCTCCACATAAGTTTGGTTCATTGGCACATAAGAACAAGGACAGAGATATACAAACTGCATTCAGACTAATAATTCAGACTAATAGTAAACTAATGTTATAAAGAATTCTCATTTAAGGAGAAAGAGTAGCATGACGATAGATGATGTTCAGTCATTTTCACTTAGTTTTTCCTACAAATTGGTATTGTAGGAAACCATTAATGAGAGAGAGAACAAAACTTAGTTTCTTATACTCATCTAATGACAAATTCATGAAGAAAGCCACCCATATTTGTTTGTTTAGCAGGAGGATACAAAGAGCAGTAATCAAATACTTGCAACAGGACATCATTCGTATTCAGTAAACCAGCATTATTTATCAGTTTGGTTTACTATGCTTTCCAAATACAGATATTTTTTGTACACGTTATATCTAACACCAACTATCCATAGTAGAATCAGTAAAGAGAATGTGTTAACGAGTGCATTTTAGGTCAGTTTTAAGGACCAAAAAAATCACCTGAAATTGATTTTTGCCTTAATCCAATAATTAAGATTGTGTATGTAACATTACTAAATACAGTTGAAATAAATGTTATGGACTGAATCTTCAGTTTTATTAAAATTAACAATGGTATAATCACCTTAAATAAATGCAGTTTGAAATTTCCAAAGTTTGGAACATTTTTTTGGTTGTGTTTGGTGTTATGTATTTGTGTGCATGTATTCATACACATTAATGCAGATGTATTAATAGTGGCATTTAACAATATGGTCTATAAAATATCCAGAATACATTTGCAGAGATTATATTCAATCTATTATGTATTATAAACAACTGATTGTTTTTCACTCTTAAGTCCTTTTTTTGCTTGTGGAGAAAATTGACTACATTTTAATATTTTATGACTCATGGAAAGTGTTAATATTTTAAACTTTTAAAGCAAGTTTTTAAAGTTTACTTTTTAAAAAAACTTTCACCACCCTTAAAAGATATTCATCTCCCATGTTCTTTGCCATCTGCAACTTATTTATACAAATGTTTACATCTTGTTTTCAGAACCATCTACACACATGCACACTCTTAAAAAAATGCCCCACACGCAAGCCCAATATTATGTGTTGAACATTTGGGAAGATTGTGTCTCCATCGATATGGAAACATTGAGGGAGGGGAAGGTTACAAAGGAGGAGGAGGAGGAGGTGTATGTGTAGGGCCGAATCGTCTAAAGAAATATATTATTCACTCTCCTGAGCCCCCTTTTTAAAGCTGCTTCGCAGGGTTCTTTAATGTTGGGCAAACTGAAAAGAAAAACAATAATTAGAGATAATTGCTTGTGTCCAAACATAGGCATCAAAGCCTTTGGGACTCATTTGTCGTGGCCCTGGTGTGTGATCCAGAAAAATGACCCTTATTTTTATTTAGAGTGGGGGCACACATAGAAAGTGGCAGATGGAGGGACTCCTTTGCAGTCTTCATTGGCTCAGCTGTGTCTGCCAAGGAGAATAGGCATAGAAGCCAGGATAAAAGAGATAGACAGGAGGGTCATAAGAGGCTGAATAATTACCAGGGTAAAGGGTAAAGGGAGTGGGAATACTGGAGGGTACTTCACCACCACTTTGGAGTTAGCTCTATGCATGTGGCAGACTGTCTGGGGGTGGATAGTATGGGCATCCGCTCTCATTAACTCCATGGTTAGGGGAATCACACACGTTAAAGGAGGCAGAACCTCATTAAGACAACTAAGATCTTAACTAAAGCCCTCCGTACTGACTTCAATGCAGGTGGTGAATCATCACTACCCCCAGCTAAATGAGGATGGCCTAAGAGCAAAGGAACACTTGATTTTAAGGCATTTTAGATCTCCTGTGCATCACATGTTGAGAGATAAACCATACAGTGAACACCATTTAATCCTGATGACTTATACCAAGCATTTGGACACAGGGCAAGAAACTACTAGAGGTTTCTGAAAGTTTTATAATATCCATGAAAACATTTTTCGATCTTTTTGGGGGGGATTGCAGTTTCGTGTCAAAGGAAAGGGAGGGGCTCACAATTTTTAATTTTAAATGTGATCAAGAGAGACGTTCAAACTTGAGAAACGTTGATTCTCTACAATATTTGCTTTAAAGTAGTTGCTAAAGGCACAAAAAACTGAAAGCACCTTATATAAAGCTTCTATGGGAAGAAGCTATTACACCATTTCCTTCTACATTTTTACAACACGGAACTGGGAACTTTTAAAGAGACACTGGTCAATTTTAATCCCCTGGCATTTCTGCATTTCTCAAAGCTTCAAAAATGATTTTTTTTTTTAAAGGGCAGATTTTGTATGGAAAAGACCAGTTTATAAAGTAGCTCTGACTTTCATACAGGAAATTAAGAAACGAAACAAATTAAGAAGCCTGGTTTTCCATTTTCTTTCAATTGCTCAAAATAGCGTCATCTGTGAGAGAGAACCAAATGGATTCAAAGACATATTGGCCTATCTTGCCAATGACTCAGAGTAGTATGTTTGAAATTTATGTCTGCAATTTAAAAATAAGGGGGAGAAAAAGTGAAGGGAGCCAGCTTGATGATGGCACAGCTCCAGAAAAGTTTGCAAATTGTGTTTTGTTTTTTTCTTGTAGGAGAAGCTGAAATGAAAGCTCCTCCTTTTCCAGCCTAGCTTTCTGTAATGAAGCTGTAATGACCTAAATGATTGGTTGATTGGAGATCATAAACTGTCCTTTTCAACCTGACATTTCATAGGACCCTGAGTAAGGTTACTGGCTTAAAATAAACTCAGCCACTTTTAAACAGACATTTAAGCTGCAGGTTGGTTGGTGACGGAATATGGCTTAGAAATTCTTAAGTTTAAAGCAAGGTCTCTCAGCAAACAGAATTCCTGAATCTCTAGTACTTTTCAACCTTGTCAACTTTTTAAGATGTGTGGCTGGGGAATTCTGGGAATTGAAATCCACATATTTTAAAAGTTGACAAGGTTGAGAAAACCTGCATTAAGCATTTACCAGAGGGAAGCCCCATTGCTTCTCTCCCATAACTACTCACCAGGTTATAAAAAATCATGTCCTGCATAGGTATGCTTTGTCTAAAAGTAAGAAGATGTGACGGGATTATTAATCAATCAATCAACATTAAGTTACTTGCAATACGGCAAGTGGATAGCAGCGATTCACATGGGGGCGGGGGGAGAAGGAAAGGAAATGTTTGGAGCATCCAGTGAGCTATGCTTGCTTTTCCCTACAAGGAATCAAAGGGGTTTTAAGAGCAACACAGTAGATTAAAAGTTGCATTAAGAACACAAAGCAAAATAATATGTAAACCTTACAAAAAACATTTCAAAGCACACAAAAGAGCATTAAGTAAAGATGTAACAGGATTATGAGGGACAAAATGACTGAAAGATGTCCACAATGCTAGTTATATTCATTCTATCAAAATAATCAACCTGTATTGCTACAATGATATATTGAATTAAAAGATGACAGGATTTATGGATTTGTTTATAGTGACAATGCTTTATGGATTTGGTTGTAGATAAGAGATGGGATATGGGAAGAAAAAATCATTTGTTATATATTTGTATATAGAAGGTGATTGTTAAGTTACTAAAATTGTTTATATTTGTTATGATGAAAGTGAAAATCACTTTATATATTTCTATTTTTTCTTGGCTATATTTTTATTTTTCTTTCTCTTTCTTTTCATGACCTTCTACCCTTTTTTAATTTTTTATTTCTCTTTAAAACTTTGTATGTTTTTTTTTTTACTGCTGTGATTACAATCTTTAATAGAAAATCATTAAGTCTCCAGTTTTACATACATCCTAAAGTACCACTGGACTTTGAAAGAACTGTACTATTATGAAAGCTAGTTGCAAGACTGCAATTTATCTGTATTGGTTCATATGTTCAATGGCTCATATGTGTGACACAGCCATCGTACATTACAAGCAGCCATTCTGCCCAACTTTTCTTTCATCAGCGCAAGTGATGAAATCCCACCATGTGCCATGAATCTCTGAAAGACAGAAAGAACTTCTCCATTAAATTGATTTTTTTAAATCTTTTTTTTAGCATTTCATTTTTATATCTTCTACCTTTTCTTTAAAAAAATGGGAGGGGAAAATGGCAATTATTTTTAATAGTCTACTTACAGTATATATTGTGACACATATACTAAAGAAAATGTTTAGGTTTTTATTAGAAATAGAGCATCTGCAGTTTCAGTAAATTTCTACTTGTCAGGATATTTTTCTTAGACAGCAATCCTATGCAGTATATTACTGGAAACAAGCTGATCAAAAAATTGAATTTATTGTTAAGTATAGACAGGATTGTAATAATCAATTATGTAAAAAGAACAGTCCAATCTACATATTTTCAATTGTATTCAATGGGGCGTATTTCCTAGAAATATATCTAGGATAATTTATATGTAATATTTACATTGTTATTTAGTTTCAAGGTTTATTAAGACAGATAAATGGGGTATGTGCAATTTATATATTTCCAAATAGCATGGTTACAATACGAAACAGTTTTCCCACAGGTAGAATTTTAAGAAAGTTATACAATATGAATTTTCCTAATTTTTCCTATTGTCTTTAATAATACAATGAACTTTAACATATTCCTAGATTTAGAGAATATTAGTCCACGAATATGTGTATGAACAGAAAATTATAACATGCATTTTATCAAGCTATTGCTGGACTTAAGAACAGTTTCCCGGCTGCGGGTGGATAAGCCTGTTTTACAGTAAAGAAAATAAAATGCACCTATCTTTTTGTTGGAAAATGGGATCAATGCAGAATTTCTACACCCCATAGCTTCCCCGAAACACGCGCGGGAGGGGAGTTAAACTCGACGTGAGAAGCTAAGGACAGTTGCATGGAAACAGCGAATTTACCTGTTGCAGAGTGAGACCGAGAAGGTTAGTCCGTGAAAAGCCGATCCGGGAAAAAGTCAGTCATTTTGACCTTGTCATACATATCGCCTTGTAAAAATCCCTTTACTTCAAAATCCCACTTCCTTTTGTTATCTTAAAAGTTTGGAAAAAGGCAGAAGTCGCTTTAGCTGACTGTTGAATAATCCCATTGCGCCCCCTGGGTGTTAAAAAATAAAATAAAACTGTATTTACTTGGTCGGTTCTTCAGCAAAATTGATGACGATGTTATTATCCATTCAGTCGTGTCCAATTCTACGCGCGCGCTTTCTATCCTGCCCCAAATCCCCGTGTATGACAAATAGAAGTAATATTGTTATAGAAATGAGTTTGAAGCCCTTTCATTCAAATCAAGCTGTTTTCTTAAGTGGCCCCGATTAAATAAAGAAGAAAGGCAGGCTTTCCCCAAACATTCCCTATACAGTAGTACCCAAAAAGATTTCCAAAACTCAAGATTGATTGATTGATTGATTGATTGATTGATTATGGCCATTGTAGGTGCTGACTCTTAGTGAGTACATCACCTTTCTTCAAAATGATTTAGGTTTAACTTGCCTTGTCAGGTTTCATCACAGCCATCTCGCTGCTGGTTATTTTCCTCTTCTTTTTCACCCTCCCCCAGCATTATAAAGTTATTCAGAGAGATAAGCCTTTGCCTAGTGTTTCCAAAACAGGATAATATGTGGCTCATCGTTTGTGCCTGAAGTGAGAATTCTGAATTAATTTGTTCTATTAGATCCATCTGTTTGTTTCCTTAGCTATTCATGAAATTCTCTGACGTTTTTCTCAATATTCTTTCTATTCTTTCTATTCCACTTTTTTCTTTTTTTCTTTTTTGAATCAAGTTTTATTGATTCCCCCCCCCACATTCACCCACATATTTTATGAACAGAGTATTGGCCATATCATATCTTATACAATTTATCATATCCAAATACATTTTACTTTACAATTTCTGCCAAAACCTTCTTTTTCCATGTTTTTTGATCATATTTTAATATTTCTATGGGTATTTATATAAACAACATCTTCATTCGCCTTCTAAATTATTCCACTTTTTCATAGTCCAACTTTTGACCTCGTTTTTGCCGTTTTGCTGAGCTTTTCTACTTCCTACTACCAATAATACAGTCAATTTGGTTTTGGTATATGCTGTCTGGCAATGTCCATGTATATAGGTGTAGTTTGCATTTTTGAAAGCTATGTTAGCATAGCTTTGCAATCAGACTGGCAAAGCTGGTAAATTATTCTCCTGCTTTATTTCTGTTTCTTAAGACAGCCAAAGCAACTATATTTTCTGCTTTACTATTTCCAGCATTGATTGACATTCTGCACAAGCAGCACCCTGAGGAAATATAGAATCTCTACCTGATATGCATTTACACATGTAGAGTGTTTCTTTTGTGGAAAGCTGTCACTTACTTCAGTGTAACAAGTGTAATATATACTGCTTGTTCTGAGATTAATGAGAACCCAAGCAAAGAATTTGTTCAAAGACAAACGAATGCCCTTTATTTCCTTGGTTTTTTTCTATGCCATTCATACATGAAAGAATGATTATGGTTATTAGTTCTGAATGCTAGAAATCCATGAATGTCTTAACATCTTTATGATAGGACTTTTATTTTTAGATTTTTTTTAAAGCCCACCTTTATTATAGTATACATAACTCAAGGCAGTGAACATACATAGTACTTCTTCCTCCTCCCATTTCCCCCACAATAATGACCTTGTGAGGTGAATTGGTCTAAGAAAGAATGACTGGCCCAAAATCACCCAGCTGGCACTCATGCCTAAGCAGGATTAGACCTCACTGTTTCTAGGCCTGCACCTTATTCATTACACCAAAACTGGCTCTTTTTTCTGGCTCATTTGCTGCGTGGCTCTGGAATCAATCTGATAGCCATCTGAAATCATGATCCATTTTTGTGAGAAACACTATTATTTGGACAAAATAAAATGCTGGTTCAGCTTATATACACTACCTCAGATACTCATGGGAAGTTGTATGAAAGACTTTGACTGCACTTGAGATTTGTGTGTGTGTGTGTGTGTGTGTGTGTGTGTGTGAGAGAGAGAGAGAGAGAGAGAGAGAGAGAGAGAAGTCCAGAGTAGATTTTAATTACCCTGTTTCCCCCAAATAAGACATGCCCCAATCGGGCTTTTGAGTGCATGGCAATAAGGCCAAGTGTTTATTTCAGGGTTCAAAAAAATATAAGACAGGGTTTTATTTTTGGGGAAACACGGTAATTTGTAAAGTCTTCTTGTCTCTAATTTCAGGTTTTGAGAAATATCTCGGTAGATGGATAAAAATGCCAAATCCAGTCTAAATGTTTGTCTGACTGCGATGAACCATAAAAAAAGCATAAAGTACAAAAGCCAAGTCTCTCTACTTATGAATGAACTCCTGCACTATCTTACATCAGCTAATGATAGCCTAAATCGGTAGAAATTATACTGATTTAGGATACATATAAAAAAGCCATATTTGTGGTGTGAACAGTAGCACAATATAACATTGATGTTGATTTTCTGAAAGAGTACAGGAAGTGTCAAAACTGAGCTTAATCTTCAACATGGCTATCACGGGCATAATAGTTTAGTTAATTTTTCTTTATGGCACCCCAGTGTAAAACTGAGTGTAAACTGAGTGTAAAACTCAGTGTAAAACTAGGCAACTTACATATATATATCTGACCCACATTGGAGTTTATGGCAATCAGCTGGGAGGCACGGATCACTAGGTGGGAAGGAACAGACACACTCACCAGAGGTGGGTTTCAGCAGGTTCTGACCAGTTCTGGAGAACCGGTAGCGGAAATTTTGAGTAGTTCAGAGAACCGGTAGTAAAAATTCTGACTGGCCCCGCCCCCATCTATTCTCTGCCTTCTGAGTGCCAGCTGATCGGGAGGAAGTGGGGATTTTGCAATAACCTTCTCCTGGAGTGGGGTGGGAATGAAGATTTTCTTCCCCTGCCACGCCCACCAAGCCATGCCAGGTCCCTCAAGGCACGCCCACAGAACTGGTAGTAAAAAAAATTTGAAACCCACCACTGACACTCACGTATTATTTTGCAAATAGAAAAACTATGTTTATAAGACTGAAGCGAGTTTTTGATCTGGAAAAAAGGAGTTGTTTCATTTTCTGCTTCTGTAAAAATGAGTTGAAAATTATCTTGTTGTTTTGGCTGAGCCAGGGATGGTCAACTTATAACCTGGTTCCAATTCATGATCCCTCAAATGAAATGAAATGACAGATCATCCAGATTATTTTTCCCCCTCTCAAAGTAAATATATGAAACTTCTGCAACACTTAATATTTACTTTAAAACAGTCAATATTCCAAACATGGGGTAAAAATGTTCAACTCTACTTGTGTAGTTATGGTGTGTATTATAAGGACATGCCTATGGGAAGGTCAACTGGAGGGGGAGAGAGAGAGAGACAGAGACAGAGACAAAGAGACAGAGAGACAGAGAGACAGAGAGAGGACAGAGAGAGACAGAGACAGAGACAGAGACAGACAGACAGACAGACAGACAGACAGAGACAGAGAGAGGGAGGGAGAACACATGTACAGCTTCTTAGTTTTATAATGGATGTCCTCTTGGTAAAAGAAGGATAATTCAGAAACCTCACTCAATTTTTCACTGTATTTATTTGAAACTTTTTTCTCTCCCTGTGTAAAATATAAGAGCTGTGAGGTCATCTCTTTCCTTCTTTGTTATCTGAGCTACATTGGAAAGCAGCTAAGGTTAAGCAGGCTTTGACAAAAGTTGGGACTTCCTTTAAGACTTACTCCCCCAGTTGTTTGTGGGGGGAAATAAACTCCTTATAGCAGGAACCAATAGCACAATTACTTGTGTCAATATAAGTTTATGATCTCACTATCATTTCCTTGACTGTGGCCTTTTTAATGATGGGATATGACCTTGAGGTTACTTATTAGATACACCTGAACCAGGCAATAAACTCAAACTAACTAGCTGAAATCATTTGTGCCCTCTGCTCCAATAGACAACAGTCCCCACTACAGTTTTAAATAGCACTTTGCAAGGGGAATGAAGGATAGAAATAAATATATATTCCATGTAAATCCTATTTACATATATCTCCAATCTGCATTTCTATCTCCCCAGGGTTTCTACTGAACGTCTTGTTTTATTCTGAATCACAGACAATAAGAAAAATAAAACCAGCCAACCAAAACACAGTGTGAGGTTGGCAATCAAGGAACATCAAGAATAAGTTGATTAATTACAAAGGTCCCTTCAACTGAATTAAAAAGTAGAAAGAATATTTTTAAAGATGTTTTTCAAGATTTTTTTTTCATTTTGGCTTTGTATAAATGATAGATGGATCTGAGTGGAAAAGTTGATAATATTCAATCAACTTTTCAGTATAAGTTCAATATAAGATAGCAGCTCCCTTCTCTGGTTCGTACTTTGATGGGAGACCACTTAAGAACCCAGATCTATAGCTATACTGGTATCTTGAAGTAATATCCCAGAAGCAGCAGTGAACCATTTCCACAGTACGCCAAGAAAACGATGAGGATTTTAGACTTATTTTTTATATAAAGGAGAGAGTGCAAGGAGCATGCCAGAACAATAGACTTGCAGAATGTGTTTAATGCAGGGGTGATGTAGGGTGAGGATAAGAGAAACACTCAGTTTCTTCTCTTTGTTTTCTATTATGTTTCCCTAAACATTCAAATACAACTTAAGCCAAGGACAAAGCAATATAGTTATCACTTTAAAAAATCTTGAGATTTGTAACTTATTTCTGATTTATAACATATCATATTTCAGTGTGGGCAACAATGGACAGATGACAATTAAGGAGATGTATGGTTATTTGGGGAGTATTTCTTGAAAAGAAGACGTGGCTTGTTCAAATAAGGATAGCTTTGTCAGTGAGCAGAAGACGAGGAAAGAAACTATTAAAGGTTAACTGAAATACAGAACAAGGAATTATCTGTACGATTCCTTTTATCTAGACCTGTTTATGTGTTAAAACAGGTCATTGTTTAGCTTTTATATAACTGTATGGTTTATATCACAAAATAGAAGGGTTCCCTGTCTCCAGGATGGTTTTAAAAAACTACAGAAAGACTATCCACTTGTCTAGATAATGCAAAGCTTATCGGAGCACAAAATTGTCTCAGGGTAACAGTTTCTTGCATTCCTTTAAAACGGGCGTAGGTATTTTTTGTTTAGCGCTTGTGGTTCCATGATGCTCTTTATTATTTTTTTTAAATTTTCTTTAAACACTTTATATTAAAACTATTAACGGAAAATCAACTGCCACTAACGGGGCCCTAGAAATAAGGAATCTTTTGTTTTGTTGGAAATATGCCCAATCGAATCAAGAACAACAACAACAAAAGAGAGAGGTTAATGAGGGGCAGATGGGAGCCTACTTAGCAGTTTTGGGGTCTGGGTGTGGAAGGAATCTCAAAGTCTAGCAATCTAAACAGTGGATTACACATCCTGAAAAAGAGCCACATTGCTTTGGAAAAACGTATCTTCATAAAAAACACGGATGCCCCAAACAATGAAAGTGTGAAACAAAAGAATATTTTAAAAGGTTTTCAACTGCGCGGTTTATTTCAGCTTTCCCTTTCGTAAGCTAAAGTCGATGAACTGGTGTTGCAACTAAAGCTTACATTCAGAAACATTCTTATTTAAATGTGCTTTAGAATCCACAGAAGCAGCCAGCAGAGCTCGCTTGCTTGCTTCTTACGGCTTTCAAAATAGGAAAAAACCTCCCCTCTTTTTCTTTCTCCACTTGACTCTCTTATCCTTAGATTCATTTCAATTTCCTTCTTCCTGCAAGGGGTTCAGGATGGATTGTTGCCACCCTGAGTGCTTGCTCCTTCATTCTCCCCACTTCACTGTTTTCATATCTCTATGAAATAGGTTGCTGTGTAAATGCTGGACAAGTCTACTTGAAAGTAAGTTCTTTGGATTTCTCTAGTGCTGTGGTAAGGGGACTTTTGAGTTCAGCCTTAACTTGATAGAGGAAGACTCTCTCAATTATCCAAGAAATGTCATGCTGAGTGTGGATTGAATTGGTATTCCTCTAATTTTTTTTTTATTTATATGCCGCCCTTCTCCAGAGACTCAGGGCGGCTTACAATGCGCTAAGCAATAGCCTTCATACTTTTTGTATATTTATACAAAGTCAGCTTATTGCCCCCACAAACTGGGTCCTCAGTTTACCTACCTTAGAAAGGATGGAAGGCTGAGTCAACCTTGAGTCTGGTGAGATTCGAACCTGCAATAATTGCAGGCAGCTGGTGTTAATAACAGGGTGCTTTAGACCACTGTACTACCAAGGCTAATTGTTCTCTCACTCTGATACACCAATCCTCAAATGACACTAGCTTTTGGATTTTAAGCAAAACGTGATAATTGAAAAGGAACAGGGAGTTATTGAAGTATTAAAAGGTCTCTACTTCTCATTTAAAAGAGTGCAGCGAGTGACCCAGAAATGTCTACAAGGTATAACAACAACAACCAAAGTCAAGGTTTGGTTATAGATATACAACACACCTAACACTGTGATGGTTGCTGCCTTCACTTTTCTTTTGGCCATATCCTGTAGACACTGTAAGTGAGAATACCATGAATGGCTATTGAAGGGTGGGAGTCTGAGCCGCATTTTCTGGAAACAGGAAGGGCTGTGTGGGTGCAGAATGGAGCAGCAGCTGTTCAAAATGTCATAGTTATAGATTCCATTTGGATTTATTTTAAGTAATCAGCAGTTACTCTCTTTTGCCTCCAGGGGCTGCATTTTAAAAAAATAAATGCTTTTGGTTCCAGAGATCACAGAAAATAGGCTCAAGTTGATGGTGATTTCTCTATTTTTAGAGTTTCGGCTGGGTTTTTTTTTTTTTTTTGGGTGGTGGTGGTGGGAATATCTAAATGGAAATTCTATAATAAAAAGAATGTAATTGGTTCTTATGGTTTGATACAGGGATGTTTTACTACTATGTACCTGTCTGGCTGCCTTATTGTTACTGTTTGCCAGGGGTCTCTAGCGAGGACAGCAGTACATAGAATACATAAGAGAATAAATAAGGCAGTATTCCCTACAACACACATCTTCCAAGGGTTTGTATTATGTATTCTAAGTGAAATTTAATGAGCATTTGGCACTTAGTTTTTTTTTAATTCTTTAATCAATCTGTTCATCACCTTAGATTCAGCTTTTATGGTTTTGAAATGGTTTTACATGTGCCTTGTCCTCTTGTCCCAATTACTATTAATATGATTGGCACCACTTTCTATTAAAATTCCGGCAATCAAAAAGATCGGGTGGGAAAGTAAGCTACACACGTAGATAATCCAGATTGCAGAATTCCAAAGTGTGTGTGGGAAAAATAAAATAAAAATAAAATAAAAATCCTTCACGGTTATATGTAAATTTGCTTTACATATCTGGCTTTACGTTAAGCATTCTTCTTCTTTGAATTTGTTGGAATTGGTTCACAGTGGAGAGAAACAGTTTTATCACCGTCTACGAAGTAAAATATTGGCATGAATCAGATTGAGTCATATTGTTAGTATTGCTTGTTTTTCAAGACGAACTTAGATTTGTTCCATTGGTCACAGCACCAACTTTGCCTAAAGCGCTTGCTATGATTGGTACAATGTGGTGCTTGGACAGAAGGTGGAATATTTTTCTTCCTTCTTTTCACTAGAACCAATATTTTACTTAGTAGACAATGATGAATCTGTTTCTTTTCCCTGTGGACTAATTCCAACTAATTCGAAGAAGAAGAATGCTAAACTTAAAGCAAATTTACATACAACTCTGCTGGATTATTTATTTTATTTGTATTTTATTTCCACCCCACCCATTCTGAAATTCTGCATTCTGCATTATCATATGTGTAGTTCAGAAAAAGGGTTATTTTCCCACCTGATATTTTGATTACTTTAATAGAAAACCCATACCCAAAAGCAGCACTGCTGATTTATTGCAAGAGAAAATCTTTCCATTATAGTGAATAGTGTCACTTTCTTAAGATAAAAAAAATAAACAAACATAAGGGACAAATGCTAACATTTCAGGGAAATACTAATATCCTTAAGGTTGAGAAATATGCCCTAGTCCAATAAATAAAGTTGGGACTCTCGTTGAAATGGTAGTGAATTTTCAGTGTTCTCTTTATGGTGAGTCAGGGTCTGTCCTTTTCATTTTGCTGCTGGTGTTATTCAGAGGAATATTATGTTTAAAATGGAAGGTTAAAAAGGACATAGGTGTCTTACTGTTATAGAGGAAATGCGATCAAACCATTCTAATGTTTTCAAAAAGCCCTGCTTCCTTTTGATAAGATTTTAGGAGTCTAATTTAGAAGCTGGATCTGTCAGATTCTAACTGTGTTGATGAAAATTCACATCAAAGGTTGACCTATTTTTCAAAGCATAATTGTTACTTTTGGTAATTTACAGTCTGGGGTTAATCTTGGTGTTATCATTTTACTGGCTTTGGGTAAAAAAGCACACCAGATTTGTTTCAATTTCTAAACTTAGAACTGGACAAACATAAGGAATCCTGTGTCTCAGGCATAAAGTGTTTTAAATCTGAACCAGTGCTATTTTGTTTCCAAAGACAATCTTTTTCCCTGCATCAAGGATGTGCCATAATATCTTTATTTATATTGTTCTTAATAAGTACTAGTTCAGTGTGCCCTGTTGAGTTATCATCTCAGAGATATATCATTATGTAAACAGAGAAACAGACTGACCACAGATGGGCCAAAGAGGGGAAGTGACTTCCAACTTCCTTCCAGCTTCACCATTGAGTTTCCTTGTGGGAAGCTGGCAGGGAGCATTGAAAATCCTTCCTCCCTCCTTTCTGTTCTTCCTTTTTCTCTCTCTCCTTCTTTCTCCTTCACAGCAGGTGGTGGATGGAGTAAGGGATTGTGAGACTGGCTGGGAAACTGTTACAGAAAGTTGAAAAGGAAGATAATATGACTGCAGCAGCCATCCAACAGCATAGCACGTTCTGTAAGTTGACCATATGAGGTACTTTGGTTCATAAATTGTTGCTCTAATATACCATTTTGCCCAGTTAAAAATAATGACAAGAGTTTTAGTTCTTTATGGAAATTCATAGTTTCCCAATAGATAACAATTTCTGAAAGAAACCTAATCAAGGTAATCTCTGTAATGAAAGGAGTTCTGAATCTGCAACCACAAATAGAAGCAGGACTGATACATTGATGTTATTTTAATTAAAAAAGGAGAAGGAAAAGGAGAGAGAAAGAGAGATATCTAGTAATCATTCAAAGATGTAATTTGATGATACAAAACTCTGTTAATCGTGCAGGACAAAGAAACGGGATCAATTAGCAGCCATCCCAGTTTGCCAATAAACAATAATTACCCTTCAGTTTAATACATTCATTTCTATTCAATAGAACACTGAATGATAGAAAGAGGTTTTACTAGCTTTTCAAGCAAATGCTCTTGGCAGAACAGTATTTAATGAAATACTATTTAAAAAAACAAAAACAAAAGAGACAGAAAGAAATAAGCTTTACGGTTGATTTCTAATTGTTTATTTTGTTATTGTAAAAACAACTATTTTCATTTTAAATTGAAGTATAATGTTCCATTCACCAAATAAAATGAGTTTTGGTGTATAGGAGCTTATGCCATGATTAATTTGTTCATCTTTAAAGTGCCTTGTGATTCTTAGTTATTTTTACTTTGGTTATTTGACAGAATGTCAATTTTATTTTACTAGACCTTTGAAATAAGAGTTTAAGCTTATTAATGGATAGCTGAAGCTACAGTTTGATTCAAGATTACATTGGTCATGACAGAATATGTTTGTGGTTGGGCTGGAGAAATGTCTAAAAAAAATAGTGGCTTACCTTATTTTCAACCCACCTCTGTCTGTTAATTTATTGAAATAAATCAAATTATATCAAATAAATTATTTGGATAGTCATATGCTTTCTGTTAAAATGGCTTTGCCTATTTAGCCTTATCTTGAAAGGAAGAACAAAATAGCAGGCAATGTACTTCCCATTGGGTTAACTAAGTAGACTTGTTAGATTTATAATCCAGAAATATCTGATGGGCAGTAGATAATCAATCTAGTGGAATATGCAGAATGATACCAAAATGTACCCCCTTTGTGAGAATTAGAATTACAAAATCCCAAACTAACATATTGGCTTCAGCAATCACTGCTAGGTTAATTCCAAGCTTCTTCTGTCTTCCCAATGGCTTTTCCTGAACATTACCGTCATGTTGCATTTTGCAACTTCACTGCCTGGGCAGTGGGGAAACTAACTTGGACTCCAGAGCCAGCACCATTTAACCTTGGAGTCTTTAAGTCAACAGCTTGTATCTGGAGAGGCCCTGAAAAGCATACACATTTTATGCTTTAACATGACTGGTAAATCCTAGGCGGTTAAGTCAATTTAACCTTCATTTATGAAACTTGTGAACCAAATGTGGCTTGTGCAAGTAATTATGAAAGCGTCTTAGAGAGAGGAGTTATCACTTACGCATTGCTAATGAGTTGACTGAGAATTGATCCTTTTGTAATTTTGCTATTTATATGCAGCTCCTCTTTTCTGTGTTCCACTATAGGTCAAGCTTACCTTGAACTGCTGGGAAATCCCTAAGTTTCTCAAGTGAGATCCAAAGCCATGGCATAATGATATTTTAGAAAAGCAAATATTGTCCTGAGGGGGTTTGAAAAGGAGAAGGAAAGCTGTTTATTTTAGAGCTTGTTCTTTAAACTGGACAACTGTTTCCTGTTACTAAGGAGTCTCACGGCAACTGAGCTTGCCTTCAGTTAAATAAGAATGATCTCCAAGTGTGTGTGGGGGGGGGGGGGGGAGAAAACATGTCGGAAGGTATTTTTGTCATGTGCTGGAGAGATAGCAAAAATTTTAAGGCCAAGGTCTCTTTATAAAGGTGGACTCTTGACCTTGAGAGAATTTACTAAAATGTAAAATGGTTACTAATGGTAACCAGTAGTACAGTTATATATGGCTTCAGAGTGTTTCATGTCATGAAGGAGGATAAAGCTTATGTTATGTGCCCACAGAAGCGCTGAACAATGCAGAACCTCGGATATTAAGATGACATGCTTTTCTTTGCTTGTATTATCACTTGCAGAAATATTTGTCAAGGCTGCACATCAGGAGTGCAACTGTTGTTAGAAGCTTACATTTATTGTAAGGCCCACAGTGAAAGAGCTTGCCACTCCACCAATGAGAAAAGGTGTAGCAGTGGGAGTGAATTGATGGTCTCCTGCAGAATAGTTACAAAAAGAACAAAGCATTTATAGGCCATCTTCGCTCAGTTATTATTTCTAGTGCTCGTATATTTATGAGAGGTGCAGAAATAATCACATAACCTGCTGAAAATAATTAATAGATCATTCTTTCAATAAGCAATGCCATCCTATTGCCTACTACAGCATGGCCGGCCAGATAACTATTGATTTGGAAGCAAAGATTTTTTTAAAAAAATGCATCTCTAAATTGAGGAAATAGGCAACAGAATAGAAAATGAGATTCAGTGCAAAAAAGCTGTAAAGTGTTACAGACTAGGACAAACAGAGGCATGGATGGGATCTAAGCAGGCAATCACTTTTTCTTTAAAACTGTATGGAGGTTGTGGTGCATAGTTATTAAAACGTTTACTCCACATTTTAGGACTTATGGATAGCCATTAGAAAAGAATCACGGACTATTAGTTTTATATATGCAGCAAGCCTATTATATGCACAAAGATGGAAAAATACAAAGATGCCACAATGGAGGAGTGGATTGTGAAGATGTTAGTGCTTGTTGGAATGGCTAAATTGACCTGTCTGATTAGGGAAGGAACAACAAGACTGGAAACGCTTAATGGACCTTTTGCTGAAAATGGACAAAAATGAATTAATGATTTTGAGATTTATCAATTAAAAAGGGTTGTTTATCGGAAGAAGGGAGCCATATTGTATAATTTGGGACACACAGGAAAGGCCCAATTAAACTGATTTATTGCTACTTATGTCAATGTACAGGAATATTCTCAACTATTGATTAGCATCAGTGGTGGGATTCAGCCAGTTCGGAAGAACCGGTTGTTAACTTTCTGAGCAGTTTGGTGAACTGGTTGTTGGAAGAAATCATTAGGGCAGAAAACCGGTTGTTAAATTATTTGAATCCCACCACTGATTGGCATCTTCTAGGAGTTAGATAAGGTTCATTGGATTTCAAGGGGAATTGAACTTAATCTGCTTATGGCTACATAACGATACTAGGCTGTTCCCTCTTTTAATCCTGACCCCAGGTTCTGCCACTCCTTTCCCTACATTCAGGGTGCTTAGATCTACTACAGTCATATAAAGTAAATATTTTTTTTAGAAATGCACTTTCAAAACAAATGAGCATGTTCAGGGCTGGATGCATGAATCATCATCATTCCCTGGTGTTACCCCTAAATAAAATTGCTGAAATTTAGTGGCATAATTTCCCACCATTTTGAAATGGATTTTCTAAATAGGCTAAAGATAAGATGGTTTTACAATTTTCCTCTTGCAAAAAAAAAGAAAAAAGAACAACAGAAAACCCTTCCCTTCCTTTTTTACCTTGCTCATGTTGGTCCTTTCTTTTTCCTTCTCACAAATTACTGCATCTAACATATATTATAAAAACAATAATCCTGACACTATTTTTGATGGAAGGAGAGACTTGATACAATGTAAATTGGTTGGAAATGTAACACTTATAGATTGTATGAGGCTAAAGAAATATATATTTTTTCACATCAGGCCTCATCTTTGTACGGAACTGATGGTCACAAGTTATGGTAAGGGATATTGCCTTTACAAATTAAAGAATGTGTCTGTGTCTGGTGATTCATACTGAGTCTCCTGAATCAGAACAGGAATAATAAAAGTCGGCTCTTGTCTTTATGCCAGATTTCTGTGGCTGGCATAAGAGGTAGAACATTGGATAAGATTGACTGCTGCTTTGATCCAGCCGGTTACCTATTATGTTTCTGCTCCATAACTAAACTATATAGTATGGTGTGAAATGTTAAGCCTTCAGGATTGTAGCAGTCCTAACTGATACCTTGGCTGATGTCTCACACCATTCTCTCTTGCCCCCCTCCCCATTCTTTTCAAAAAGCTCTAAACACATTGTGGGTCAATGGTAACACAAGCAAAACAAAACAGAGATTATCCTCCTAGCATAAAGGAAATCCCAAGTAAAAGTGTATGCTTGGCTACTCTTTTTTTTAAAAAAACAGATTAACAGATTTGGAAGGGATCTTATAGGTCATCTAGTCCAATCCCCCACCCAAGCAGGAGACCCTACACCATTTCTGACAGATGGCAGTCCAGTGTCTTCTTGAAAGCTTCCAGTGATGAAGCTCCCACAACTTCTGAAGGCAAGCTTTTCCATTGGTTGATTGCTCTGATTGTCAGAAAGTTTTTCCTTATTTCCATCAGTTTGTTCAGTTTCCATCCATTATTCCTTATCTGGCCTTCAGGTGCTTTGGGAAGTAGCTTGACACCCTCTTCTCTGTGGAAGCCCTGCACATATTGGAACACTGCTATTGTGTCTCCTCTTGTCCTTCTTTTCTCTTCACTAGACTAGCCAGGCCCAGTTCCTGCAACTGTTCATTGTATGTTTTAGCCTCCAGGTGTTCTCCAGGTGTTCAAAATATCAGACCATTCTCCTAGAGCCCACACCTCCACCTCCATGACTTCCAAGTCATCCAGATGATGCTGATTCGGAAAAAAAGAAGCATCCAGTGTAGTTCACTATAGAAGAAAAGACCTATGTGCAAAAAGTTGCACACACATTGGCTTTCAGGCAAGTCAGAATGTTTTTCTCTTAGCATCTTGGTTTTTGTAAAAACTAATGATGTTATTATGTACCTGAAAGGAAGTAATGGTGGTAAGGTTGAGGTTTTAAAGCAAGGCCAATAATGTTAAACGAAGCTTACAATGGAGGTGTAAACATACAGTTTTCAATTATTTAAAATAAATTTGGGGAACATCCCTTAAAATAATAGTTGTTTTTTATTTTCTAAAAGAAAAAAAGCCAAGAAATCTCAGTATTGTTATATAGTAGAACCTCTGGTCACAAACGCTTCTGACCATGACCAAATCGGGTTCCAACCAAAAAATTCACAATCCCCCCCCCCCCCCCCCCCCAGACCCTTTTCCCCCCTCTTTCCATTTTTTTTTTTTTTTTGTAAGCATCAAATTTCCAAAATTAGGTTCAGGTCACAACCAAATCGGGTTGCGACCAAAGTTATGGAACGAATTATGGTTGTGACCAGAGGTTCTATTGTATATAGATGCAATTTGTATTTTCAGATAATGGTCAGAGGACAGATTCTACAGGTGTTTGTTAGGATGCGATTTGTAGATTTTGCCTTTAGAAATAGTTTGATTTGAAATTTCTTTCATAAAAGGAACAAAAATATATTCCTGTTAAAATTACAGATATTAGTTCAACAACAAACTGTGTCAGGGGTGAAATCCAGCAGGTTCTGGCAGGTTCTGGGGAATCGGTAGTGGAAATTTTGAGTAGTTCGGAGAACCGGCAAATACCACCTTTGGCTGGCTCCAGAGTGGGTGGGAATGGAGATTTTGCAATATCCTTTCTCCAGGAGTAGGGAGGAAATGGAGGTTTTGCAGTGTCCTTCCCCTGCCACATCCACCAAGCCACACCCACCAAGCCACACCATGTCCATCAAGCCCCACCCACAGAACCGGTAATAAAAAAATTTGGATTTCACCACTGAACTGTGTCCCCCGCTTCCATCCACCCCATGGCACAACAGCACAATCAGATAAGCTCTAAAGGAGGCTCCCCCAAGCCTGCTGATAAAACTATGTATTCCGTGCCTTATGGAAAATCAACAGTATGGGACGAGTCTTATCTGAGGAGAATGATGTTTCAAATGGAGCCACTACAGAGAAGGCCCCTTTTCTATGTTTAGATGGATAAAACTCTATTTTCTCAGCAGCAGTATTATTTTTGGCTGCACCTTGATCACTGACCCTTTACAATGCTCACATGGAATCTACTGTTCTTAATCCATCTGAGGTGCTTAATTGTAATTCTGCCCTCTTCCAATTCATGCCTTCATAATTTATTTAGATTTTGGGGGGTAACTAGTAGCACATGCTACAAGCTGCAAGCCTGAATGCTTAATCATTGAAAAAATAAATTGTGAATTACAAAGGAAATTTCAAATTAGAAATGAATAACAAAGCATTGGCAACTACTTCAGAAGGTAAGGAAAATTATAAAAACTTGATTTCAAGACTGTAGTTTGAAAGAATTGCATATATCAAATTTATCAGTCATCTGATATCTTCTCTGAAAACCATCTAATCTAGGTTTTCTTAAATTATAATGTAGTTAGCCAGAGAAATAAGACAAATCTTTCCTAAATGGTTAAGAAAGTGGACATATTTATTCAGCAAGCTGCTTCATTGATATATTATAGGAGTAGAAGAACAGTTAATGGCCTTACAAGCGCTTATTTCCAGTTAATTGTGGGGGGAGGGAATGAGTGTGAATTTTATATCATGATGACATGGGAATAATAACACTATAATATTGTTTACCAGTTCAACTTCATAATTTCATCTGAGTCTATTATTTCATATAATGATGGTCAATAAGTAAATAAGGATTGGACAACTTGGGACAGGTATGAGCCAGATTCATTCATCTATTCAGTTATAAAAATTAGATGTTTGATGTTTTATTAATGAGCAGGCTACAAATGAATCAAAAAATGGGTTTTACCATCAAATGAAGTTTAACTTTAGTTGAGAACACTAGAATAGGTCATCAAGAGGGACAGAAAAGTGACCCAGAAAAAGGACAAAACATAAAGATGTATTTGCTCATGAAGATTAAGAATTTCTCATACTAAAAGTTTCTTAAGAAAATATTATCTCTGATAGTTGAGGAAAGAACCGAGCAGCTGCTAGCAATAGGGTGCTCTCTAGTGGTGTTTTGAGGTTCTTTTTTTGCAGCTATTTTATTTTTTAAAAAGAACTCAGAAAGAATAAAAGTCCTCTTGCTTTTATTTTTCCTAGATTGAAATCATAATTGTCTTGAAGTTAAACATTAAAAAGATGAAAACTCTTTTGCCATGAACTTTCAAAGTGGCATTAAGCAAGTTTTGTCTCATTTTCATGAATTTTAGGGATATTGGGAAGCTATCGTTTCCTTTCCCACTTTTTTTATTTTCTGTATTTTTTTAAAAAAAATAAAACTGATGAGAAAAAAGATTTTTTAAAAATCTACAAATGGTGTGATTGGAATTGATGCCACATTTGATAAGTTTGACAGTGGACAATGGGAATTGTGAAAACTAAAAACTGCCATAGAGTGGCTAGTGAGCTATTCTCTAGGGCTTAATCCCAATTTTGGAAGAGGTAAGGATTAGTTGTCTAGTTCAATTAACCCTTTTTTGGTGTTCCCATGGCACATAACCCTGCCCACCAACCTTCTGAGAACAGGGTCACTCTTTACATAAATTCAGTCATTACAAATCCCTTCTACAAAACCTATCCAAAAGGAACCTCATGGATCTTAAGAAGAAAGACAATTGTTTACAGCACTCTCTGCTATTAAGAAAAAGAATACTTCTATATCCTTTATTTTCTATATCATTACAATTATATTGTTTTCAAGTCAGTCAGAAAGGAGCCAGAAAAGGACTTGTGCCTTTTCTACATCAGATTTTAGTGATGTTTCCATACTGAAAATGATTGCAAAAACAAATTTGTATTCTAGTCATATTTATGACGACAGTGAATAGGATTTGAAAATGAGGTTCTCTAAGCCATTTCTGTTACGTTAAATGTTATGTCACCCATTTAGAAGTAAATAAAAAAATCAGTAAGTAGAAATAAATGTTATTTGCTATGAAACATAATTTGGCAGGAGGTTGCTTCTAATACATCCATCTGATCTGATCATTTGATATCTACTATTTTCACCAGTATGCATAAAATATGCAGTATAAATAATATAAGTGTTTAAAAAATAAAGGGCAATTTGGTCTTACTGATATTTGCTGGCTATTGCTATAATTAGCCTTCCTTCATTTATCACATTTGAGCAACCATCAGAAGGATTATTCTATAATTTAAAATTAGTGATGTGTCATCTCCAGAAAAACAGATGATGCAATCAAACCTACGATATGGCACATTTTAACTACTTACAGCTAAAATTCATACTGACTTGTATTATCTGTTCTTGTTGTATGTGAAGAACAATGTTGATTCTGTTTAAAAGAGAAACGTAAGCCACTGATTTGCTATCTGATTTTTCTCTAGTCCTTTCAGGCTGGCAACTTTGTGGTGGCTTTCAAACTGTTATTGATTCATAGTAAACTTAATATTAGAAAATCTTAATTTTTAAGTATGGCTACAATCATTTAGGGCTGAATCTTCTTCCTTATAGTCATGAGAGCATTCATTTCTAATTATTAGTGTCTTTTTGAAGGGTGTTTACCTCAAAACACTATTTAGTTTTTTTTAAAAAAATAACTATCCTACTCACTGTGGCAAATTTCTTCCTTAGGTTCCAATGGCTAATGATATCGTGGTTGAAGATAATTAGATTTTGCCATCTAGTGGATAATGTTATAATTGTAGCCTTCTTTTACTTGTCATTTTTTTCAAACAACATTCCACAAAGATTCTTTTTTTGTGTGTGTGTCACTAGAACTTTACCTCTTGATTAGGGTTTCCCAGAATTATTTTTAAAACTAATATGTTTCACAGCCTAAAAAAGTTTGAAAACTCCTCCCGGACAATATGGTCAACCACACAAAAGCACAAATGTAATTTACATTTTACATTCCTCAAAAGTGCACAATCTCACTTTTAATTAATTATAAATACAGATTAAAATCTGCACAAATTACAACTGAGCTCCAGTTTGATGGGTCTGTAGAATGAACCATCACCACTCCTAACCAAAATGCAACTTTCACTACGTAGTATTTGGTTAATAGCAGTACTATGTACTTAGTTTATCCATTAGCATTTGGCATTCACATCATGTTTCTCGAATATACAAGTACAGTAAGCGATTTAGATCTGAAAACTGAATGTGCAGACAACAATTGAATATATTTAGAGAGGTTATATGTTAATGTTACATGTGTGCTGTATGCAGGTAACTTCTCATTCAGTGGGATTATCTCAGACTTTAGTTTTCATGTTTTATATTCCGTGAGAACATGCTGCAGCACTGCTAATTAAAACTGTTAATATTTTTTCCTAAATTTTACTTTTAAATATTTATTAAAATTTTAAAAGGTAAAATTTTACTTTGTTAATAAAATAACAGATCTGTGATGGGTTCAAGTTCCAATGGATGCATTTTTAGATATGATCCAAAGTGTTTGTAATCCTTCATGCTCAATATAAAATATAGAAAGTAATGACAATAACTACAAGAAGCTTAACTTATACTATGATAACATAACACTAAATTCAACATACATTTCAGGCTGAATTCAAGAAGTTGGGTGGAATTTTTTTAAAAACCATCTTTTATAAACTGTTTTCAGAGGAATTATCTGTTTCCACTTATTTTTACTAGCACAAATACATGCAATACATAAATATGTAATTTTAATCAAGTAATATAGTTGTTAAATATAGCAAACAAAAAGTACAATCATATGATGAAACTTGTAGGAGAACTAGTTAACTTATAGTAGAACCATTGAAACCAATGAAACAAGCTTTTTTATGTCTACTTTAAGCATGCTAAATTTGGCTCTGACAGATCTATAATCTGTTATTGTGATTCTACACTGAACCTTATTTTGTTTTTTGTTTTTGCTAAGAAAGAGGGTGAAAGGTAGAGGTTATGACTGTATAATTTAATAATGGTATTAATAGTATATCTGAGCCCTGGTGGCGCAGCAGACTAAAGCACTGTTATTAACATCAGCTGCCTGCGATTACTGCAAGTTCAAATCTCACTAGGCTCAAGGTTGACTCAGCCTTCCATCCTTTCTAAGGTAGGTAAAATGAGGACCCAGATTGTGGGGGCAATAAGCTGACTTTGTATAAATATACAAAAGTATGAAAGCTATTGCTTAACGCATTGTAAGCCGCCCTGAGTCTCC
>WNWU01000004.1:22605986-22640986 GCA_012654045.1 Ptyas mucosa
CTCTGAATACTTTTGCTGATTGTTTCCTAACTATTTTAGGGCCCCTGTTTGCCTATATGCTTTGCTTGTTATGGAATATGTATCCTGTTAAAGCCAAAGTTCACTGTAATGGAAAAATTCTAAGTATTATTGTTAAGAGAATTTGGTCACTGTTTAACTTGGCCGCATATCAAGGGTATTCTGATATGTCACACAGAATGGCATATTTGGCAAGTAAAAAAATACACAAGCTGCAAGTCTGATTTTACAACCTAAACGGATGTTTCTCTAGGCTCATAAAATCTGCCCTTTAAGTAGTAGCTGTTTTGCTAAAGCCACTCCTACACCTGCAATGCCCTTGTAAATAAACCCAGAATATAGAGTCCTCAATCTTGTTGTAAAAGCTAAAATCAACACAAGTTTTACATGGTTTTATGGATTAACTTTATAAGCTAGTTTGACAATGAATCCTGCAATCAAAATCACCTCTAACATCAATTGAGGGTTAAATAATAAATTGCTTCTAACTCCACATTGAGTGGAGTGGAGAAGATGCAATTGGTCTACTTCCAGCAAAATCCATTGGAAAGAGATTCGTATATACAGTCTTCATAGGATTTTTAAAATCTGATTTCTTTAGCGTAACAAGAGAAATAGCACATGCTGAAAACACATCTAGAAATTTTGTCTTTATTGATCTCTGATCCTTGTTGTCAATATTTTGAGTTTCTGGAAATAATCAGCCTTTGTTAAATATTTGTGGAATTCAAAGATAAGGTTAATTTGTATGCTTTTCCTATGGATAAATTAGATCCTTGTGAATGCCACTTTAAAGGCCTTTTTCAGTGAACCAGCATTGTCCACTCTTCCTCAATTAATAAATGACATGGAATACAGTTTTCCTCCTAGTTTTAGCTCTTTAAATGTGTATAAATGCAAGCTGATTTGGAATCTGAGTGGAGAAAATTATAAAGACTATGAATTGGCAAATGGAATGGAATGAAACACAGATGAAAGGAAAAGGTTATAATAAATCTGTAAAAAGAGTGCCTAATAAACAATAAATGCATACAGTAATAAACTTATTGGGTTTATGTAATACATTTTGACAATACAATCATAAATTCTGGGTGGCTCACAAGTGTATAAAATCTACACCAACATAAAAATAATTCAACATATTATCATCAAACTAAAAATCAATTAGTGTTTACATCCAGAATATAAAATCTGTCTTCTAAAGGCACAGCAGATGTCCTAACCACCTTATGAAATATTAACAAAGAGGTGAGGGTAAAACTTTGTGGGAGCTGTTACATAGGACTAGAACAGGCACTTGTAAGTCCAGAGGTGGGCTTCAAAAATTATAGCAAGGGGTTCTCTGCCTGGTTGCTGGGTGGGCATGGCCTAGTCGGCCTCCTGCACCACAGTGTGTGTGTGTGTGTGTGTGTGTGTGTGTGTGTGTGTGTGTGTGTGTCTGGAAGCTTTTCTCAAGCCTCCAGGAGGGCGAAAACGGCCTCCTCAGGGTCTGTAGGCCCTCTGTAGGCCAGAAACAGGCTCGTTTCCAGCCTTCTCGAACTTCCAGTAGGCCCGTTTTTGCTCTCCCCAAGCATCCGCACACTTACCTGATCCAAAATGGGCCGTGGGGACTCCTGGGAGGGGTGGGGTAAGTGGGGCCAGCCAGGGATTTGGGGGTTCTCCAAACTGCATAGAATCTTAGCTAGAGGTTCTTCTTAACCCCTGTGAACCCCCAGCAGCCCACTCCTGTGTAAATTCTATTGTCAGACTCCCATTATCCCAGCTTTTTGCAGGTGGTTGGATAGGGCTGTTCAACATGTTGGACAGGCAGCTTCCATGGAGGAGATGGTCCTGCAAGTAACAAGACTCCAAGTTTTATATCTGTAACTAACAGATATACAGATAGCCCTCAACTTACGACCACAATTGAGCCCAAATTTTCTGTTGTTAAGTGAATCACTGAAGTTGTTAAGTTAGTAATGCCATTGTTAAGTGAATCTGGCTTCCCCGTTGTCTTTGTCAGAGGGCCACAGAAGGTGATTATTTGACACTGCAACCATCATGAATCGTTTCTCAAGCATCTGGATTTTGATCATGTGACCATGGAGATGCTACAACGGTCATAAATGTGGAAAACAGCCATAAATTACTTTGTTCAATCCTGTTGTAACTTCTGTCACTAAATGAACTGTTGTAAGTTGAGGACTACCTGAAACTTTTTCTATAACCTGAATCCCATTGATTACCAATGCAGACCCAAAATATTTGCATTACTTGGTTGAAGCAGCTATCATTCAACTGCATCCTGCAGTTGTTTAAATTACTAAGTGGTCTTCAAAAGCAGCTCTAAATACAGTATACCGCCTCCCAAGGCCATCATCTAGAAATCATAAATTCACAAAGTATATTGAACATTTCTGTATCACATGCTTGAAAGGATCTTTTATAATATCTAAGACTGCAAATAATGATAAGAACATTCTTTGTACATTGTCCTGAGAAGCTATTCCAAGCAGCAAAAAAAAGTGAATTTGATAAAAGTTACTTGAAGCCTTTTGTTGAAAACTCACATATGTAAAAGGTAAGGTAGAAAGGGAAAATCATGTATTATAACATCGTATTAAGTGAATCCTATGAAAAATAAATAAATGAGCAGGTTGATGAGTAGATGACAGCCGACCTTTTATGAAGCCATCCTGTCTGGAACAGTTATTTGGAAAGCAGAATTATTGATACACAGATACTGTTAGAGATTATGATATTCATGGTGAATACAGAAACAATGTTTGTTAAAATGAAAAATGGGAGGGGAACATTTGGCACTTTGCAAATTATAATACTAAATGCAACAGGTATAAACTTTTGGGAAATCCTAAATGACAATGGCTTGTTGCTGGAATTCATTCTCCTTGCGTTAATTTTATTATAATTGTCTTCTAAAATAGAGCAGATTATATTTTATTTTGTAGGGAAACTATTTAAGTAGTGCCTGGCTGACCTTGGTTGATCTTGAAAAGTTCAGTAGGAACTTTTGGACTGGACACGATGAAGATATATAAGGGCTCCTCAGCTGTACTTTTTAAAAGCCCCTCCACACAAGGCAATATTCCATATGTTTGCAGATTACAAAAAGAGATACAACCTTCTCTATACCTAAAACAAGGGTCTCCAAACATGGCAACTTTAAGACTTGTGCACTTTCACAAGTCATAAAGTTGCCAAGTTTGGAGATCCCTGAGCTAAAGGATGAGAAGAGGTTGCTTACACCCCTACACTTCCTACAATACATGAATGGCATTAACGTAGACCTGTAAAACAATATTTCAGAGATTCACTGTGATTCATCTGCTTTTTTGGGATCCAGTATAGCTCTATGTTTGCATCTGCTGTTCCATGTTTTTCTTCTGAATTGTCTCCATAGGAAATTCACCATTGGAAAACTGAGAAGGAAAAGAAACCACACGAGGTCTGAATAACTATCCAAGAAATCTAAAAAAAGTAGGTGGACACAGATAAATCCCACGGCATGTTCTTCAAGCACCTGATTTCTTTTCTACTTGCTCAGAAACACCAACAGTATTCAGAATTCAATGGTATTCCAATCCTGAAGGCTCAGAAACATTGCATTTAATATTGTATTTTGCCTTCAAATTCACTCTAACTTTTAAAGGAGCTGCTGGATATAAGAGTAAATAGGGCTTTTTCCATCCATGATGAAATCAGCTCTTTGTTCAACTCTTTGATCCTGTGGTACATTGTTTTGTTCAGAATTATCCTTATATCTGTCAACCCTGAAGCTGGCCTGACTGAGGCTATCTTGGAGGCTTCAATGTTGCCTCAATCGTGATAGGGATAGGGAGGGGGAATAGGGACAGTTGGAGTTTTGTGGTCAAAACAGAATAGTTTCTCCAGAGAACCAAGGACATTCCCATAGGTGGCTGAAGAGAGGAGGAGTGAAGTTTCCAAGCAACCGGACAGCACCCTGATTGGACCATGTGATGGATTATTTGGGAAAGGCGGAAAAACATTTATGTTTAATTAGGTGAAAACCATGGGAATCTTTAAATTGGTTTTCACCAGTTTGTGCCAATATGATATGCCCAATAAACCTGTTCTTTGAGGAACCTGGGAGTTCTCTTTGTTTTGGGTATATACTTGGAACCTTGACAATATCAGGATCAATTCATATTAAATGGCAATTTGCTAGTATTTGTAACCTAATGTAATTTTTATTTGAACGTTTCCTTTTTCTCTTGTTATAGAGATATGGTTTCTTTCTCTTCATTCTTTAATTATATAGATCTGTTTGCGGCCTTTCTATATTACTGAGTGGGCAATGTGGAACTCTGAATGTTCAAATCTTTCACCCAGATCAGATGCCAAATTTAATCAGGGTGACTCTGCAGTAGGTCCAAGTTGAAATGGTTTGTTCTGAAATTAGTACAGTTCCAACACTGTGGTCAGTGCAAATCTTTAAAATTTAACCTTTCCACCCACAGCGAAATTCCCTTCTCTGCTTCTGTTGAAAAGCTTCCCTTCCTAAAACCTTTTCCATTTTCATTAACTGAAGTATGGCTGCTCATACTTTGACAGCAGTTGCTACAAATTTGCTGCAAATATATACTAGGTCAGGTGTGTCAAACTCGCAACAACATGTTATCACATGATGTATTGCAACTTCCCCCCCTTTGCTAAAACGGGGGTGAGGGTGGCCAGCGTGTGAGGCATCCATCCTGCGGGCCATGAGTTTGACACCTTTGTCGTAGGTTGTTTTCAGGCAAAACAAATACATGTCACAACATTGCAAGTCACGATTACAAACTCAGATTTATTCATTTTCTTTTCATTTTGCATCAAGGTTTTATTTCTTCTCAGCTTACACTTGCATAAGAATGCAAGTCAAGTGGAAGCTCTTCTCATAGAGGGAAATTTTATTAGGGCTTTGTTTGACAAACTTTCTTAGCTTTTTCTGTATCTTCCTGCTGGAACTGGCTGCCTTAGCAAAAAGCAGTCACTCAGTCTGAGATTGGGACAAACCAGTGGTGGGTTGCTATCGGTTTGCCCCGGATCGGGCCAACCGGTAGCGGTGGTGGTGGGAGGCTCTGCCCACCCACCCGGATGTCACTGCACATGTGCAGAAGCATTGCGCATGCGCTCGAGCACCCGCGCGTCCACAAGCGAACAGGTAGCGACGGGATTTGAATCCCACTACTGGGACATGCCAACTTCTTTCATTCAGCAGTCAACCTGGAATGGATTGTTTTACCCATCACATCTCAGCACTCAACCTCTTAAACTTCAAGATCTCCCCATTTATTCAGTAAGTGGTTATGAAGAACCTAAGAAGAAATGTGTCTCTGTTCATTTGAGACCAAGCTGGAACTTGTAAACAATTCTTCTACATTCTTTTATTGCTATATTCCCCAGAAATTAGTTTTCCATTAGTAATTGAGCCTTTAAATCTTTGAAGGCTTTTGTTTTCACCTTCATTCCTGGAATATAACACTGTTTTTTAAGTGTTTGAATGTTTTAAAGCATGAGAAATCAAGGAGGGAATCAAAAACCAAAACTGGTTTTCATATTTCTGTTACGTTTAAATTGAATTAGATAAAGGGTTTAATGATCATAGATATTAATTTTAATAGATGAAAATATTTGATATTTTTAATAACAAGGAGGAATGATATTACTCTAACATAACAAGGTTTATATGAGAAAATTATAATTATTAGATCGCTGAAGCCTAAAACAATCTGCCAAGATATGGAAGAAAGAAGTTGATAACTGTTTAAAAAGAAAACATGGACTGATTCCCTAAAACAATCTGTCCTTCATAAACATGGTGAGGGAGATATGAATCTGAACCTTGTGAAGAGTTATCATGTGCCAAATACTTTGGAATCTTATTTAAATGTTAAATCATGATGGAATATACTTGATCACAGGACATAATATTGTTATTCCAATTAGCAATGGAAAAAACTGTCATATTTTGGATCAGAAAATATCACATTATTCAGTTTGGAATATCTGGTTGGGAGAGAAACAAATCTGATTTATAAATATTTAATTTTCTCCATATAATACTGCCTATTTTTTAAAACTCCAAATGTATACATTTTACAACGGGTCTTAGGAATTAGTTAAAATGATAAATGTGATGTGAAATAACATTACAAAACTACTGTCCTTAGTATTTTGGTTGCAATTTAGTTTCTTTGGCTACCTGGAGATGGCAGCATAGCAGTAAAGAAAGAATACTTTTTTATGAGATCAGCGTGATGTTAATGAGGAAAAACCCCACCTGTATTTCATTAACTGACATTAATTTACAGCTCAATTGAACCCAGCTAGCTAATTCTTTATTAAGAATTGGTTAACTGGGTTCAACTGAGCTGTAAATACAGTAGAGCAGAAAAGGCTAATATAATATAAAGTCCTGCTGATGACGGGAAAAGAGTCATAGATAAAGAAGATAAAGAGACAAAAGCATATATCTGTCCTCTTTCTGGTTATTTTCCTTCACAGTGTGAATAATGGAAAGTAATTTAGGCCATTGTTAAGGTCTGTCTAAATTTTGGGTTCAACTCTCCTTGAGTTTGGGTATGACCAGGGAGAATAAGAAATTTCTTCTCTGTGAAGCAATGCCTCCTGAATTTGTTCATGACATAGCTCCAAATCAGTGGTGGGTTCCTCCCGATTTGGCCCAGTTCTCCGGAGCTGGTAGCAGTGACGATATGACCTCACCAAACCAGTTCTTCCCCCCTTGCTCCCCCTGCACCCCCACTTCCCCACCCCCGCGTTATTCTTACCTTTTATTTGGCCCCACCCCCAATCTGTTGCTGCCTCCTGAGTCCCAGCTGATGGCTAGAGGGAAAAAAACTGTTTAAACTCTTGCTGTGGGGCTTCAAAGGGCCGCCCTACAGCTGATCAGTGTTAAGAGAAAACAAATGAGTAGACCAGTGCCTGCAAAAATACATGAGTAGATCAGTACCTGCAAAAATACATGGGTAGACCAGTGCCTGCAAAAAATAAATGGGTAGATTGGTACAGCTCTGCAAGCAGTTAAAAGCTTGGTAGACCAGTACCTCTGCTAAATCCTAAACAATTATGACATGACCATCAAGCCATGCCCACAAAATAAGCCACGCCCACAGAACTGATAGTAAAATTTTTAGAACCCACCCCTGCTCCAAATGTTCTCTCACTCCATCCTATTTTAAGTCACAATTACCATCAACCATTTTAAGGGTGTTTATTTCATATTCATGAAAACAGGTTTAAATGAAGAGAGTTGCCTTACCGAAGGCCAATTCATTATTTATAACTTTGATAAAACATAGAATAACATAGTTGGAAGGGAACCTGGAGGTCTTCTAGTCCAACCGCCTGCTTGAGCAGGACACTCTATATATGATTTCAGACGAATGGCTATCCAGTCTCTTCTTAAAAGCTTCCAGCAATGTGGTACCCACAACTTCTGATGGCAAGGCAATTTCTCACTGCTAGAAAATTTCTCCTTCGTTCTAGACTGCTTCTCTCCCATCCCATTCTCAGAAATCACAAAGAAAATCCTTTTGTCAATGGTTGATTCCAATATAAGTCTCCAATTTTTATTCATTCTGTCAGAAGCTTCAGCATTAATTTTTCTGTTTTGTTATTTCTCCTCAGATCTTCATTGTTGCAGAAAAAGACCTCAATTGATAACAAGTAATGTATGCATGCCATGTTTTGAAGGTTTCTTTTTTCTTTTTCTTCTAACCTTATACTTCGACAAGAATTCTGCCATCCGTACCTATGTTATTTTTTCCCAATATATCTATTGCAGTTGGCCTTTTTAGCTGGATGGTGGCACAATACAACGAAGGGAGAAATTTAGTTCTTAATGTTCTGTCATGCAGAATTTCAGAACTTTGTGACCTGATGGATATTATGTTGCTAGGATTTTCTGTCACTAAATGCTCCCCTGGCATCTTGCAAGTTTCTGCTCATGTTATTAATGAAAATATCTAACCACCTTGCTTCTGTCAGTCTTTATTTTTAAAATTGCCTTTATTTTTTTCCAAGCATCGGTGTCTTCCCAGTGATTCTTGCCAATGCTTTAGGTGTCCACCATATTTAAATGCCAGCTTTATTTTTGCTATTTGCAATGAACAATCTACTTTTATTTCCTCTCTGTTGAATGATTTATTCTTCTTGGAACCCAACAATTCTCTCCGGCGTTATAATGAATTTCTCTTTGCCCAGCCTTTCTGATAGTCCAGTCATATGTCACACCTTGAGAAACTATGTCTTGACATTACATAGCTTCGTTATCAGTATGATGTCTTTTCACTTTAATATTTTTTATCTAAAATTACTTGCTCCCAAGTAGCAGATATTTCTTTTTATTTCAAGGTCAGAGTCACCAGCATTTTATGTTTTGAACCTAGGGCGTTAGTTTTGTCTGTTGATATCAACTTGGTGTGTATGTGTGTGCTTAATATCAAGCAACAGACCAATTTTTGCACTCTCTTTCACCTCCAACCTCCACCTCTTCCTTGCTTCTAGCCATTAAAATGCCTCCTTAACTCAAAGACATAATTTCCTGAGATAGCACAGCAATCATGTGAGCCTAGAGAAAGATGCAGCTTCTTTAAAGTGCTGCTGATAGGCTAGAGAGGGTGTCCATGCTGGATCTAAAGCATATTTTCTTGTTCAAATACAAGTAGCTGCCAATTCCTAGTTTAGCATTACCTAGGAACTCAACCTGTGGTCCTTATAAGGAGAAAGCTACAAGTTCATGCTAAATCTATAGCAAAGGAATTAATCTTTATTGATACCATTTGATTCACACATTGATTTGATTTACATTATGTTATCATAACTGATCGAAAGAAAAAAATGCATTCTATGTTGCGTTGCAGCACTATATGAAAGCTGTTTGTATCCCATAAATAGGTAACGTGGTATTTCCCCCCTCCCCAATTTATATCCTGCCACATGTTTTTAAAGCCTCGGGGCAATTTTGCTTTGTCTGCTTGAAAATAAAATCAGGTGCTTAGTTAGGTATGGTTTTAAGTTTAACAGGAAAGGGTTTGTTTTTCTTTAAATAAAATCTGGATTTAATCTCGGTGTGAGTGCAACTGTTAAAAATTTACTTAGTAGAAAGTGTATTTAATTAATTTGTGCATCGTTGGATGTAAGCGTCATTGTGTTAGCTTTTGTCCTGTCTTCGACATTTTCAGTTTTAAACAGACCATAAACAGCATTTTAACTATATATTCTATAGATTTTATAGTTATAGAAACAATGGAAAAATAGTTAACTTCTCATGTCTAATAAATGCACTATGTCTTCCCTTCCTGTCTAACAATTACACAGTAAAAATGATACTACCTTTGTAAATAATTGAGAGTTCTCATAGATTAATTGTACTACTCATAATCATTCTAATAGTTTCTATTACTGAAACAAACCATGCCCTATATGGCACCAAATATGATCATACCAATTTTGAAATGATCCACCTTCAACTCAGCAGACTATTATACAATGTTAGGTACTTTTGTTTTGTTGGTTTGGATGCATTAGGCTTAGAAAATCTTAAATTGGGCTATTTGGGTCCTCTGAAAATTATAGTTACTATACATTTTATGTAAAAAAAAGGTTACTATACTAAATAAAAGCCACTTATATTAGAAGTAGAATTTTATATATTGCAATTTTGAACGTTATTATTTTGAGGTGTAAAACAATGAATAAAAAATAGGTCAGGCAATGCCACTACAGTATATTCAAGTCGTATGCATAGCTACTAAAAAGCAGAGAAACAGATTATTAGTCTCACTGAATTGCCAAGGACTTAATCCCAATTATGTTTTTGAACTGTAGACATAGAGTTAGATTGAAAGAATTTATTGAAATTAAATCCAGTTCTCCTGTCCAATTCTAAAATAGGTCCAACACATTAGCTTTTGCTAGCCAAAAATTGAATGAGGATGAAATTTGAAATTAACATAAACCTGCTTGTGTATTAGTACCTTAACCACATAAAAACATACTTGGAATTGTTTTCAATAGACATTTATTATTTACTCTTATGTTTGTATTCTAAGGCATCAATTTAATGTTACGGTTTGAGTGAAAGCTCTCATTGCTTTTATAAAAGGTTTTTCAATTCATCCATTGTGGCAATTTTAAAAAATGCCACAATGAAAAATGGCAATATAAGTTCTAATATCTGGGCAGAGATGGAGTGGAAAAAACAAAGCAGTATCTTTTCATCCAAATGTTGGGTATACAATATGAATAGGTCCTTTTGAAGTTAATAACATGCTGTGAGAATTGAATGACTCTAAGTATCAAGCTAGGGAAGAAATACCTTTTATATTATTATTGGATAACTCTAGCTTTATCAGAAAATTTGCTCTTCACCACCATTCTGAAATGCTGCAATTTAAAGCAAAGAAGGTTTAATGGAAATCATGAAATTAAGATGATGATTGAAAAGAACTTAGAAAATTGCACTTTGTGCTAAAACTCCATTTAGTCGTTATCTGCAGGTTTGGGGAGCTATACAGAGAGAACCTAAGAGATGGGGAAGCTCAAGAGAAAGACTCTCACTGAAAACTGTAAAGAGGAAGCTAATTGAAATGTTCCGGAAAATGCACACTTTTTCCTGTAGTTCCCAATCTATATTGATTAAATAGCTGAAACCTACAAAACTTATCAAGCTAATGAAAATGCCACTGAAATGAAATATGACCAATAGTTGTCATAAAGCTTTGAAGACATTGTTCTTATATGCACGTGGATCAAGATGATGATGATGATGATTTTAAATGCTGGCGTTTAAATATTTGGATGTAGGTCCAAGACTCATTTGCACAATTTTGAAGATCACTTTGCATCTCACTCGGATGGCTGAACATCAGCCTTACCTTTTGTGATAGGTAAGCAACTTATCAGCAGTTGTATATAATTTTGAGAGAAGGTTCATAGCAAGTTGGACAGGAATGTGAAATGTGCAAAGCAATGTGAACTTTTGGGTCTCCTCCAGTGGTGGGATTCAAGTAATTTAACAACTGGTTCTCTGCCCTAATGATTTCTTCCAACAACCAGTTTGCCAAACTGCTCAGAAAGTTAACAACCGGTTCTCCCGAAGTGGATGAATCCAGTGGTGGGATTCAGCCAGTTTGCACCACTTCGGGAGAACTCTGACTGGATGGTGCGGAATGGAAGGATTTATACTCCTTGGAGACAGCTGGTCATTTGCATTCTTTTAGCAAATGATTAAGGCCACCTGGAGGTTTATCTGTGTGATCAAGGTCACCTGAGTGGTGCAAATGGCTGTGGAGCCTTCTTGGAACTGTTGAAAAGACTGTGTTGTAGACTGGAGATAGTCCACTTTTCTCTTGAAAAAGCACCTTTGGGACAACTATGACCTGGATGACTGAGAATCTCCATAGACAAATGGATATAATTAATTACTTGTCTGTCAATTAAATATTTCATCTAGATTTTGTTCTTGAAAAGCTAAGCAGAGTTATTGACACTTAAATAGGACACTCATCGTCTGGTTCTGACATCTGGAAACAACACAGGTATAACATAGATTGAAAGTAAAATAAAACTTAAAAGAAGAAGAAACTATTTATTTATTTGTCAAACACGTATAAGATTACAGATCTCATGATTCACCATATGTGTCCTTTAGTGTCAGCAGCTTTTAGCAATTCTGAGATTGTTGACTGCTTCTGTCAGTTTTAGCACTTTAATGGTTTCTCTGCAATACTCTTCAGCGTTTTATGCAAAATGAGGAACTTTTGCTCTGAATCCTTAACTTCTTTTTAACAATAACACAAAGACTGGTATAACAGCTTTTCCACAGCACGGAAATGGCTTTTAGAATTATGGATAATAATATTAACAAAGCCCACTTAATCCTGTGTCAGTTCTAATTAAGAAGACTACATTAGCTATTTCCTTTTTGTTTCATATTGTTCCTATACATGGCCTCTGATTAATGATCCACACAGGAAGAGACAGATATATATTGCTGGGAAATTATCTATTTAGCAGATTTATCCAAATAATTATGGATGTGTATAGTAGCTTCAGATCATACACAATACACAGTACACAACTCAAGCAATTTCTTTTTTTTTTGGACCTCTTGCTCCCTAAAAGACAGTTGTGTAATTAGATTGTTGTCCTTGCCCTGTGAGCTGTCATGCTTATCTACGGAACTACTACCATCTTTCCAGTCATGCATACATTTCAAATGGCAGCCAGTGTGGTAATAGTAGCAGTAGCAGCAGCAGCTACAGCAGCAGCAGCAAAGGGATTAAGGTGAACAGATTAAAATGGACATTTGCCTAGGGTAAGCTATTGGCAATTGATCCTTTAGTCACAATAACTTCTTTTACTAGTCTCCATTTCAAAAGACACTCCCAGAATATGTTAGAATTCAGGGATGTCAAACTCGGGGCTTCACATCGTCATGTGACATATCACGACTTTTCCCCCTTTGCTAAAACGGGGTAGGCGTGGCCAGCATGGGATGCATCCTGCCTGCAGGCCGCAGGTTTGACACCCCTGTTTAGATATTTGATTACTTAAACTGAGGTCTAGAAGGAAATTATGCCTGTATGATGAAATTCCCACTTAGCAGGCAATCAGAACTTATTTTGGGTGATCTCCAAAAACTAAGCAGTAGTTACTACTTAGTGATGGGCCAAAATGGAAGTAGAAACTTCTTAGAAGAAGAAAGTGGCAATCCATTTTTGTGTTTTTTTCAAGACTCCAAGAAGGTGTCAAGGCATTCATCAGGAGGCACACTCAAGCCAGAGATTTTTTGATATGGATTGAACTTGTTTGATAAACTATTATTTTAAAGGGGAAGAAGACAGGATGAAGTATAAGGTTAGCCAATGCTCCTCCAAACTATTTTCTTTTCCTACTTTTACTTGTCTGTTCCCATGATTGGAACTTTACAAGATAACACAAAGGATTCAGAATGTACTCTTCTTATTGGGATGAATGAGATAGGCAATAATCTTGGGAGAAAATAGTCTTCAAATAAGCCCATCCTTTGCCATGTAGGGGAGTATAGCGGGCTTTAATGAGAAATTCTCTAGTAAAAGCTCTATTCCCCACACTGCTGAATTCTGGCTCAGGTCTGTTCTGTTCTGGATGGTCTTCCAGGGCAGCCCAGTAGATTGTGTTGCAATAATCCAGTCAAAGATAATTAAGATATGAGTGAGAAGAGCCAACCCAATTTAGCAGGAGGCTATAAGGAAAGGCAGGATAAATAGTATAGTAAGAGACTCACAGATAATTGAAATAAAGAAGAGAGTACCGAAGAAGTTAATACTTTCTTAACACAACAGATGCATGTTAACATATTAATAAAATAAACTAACAACGTTTTTGTTTCCCTAATATTTTTAACTATTTCTTGAAAGATATTTGATTTTGAGGTTGAATTTGATTTAATTTAATTTAATTTAATTTCCAATTTATATACCGCCCTTCTCCCTGAGGACTCAGGGTGGTGTACAGCCAGAATTAAGAACATGCAATGCAAATATTAAAAACAATTAAAATATATATACATTTGGTCCAAAAAAATTTAAAAATCACAAACCAATTAAAACATTTAAAATTTAAAATTCCTTCTTAAGCCTTGATGTGATTATAGTATAATTTATCATTGTTTGTTCTATTTTTTTTTCAATTTCAACTATTCTTTGATTTTGACTGTAACATATGCCAATATGGGTGCCATCAGGAAAAGAGAATATTTATAAACATAGAAATAAATATATATTGGGGTTTTTTTTTCCCTGGGTGGCTTAAAACAGGGGTGTCAAACTCGTGATGACACATTGTCGTCATGTGATGTATTGCAACTTTTCCCTTCTTTGCTAAACTGGGGATGGGCGTGGCCAGCACTAACGCATCCAGCCTGTGGGCCACGAGTTTTACACCCCTGACTTAAAAGAACAGTACATTATAAATAATTAAATAAATAAATAAATAAATGTATTGTTTCTTTCAATCACTAGCACATTTTAATACAGATAGTCATAGCTCAATGTATCCAATTATAACTGACAACTCAGTCACTAAGCATAGCAATCGTTAAGGGGACAATCATGTGACCAAGGCAGGTTTATGATCTCATTTCCCTTTGGCTTCTAAATGAAGCACTGGGGTCACTAAATGGAACACCACATGACCCTGATTTACGATTTAACTTCTGCCTTCTCTGTTAACTTTGCTTGTCTCAAGCCAGTTGTAAAGCACATGAATGGTGATCAAGTGTGAGACACTTTGATGGTCATTAATGGGAGGATTTGTCGCAAAGTTATTTTTTTACGCTGTCAACACTAACTGCGACAATTGGTAAGCAAGGACTACCTGTAACAAAAATAATGTGATTTTAAAAGAGACTGAATATATACAATCAGTGGCTTTGGATTTCATTGTGTAACAATAAAAAAAAAGTTTTTACTGGATTTATCTTCACCATATTCTTTTCAGCACCTAGTTAAAGATTCTAATTATATTTCTGGTACTTCAAAGTCATGATCAAAATATGTGAAGGACCTCACTTTTCATCTTATTGATGAAACCTCTTCAGAGGTCCCCCCCATCTAATTAGTAGACGAGATATGTTTACGAGATATGCTGTGTGACTACAAGGGAAGTCTACTAACTCAAAAATATTTTGCTGCATCTCTGAGAGGCAATTGTTTAAAATGTCATACTATGCCGTTCAGAAATCCCATTAGTGAAACCGAAGTACATTGTTTCACTCCACCGAGTTAGTGAAATGTTGCCAGTGAAATCTGCATTTTCTCTGCTGCGTTTCATTATGGCATTTCTGCCTTTTCCTAAGGAGACAAGGATGCTGCTGGAATGTGTGCGTTGTTTTCTTGAAAACACTTATATCACATTGGAATTAATTTTGAAATTATCACTACTTCCTTGTGGTTTTGGCACTCCGGAGCCCTCTGCCTTATTCAGTCAAAATTTAGCTCCTTTGGTCTTCATTTTTAGTCTGTCGCCATCCTTCAGATATCTGTTGCAATCAAATGGTACTAATTTTCAGATTCTGCTTCCCATAAACAAATTGAGTAATGATTTCATCTATGCACAGAATACCCAAGCAATCAGAATTCCAGGATAAATTATTTGAAAAGTTCGAGGAATAGCTCTTAGTATTGCAAACTATTGTTGCTGGAAATGACAAAATAGGCTCATCATGTTCCCATAGTTTTGACAAGTGGTAGAGTCCAGGGATGAAATCTAAAATTTGTTACTACTGGTTCTGTGGGCATGGCTTGGTGGTGGTGAGGTAATGTGACTGGGTGGGCGTGGCCAACTTTTTTTTTTTTTACTTTTAAAAACATTTTTACTACAACCTTAAGAGGTTGCAGGAAAAAATGCTTTTAAAAGCCTCTGACGATCAGGCAACTCACCTGGGATCGTCAGAGGCTTCTAAAAGCATTTTTTTCCTATAACCTCTTTGGTTGAAGCCTCTGACAATCCCAGCTGAGCTACGCGATCATCAGAGGCTTTTTTTTTTTTACTTTTAAAAGCATTTTTTCAGCCGAAGTGGTCGAATCGTGATCCGGTCTGAACCGGGAGCATTTCACCCCTGGTAGAGTCACACAGGAAAATAAACTTTATGTTTATTGCATTTTTTTCTCTCTGCCTGATTTCTAATATCATACATATCTCTTATGTGTTGAGCAGGACCTAAGAGAATAAACTGATAAAGTTATAATATATTCCAGGAATAGATTATATGATTGAACGTGTATTTTCCATTATACCCATCATGTTCAGCAGAACTACTTGAACTAAAATGATGAAATGCATATTTTAAAAATCTTTGTTGTTGTTTCATGCACAGATCCCAGCTGGCAGAAAAATGTTTAAAGTTCATAAACTTTTATTAAGATATAATGCTTCCCCTGTTAATTTTAGAAAGCTGTAGATGTGAATTTTAGATGTTTTACAAAACTATTTGTTTTATTTATAATGTTGTTTACAACACCAAGCTGTTTTCCAGCTATTAACCTGCCTTTGAGGAACCATAATTTTATATTAATTTATACATTAAATCTGAATCAGATTGTGCTATGTATAAGAAAAAAAAATCTAATTTACAGATTTGCTTAAAACAAACCTACTGTACATCCTACCCTAAATCTAAAATGCTAGAAAATCTTTGTCCCATTTTTTGTGAGACTGCCCCAATGATACTAAAAAAAAGAGGAATTTCTGCTTTAGCTGTCTACAACAAACATAATTGTCAGCTTTCTTAACTGTCTGCTGAGTTTAATGCCTCATTATTTTCACAAAAGTGCACATGACGCCTTTAGAGAAACATTTTTGTTGAATATCAAAAACACATGGTTTAAGGAATAAAAACTCAAATTAATGGATAGAAAAAAAAATTCTCTCACACCATAAAGAGTGTTAACTTGTTTTATTTTAATTTTATGTATATATGATCACAGAGTTTGAATGTGAATGAATCTGTTTACCATATAATTCTTTAAAAAAAATACAATCAGCAGGATTCAGAGCGACTATAAAAATTTAGTTCTTTAACAAAGAGGCCTCAAAAAGTGTTCTCATGCTTGAGGTAACAGTATACTGGTAGTCTGTCCTCTTTTATGACATTGTTTGTATCATGGCAATTGAGGGTACCTTGTCACTTTTGAGGAAAGTTTTCTGTCTCAGTTATGGATTGGTGTTCTAATGCTTTATTAAAATGGAATATTGGTGTCATTTGAAATAAATTCAAAACAGTATGGAGTCTTTACTTCAGATACCAAAGATTTTTAAGTAACCAAAATAACAGATATGCATCCACGATATGCCTCTCCTTTCTCTCTCATAAACCTAGCTGACTATGTATTATTTATTATTCTTTTATTTTCTTCCCCTTTATACTTACAGAATGCTTAAACTTTACAAAACTGTAAAAAGTAAAAAGTTTAATAATATAAATGAAAAAGCTTGGATAGAGAGGAAGATTTTGAGCTTCTTTCTGGAGATGGAAGGAGTAGGGGATATATGCATTTCTTGAACCAGTCCATCACTTGGGAGCATCATAAGAGAACACACCTTCTCCAATATGTCCAACAAGTGGACCTCTTATGTGTTGATATCCTTAGGAAGGTGTTTCTTGCCAGTCTTAGTATCTGGCTAGGTTCAGTCAAGCTAAATCTTTAAATTATGAAGCTGCATAGGACTTTCAAAGTTTGAATGAGCTTCTGTTTCCTCAAAATAATAGTTGATAACTTGATGCTACATGGACACTAGTGTAAGGAAATTCTTTTGATGTCTGTGAATCTCTTTATCCTACCTGATTTTGTTATTGATACTTTAATTAAAAACAAATCTAGGCTTTTTCTTTTCAGATAAAATGTCAGCTTCACCATTACTTTTAAAAGAATGCTTTCGTGCCCCACATGGCATTCTTAGTAAGTAAAAATATTGGGTGGTTACAACCCAGTGCTTTGTTTGGAAATGTGCCCACTAGCTGAAGTGGAAAGAGTTGCTAAAGGAAGTTGCAGGGAACATCCTCAGCAATTTCTTTTCTGACAAATGGGTGCCCTGTGGCTGATCATTCAACTGTAGCAGCCATTTTATGAACAAGGAAACTCTCCTATGGAAACTTTTAGGACAGCATCCTCCAGGTCTCAGAAGTGATTAATTAATTCAAAAATAAATGTACTCTTTTTAAAAATAATTTCTCGTTTTCCTTTTTTCCACCCTTTTCTTCTTTTGGGCAAGATGACAATTCAATTGCATTTTGCTGTGCTTTTGTCGATGTTGCTTGAATAGCTTGTGAAATGAATTATTGAAGTGTTAACTCAGGAACTAGTTGGAATATAATCCTCACAAAGAGTTGCTAAAAGGCAACTCTTTGATAAAATCTGTCAATGCATTAAATTTCAAACCAACAGTCTTTCAAAATTCTCCATCAAGCTTTTTGGCAGCTGAATTGGGTGGATGTCTTCTCATCATTTCTCAGGGGATACATAAATTTTCAATTGATTTATCAGAGGCAGGACTTTCCCTTACTACATTAGTAACCTTAGTAGTGAAAAAGGAACAATGGGCTAGATAAACATGATATTGTCCTGTAGGAACAAAACCATGGGAAGCTATAGAGATTGCAGGCTAGTGGCATGATGATTGCATAAGTCTCTGGCTAGGACTGCTTATAGTTTTGTTGGCTGAAGCATTGACTTAAACAAATTTTTGTGGGGTGAATCTTTGGCCCAAATAGACATCAAAAGCTTTAGAAGAAACAAATGACAGCTAAAATGATTTATGATGCACCAAGCTCTCACCTTGTATCCATTATAGGCCTGTTCAGAGCTCAAACACAGAATCTATGACCTTGGTATGAAAAATTAATATTTGATATCTCTACAATAATGAACTGTCAGTCTCTTTACCATCCCTCAATATTTTTATCATTTATCTTGTGCAATAGGATGATTTTCACGCTGTCGTGCTTGGATGCACTCCCAACAATGGTTACTAGGAGAACTGAATAGCGTTCCACATCCAGAACGTTTATGTGTCTGTTCAGATTTCCAAGTTGGGACTTGGAAATCCAAGTAGTATGTACAGAGGTGGGTTTCAGCAGGTTCTGACCAGTTCTAGAGAACCAGTAGAGGTTCTCTAGAATTTTGAGTAGTTCGGAGAACCAGTAGTAAAAATTCTGACTGGCCCCGCCCCCATCTATTTTCTGCCTCCCAAGTCCCAGCTGATCCGGAGGAAATGGGGCTTTTGCAGTAACCTTCCCCTGGAGTGGGGTGGAAATGGAGATTTTACAGTAACCTTTCCCTGCCACGCCCACCAAGCCACGCCCACTAAGCCATGCCATGCCCACCAAGCCATGCTCATACAACCGGTAATAAAAAAAATTGAAACCCACCACTGGTATATATACTTTTGAAGTGCCCTATTTGTCAAACTTGGAGGGTAGAGTTAACTTCCCCTTTTATTATAAGTTACCAGACCAATATCACATGACAAAAAACATTACTTTCTAAAGGACCAACGTTAGGAGGTTTCTAGAGTGGTGTCCAAATTTTGCAAAGACAAACTTACTCAAACTGACCATATTCTATAGATGCTTAGTTTTGCATATAAATAGATTTAATTGAATGTTTGTATTTTATATGCTTTGCTCAACCTTTTGTATTGCTTTGATTTATGATTGGGTATTTTAATAAATAAAATACATTTAATAAATCCTCATATATTCACATTCTTTGGCTACATTATAATTAATCCAAGAACGCCATAATCTATTCATTAGAATTTATACATAAATTATACATAATTCTTCTCTGAAAGGAAAGAATTTGTTAGAATTGTTATAATTTATCTAACAATTTTTCATTCATAAAATTGAATAAGAACTAGAAGAAAAAAATCCAAGACTTAATTCAAGGCTTAATTAACTCAAGACTTCCTTTTTCAGATATTCAAAAAATGTAGAGTTTAACAGGGATATGGAAATTTGCTGCACCCAAAATGGAATTTCTATTCCTGCAATTATATGGGATGCCTTGTTATGGCTAAGAATGTATAACCAATTATAGGAAGAATCTTTTGTTCCAATCATTGCACTCCATGTAGGAAAGCTGGCATTGGATTAGTAGAGAATTGAGTGCTACATGAATTAACAATGTTTGCATAAATTTGACTAGAATTGGTTGTCAGGATTGGCTTATCCACAGGCAAACTAGATGGTTACCCATGACCCCAAATTTCAAGAAGGGGAAAAAGAATGTCAGGCTACCAATTGTATGATTTGTCTAGAATGCTGATGGTCAGTTGTTGGCTGCTGGGGCTGATCTTGGTGCTTTACTTCCTTTATTTTACTTCCTAAAAAGTAAATAACACATGATGTCACAATCTTCTGTTTATGGATTGCCTAATTCTGTGATGGCGAACCTATGGCAAGTGTACCAGAGGTGGCATGCAATGCCCTCTGATGGCACGCGAGCCGTTGCCTCAGTTCAGCTCTGCTGTGCATGCGCGCTTGCTGGCACTCCCACTGGCCAGCTGGTCTTTGGGTCTCTGCCATGCATGCATGGGGGTGGGGCACATGCGGGGGGCATGACACATGTGGGGGGCATGGCACATGCATGGAGCATGTGCATGCACGGGGGCATGTGCATGTGTGGGGGCGTGGCACATGTGCGGGAGCGGGGGCATGCCGGGGCGTGTGTGCATTGCATTTTGGGAGTTCAGGCATACATGTGTGCATTTGCACACACATGCACGTGCTTTGGGCACTCAGTCCAGAAAACTTTAACCATCACTGGCCTTCTGCTACCTCTTACGTTCAGTAACCAATCTGAAGTCCAGTTTGAGCCTGGGAGCATAATGATCATGTAAATATAACATTGCATAGCCATTTTGAAGCTGAATTATAAATCATTTGCATTGTATAATTTTTAATAATGTATTCTAAATGATAATCCAGTAGTTCCTGGTGTTAAGGCAAGTTGTTTGAATAAAATACATGCTTCTTAAAAGGGAGAAAGAAGAAACAGTAACATGATAGTCACCTTTACTATGCTGTGAAATCATAGCAATTTTTATTTATATATTACAAAAATATTTTGACAAAATAATGTTAGAGAGCATCTTTTTTATCATTAATCTCATAAGAATGACAAAATCTAGTGAGAAAACCACCCCAATATTGTTGTTGTCATTTATAGGTGTTAAGAGCTGAGAGTTGTTGTTGTTTTTTAAAGATACAGTGTTGGATTTTGATGGGGTAATAAAACACTGGGGCCACAGCAGAGCTTAATATAGCATTAGCAATAGCAGGTAGACTTATATACCACTTCATAGTGATTTACAGCCCTCTCTAAGCGGTTTAAAGAGTCAGCCTATTGCCCCCAACAATCTGGGTTCTCATTTTACCCATCTCGGAAGGATGGAAGGCTGAGTCAACCTCAAGTCTGGTGAAATTTGATCTGCCAAACTGCTGGCAGCCGGTGATCAGCAGAACTTACAACAATGAAAACAATCACATTGATTATACAAAAGGAAATAATAATGTGTCAAAATTTGCTATCTGAAGAGTTGAAAAAAAATTAAGGATAAAATTTAGACACTTGTGCAAATAATATTTATAATGCACTTGGGTTTGTCTTATTCAAAATCACATAATTTCTAAGATAGTTTTGCAGACGGGCACTTAACAAAAGACATTAGAAATAATTTAAATATGTATATGTTTGTTTTACTTTGGTATTTTAAAATATAAAAAGGAAGAAAAAACATCCAGGTAGATCATTATTTTTATTGAACTATAAGAGACTCTTGTCACTTTAAGGCTGTTTATGAAACTTTAGCCCATGTGCCTCAAGTTTGAATTTAAAATCAACAGCATCTCAAAACAAGCAATACCACGCATAGCCATTAAAAATAATTATCAGCAACATTCAAGGAATAGATCAATTTATTCTACAGCTTGTGCAACCCACACTGAAATTCACACTGGGAGGGAGGGAGGGAGGGAGGGAGGGAGAGAGAGAGAGAGAAAGAAAGAAAGAGGGAGAGATAGAGAGGGAGGGAGAGAGAGAAAAAGAGAGGGAGGGAGAAGGAGAGGGAGTGAAAGAGGGAGGGAGGAAGGGAGGGAGAGAGAGAGATAAAGAAAGAAAGAAAGAAAGAAAGAAAGAGGGAGAGATAGAGAGGGAGGGAGAGAGAAAAAGAGAGGGAGGGAGGGAGAAGGAGAGGGAATGGAAGAGGGAGGGAGGGAGGGACGGGGAGAGAGAGAGAGAGAGAGAGAGAGAGAGTGAGAGAGAGAGATCCTTATTTTTTTCAGTTGGAAGGTTTTTCAAATATTTGATTTAAGTTAGTTAAATAAACCTTGGCAAGATTGGGACAAAGAGGTCCTAAACCACTCTTTTTATTTTTTATCTAACAAAGATATTTGTAAGAGAAATTTCTTTATAGCATCCCTTTCCAACCTGGTTCCATGATTGCTTACTCATAGGTCAAGACATCTGGAATTAGAGAAGTCTGATTTACAATCTCACAATCCAATACGTATTTTCTGAAAATGAAAAATGGCTTAAATCTAAATGAGTTTTGGTTCAATTGAGGTCAAAATATTTGTTTATCCTAATCTCACACACATTTTGGAAAGGCCAACTCCCCTCCCCCCCCCGGATGTTTTAAATTAATTAAATTGGTGTCATTTAATTTTCCCAGACAATTTTATACTTGATGGATCCCAAGATTCTGTTAAAAACAAACAAATAAAGAAAACCCAAGCTTGATTCCATTCATTGATTGGTTGTTGTACTTGACTGAAGTAGTCAAAAGTTCTTCATTAAATTCCTCTGTCATTTGTATCATCTTCCAACTCTGAAAACACAGACTCCTAGGAGTAAATCCCACTAAATTAATTAGCATACTTTTCAGTTCAGATGTAGAATTTATGTGAATGTGTGTGTGTGTGAGTGAGAGAGAGAGAGACTTTGTGATTAGAAGCATGTGAAAAAATAAACGCCGGAATAAAATTTTCAAAAGCATGTTTTCAATAAGTGGACCATTATACCTCAAGAATGTTGGGAAGATGGTTCTTTGTCGACAAATGATCACAGATCTTTTATAAGGTAAAACACAGAATGCTGAATTCTGTGTCAACTATGTCTGAAATTTTACAAGATTTCTTTAATATTATGATTTGTCCTGTAGAAAACAAAATAAACAACCATCAGCTCACTCATTTTAGAACAAGCTGAATGTTGCATTAAAAAAAAATGAATGGAACATGTTTTTGACTTTTCTGAAAAGATACGAAGTCATGTGAAACAGAAATAGTTTAACTTATTTTAACACACTTGAGAAAGAATAATATTTTTATGCATTCAGAAGAATCAGGTTTTCTTGCTTTTCCTGATACTGTTCTCCCTATATTTTCAGACCATAAACATCCCAGTTTTATTGTGGACACATATTTTATTAAGGTGTGCTTTTCAGAGGAGCAATCCTTGACTTATGACCACTATTACCTAATAAATGTTTGAAATTAGGATGGACCTCCCCTGAGGAACTTATGATCTTTGGAGTAAATCATAAGTACTCCAAACTTTGGGGCTACAATGGCTGTGCACACCTCTCGGTTCATGTGATCACATTTTTGACACTTTGGCAACTGATTTATCATTATGGTCGTTTCTAGCATCCCACAGTTTGTGACTTTTTTGCCAGTTTCCAGTGCTTGCAGTTTCTAGCAAAAAAAAAAAAAAGTTAATTGGGGAAAATGGTTTCGCTTAATGACTGCTTTGTTTGCTTAACAACTACTGTAAAATGGTTAAAACTTCAAATCTGGTTATGTGATGCCTGTCAGCTTTGGAAGCAATATTAGGCCGGAAGCTTCATGCTGCCCATTTCTCATGTGAAAAGTGTTCGGAGACTACAGTTGACCCAGAATGCAGCTGCGCGAGCTATCATGGGTGCACCTAGATACACCCACATTACACCAATTCTCCGCGAGCTGCACTGGCTCCCTATTGGTCTCCGGGCACAATTCAAGGTGTTGGTCATTACCTTTAAAGCCCTACATGGCTCAGGGCCAGATTATCTTCAAGACTGCCTTCTACCAGTGACCGGTAAGATCCCACAGAGTTGGTCTCCTCCGGGTCCGTTAGCTAAACAATGCCGGCTGGCGGGCCTGTGGGGGAGGGCTTTCTCTGTGGCTGCCCCAGCTCTCTGGAACCAGTTACCTCCTGAGGTCCAGACCACCCCCACCCTATTGGCCTTCCCAAAAGCAGTGAAAACCTGGCTTTTCCGGCAGGCCTGGGACCGTTGATCTCGCTGTTGTGATCTTGTGAGATCCGGTCATGAGTGGTGTGAATGGGTTTTAATGTTTTAATGTTTAAATGTTTTTATAATGGTTTTTTAAAAACCACTGTAAACCATTGTAAACCGCCCTCAGTCTCTGGAGAAAGGCGGCATATAAATTGAACTAATAATAATAATAATAATGTGTGGGAAAGTAGGAGGGGGGATTTAGTAGAGGGGTTATTGGTAGACATAATAGCATTCTTTCTGTCGGTCAAGATCAGGGTGATCCGGCATCTGGAGAAGGAGTGGTCAGAGTGCTGAGTTGAGATGGGGTGGACGTTGATTGGACCATGTAATCGACTGAGGAGTGAGGGGATGGTTTGGGGGGTTTTGATTTACTGAGGGAAAACCCAGACCTTTCAGATTCGGGTTTTTCCAGATGTGCCAGTTTATCTACTCTAGTAAAGAGAACTTTGGAAAATGCTTGCTTCCGCGTTTTTACTTGGAGTTGGGGTTTTCTGGAACGCTGACATTGCCTTCACTTGTGACCTTAATGACTTACTATCTCCCCCACCCCACCCTATCAGAATATTCTAAATCTGCAATTTTACAAATAAATATCTGGATGGCAATCAAACAAGATGTCTGATTTTGAATAATATATGAATCAGTATTTATTTTCTTTCCATACATTATCAGTAGACTGCTTAAACTCTATGCTGATTGGCATATGATTTACCTGATTTATCCTTTCGAACTATGTATTATGACGTTGATCATTCTTGCAATGGCTAATGAATGAAATGTTTGCTGTATTGGGAACCAAGCTGTTCCCAAGATCTGCTAAAGAAATGTAAGATCCATATAAACAAGTTGTCTTCAACTTAGGGATCTGTGGAAATTCTGGTCAGGAATTTTTGTAGTTCAATACCTCTAACATAGCAGGATCAAAAGGGGTTGATAAGGAAGAAATGATCAGGCTACTTTAAAAGAAGTAAATTAATAAAATGATGATAGTTATAGGGCAGAATTATTTTAAAAAATTGAATTGCACTCTAATCCTTCAAGCCTTAATTACCGTATTTTTCAGAGTATAAGACGCACCTTTCCCCCCCAAAAAGTGCGTCTTATACGCCGAATGTAGCCCTGCTCAGCTTCTCAAACAGAGGTTTCAGAGGCTGAAAAAAAAGCATCAGAAATGAAGCTTCAGAAAAGAAGCCCCCAAACAGAGCTTCAGAGGCTTTTTTTCTGAAGCTCTGTTTTGGTGGCTTTCAGAGGCAGGAAAAAAAGTTTTCCCTGAAACGGAGTTTTGGAAGTTTCAGAGGCAGAAAAAAAAGCAAGGCACAGAGCTCACAACCAATGAACCTGTTGCTAAAATTCACCTCTGGGAACAGCTGATTGGGGGTATTCCGGAAGGCCGATCCACCTGCCAATCAGCTTTTTCTTATTCTTCTCCCCCAAAACTAAGGTGCGTCTTATACTCCAAAAAATACGATAGGTAGTTCACATGTTTAAGCAGAGAATAAGAGTAAACCAAAATTTGTAAATTTGAATGTAAAAGGAAAATATAGTAAGGAGTACTGAAAAACAGCAGCAACAACCAATTGAACTGGAATATCCAAAAGGAGATAGGGGAAAGGCAGAACAAATTAGGACTAGTCTTATTCTTTATCTGTTTCTTTGAGTAATCACAGTTTCCATTTTAGTTTTAAAGAAAAACGTATTTCTAGCTGTGCTGGCTGCATAGGAAAGATTTAAAATCTCTGGAAAAGGAAAACATGGGGGGAAAACGTCAATTTTCAATTAATTATTTCTATGCCATATTACTTAGTCTTAGATGAAACATCTTTTACATTTGAAGATAACATAAAATATACCTGTAGAATAAAAGAAACATGTCTATTAGTAATTATTGTCCATACTTATTTTAAGGTCATTAGTTAAACTATTCTGTCTCATCCAGAAGCATATGAAAATAATTTAGCTTCTTTCTACTGACTCAGAAAATAGTAGAGTATGAAAGTCCCTTAGCTTCAAACTACAACCGGTAATAGACAGTAATAGGTAATTTAGACAATCCATGAAACCATGACCCTAAAACTTCTGAGTTGGAATACCCACAGCATTATGCTGTTTTATTGGTTGAATGATGGAGTTAATATTTTGCAAGGACCAAAATGCCAGTTCAATAAATACATTATTTTATCTTGTTCTTTTTATAGTTATATATATATATTTATATATATATATATATATATATATATATATAAAACACATATATTTTACAGACCCCATAGCAGTATGGGAAATAAAGATCCTTCTACAAAAAGAAGATGTTAAGTTAATGTACAAAATAAAGCTTTAGTGTTTTTTAAAAAACCATCTGGGCAAGAAAGTTTTATACCAGTTAGTAGTGCTAGCACTTCTTTGCTTGGAAGGCCCAGGTAAAGCAAGAAATTGAGAAGATATATCATCAGGTGAATGTTAATCTGCTTTCCCTTTTTGGATATTGGTATTCAAAGACCTTCTTTTGTCAGGAAGGATTCAGTAGATGCAAAAGAACAGAAGCCATTGCTGTGAAGACAGAGACAATGAAAAGTGATGCTATGGTGCTTTCAAGGGCACAACTTTTGAGATGATGGTGGAATGCAAGGTCTGGGTGTGGCTGTTGATCCACCTGGTTTGAGAACCAAATAGATGGGTTGACAGAGATGAGTCCATCCGTCATTCTGATATTGGAAGGCATGGTGGTTGTGCTACAAAAGAACACATGAAAGAAAATATTATTCATTTAATTCTATTCATGTGAATTGGAAAAAGTAACTACTATGTCAGATATGCATTCCATTTTGATTAAAAAGTGGTGCAGAGTCAAATAAAATAAAGAGTACCAATAAAGGAGAATACTTGTAGCTCAGGGTTGAAATGAGGGGTCCTTGATACTCTTTGAGCTTGCTTGTTTTCTTGCAGACGTTTCATTACCCTAACTAGGTAACATCATCAGTGCTAGTGATGATGTTACCTAGTAGGGTAATGAAATGTCTCCAAGAAAACAAGCAAGCTCAGAGAACACATCAAGGACACCTCAAAATAAAGAGTTTCATTAACCTTTTGAAGAGAAAAATGACCACACATAATTACCTTTTTCCTTATAGTTGTCCCATGAAAGGGGTAATATAAGAAATGGCATTTTTTATGTTTAAGATAGAAATAAACAATACAGTCTACTGTGGTAATGGAAAAACTCATCCTTTAGTTGAACTCAACTCCTGCTGACTGAGGCAGTTTTCTGGCAACAGTGGGTAGTTTTTGTGCTGCTTTGTCTGCCTTCCTGATCTTATCTACAGATCTGGTTTTGTAGTAGTTCAAATCAAGTCCATCTATGTTCTAATCAGATGTTGCTTAGTTGTTTTTGAGACCAATGAAACTCTACTAGATTCTGCCTTCTGTTGGCATGAAATAATCTTCATTTGCACTTCATTTGCAATAATGGTAGTGTCAATTTTTTAATTCCACAAATAAAGTCTTTAGCAATCTTTAATAGCAATTGCTGTATCCTGGCAGTGTTTACTTGAATAATAGTCCTTTCCCCTCACCAAATAAACCTGTATGTTAAACTATAAGAGGGACACGGGAAAGAGTTGAAGAATGCATTTGGGAGAAAATTCAGAGTAAAAAGATAAATTAAGAAACAAAATAGAGCAAAAGGCTTAGAGTTTTCTCATTTGCAAATTCATCTGAAACTTATGTAGTTACGGTTAGGACATTGACTACTTGGCATTTCCAATGGAAAGTAGATTGGTTTTAAATTTTACCCAAGAAAACACCTAGTTATTCCTAGCACAGTTTGCAGGGTTTTCAAACTTCTGGTGATATCTAAAACTATCATATGGGGTCACTAACATTATTATTTTTGACATAGAGGGAAAAGACCCCACACCTTTCAGTAGACAATAGGTCATTCTTACTGAAACAACATTTTTTTGCTGAGTGATCCCCCCCCCCCTTAGCTAGATTATGAAAATACCATATATTTGAAAGATAGTCTCCACTGAGGAAAAACTGGTGCTTAGATTTACTGTTTCAGACAACTGCAGAGGGGTGAATGCCTTGAAAAATCTAATAACCTTTGAAGCATGTGCTTGGAATGATTATTCCATCTCGAATCTAATGAATTAAAGATGTGAGAGGGTTTTCTTTAAATTTGGCAACAAGAATTTCATCCTTATTAAAAACAGTCTGTCAGGAAATGATAGATCATTCATTCTTTGTAATAAAAAGCAAAACAATTCTGAAGTTGCTACAACTGCTCAGGGTGATGGGGCTGAAAAATATTGTGGATTTTCATGAAGTGCCTGTGTGGTCCTCAGACAACATAGGATAACATTAACTCTCCCTTTTGCCCTCTTTCCTACCTCCCAAAAATGCTTTGATTCTTTTTGTAACATTTTGGAAACATCTCTTCACAATACCATATACCGTGTCTTATTACCAGTCTTCTGAAGAATCAACTCCGTTTTTCATCCAAATCTCTGCTTTGAGAGTAGACTCTTTCTGTATATATCATTTAGTTTGCCAAATTTTCTCAGCTAGACAAGGCAGAAGGAATTCTGGATCAGCACAAAGTCTGGACAGTTAAGACTGTCATACAAAAAGTCTAAGTGCATTCCCTAACTGACTGACATCTCTGAGAGGCCCCAGACTGGGCAAGTCTCATCTCTAAGAAGAGACAAAAGCTATTTCAGTATGAAGTTATTTAAGGCTAGTTAATTAATATGAAGCTAAATGACTATATTTGGAAACCAAGTTGTAACAGGACTTCTGTTCACTGAAGTTTTATCTTTCTCTTATGTGGGAGTTAAGGAGTATTCGGCTGTCTTAGCTGTGCATATTCTATATTATTATCTTTTTGCAACAGCATAAAACTTGAGGTAAAAAGCAAGTTTGATAGAAAGCCAATTCTGAAGAGCACATTCCCTTCTTGTTCATTGCTCAGAAGAGGTGTTTAAATGGGACAGACCTTGAAGAAACAATGTATTCTTCTCCTCTTAGATTATTAGGAATTATTAGCATTCCAAATAACTTAAGAGAGTTGACCTCAACTACGAATCTTATAACCACGTTTGGTGCAGCTGAACTTTGCTACTCTTAGGGTTAACCCTACCCTTTACCATTTGAAAGAATAACAGAGAAGAATAGGAAATGGGTCCATGATTAGATAAGCAGGTAGTAAGACAAATAGAAAACGATGAGCCTTTATTCCTGGAAAAAAATGGCACTGAACATTTTGAACCTGAACCCACATATTTACTAGTTGTACAGAAGAGATAATTTTATTAGATGTAACCTAATCAAAAATTTATAAAAGTGAATCTCTGCTATATCACTGTTAAGGGTGCAAAAGACCTGTCTCCTTTGCCTGTGTTTTACTTCTTTACTGTGGTTACCTAACTTGCAAAATCAGAGTATGTTTAGAAGACACAGCTATCAAAGGCTAAATAATTACTTATATTTCTTAAACCAGAACAAACAAGAGAAACCTGATCTACATCTAGAAAGTGGCTCAATTAAAGTATAAATATAGCTTCAAACTAAGGGAGAACTCTCAAGTCTCCTAGTCAATGGTTGCAAATCTCTTCAATTTTGTTTGAGGTCCACTTAAAATTACTGAAACAAACATTATCTGCACCCTTAAAATTATATGAATAACAATTTCATAGCAGAGAATTCAAGAAAGAATGAAAACCTTTCTAATAGCCATTATTATAGGTAACAATCTTCAATAAAATTGCCTTGTTGATGTTGATGTTATCTGCTAGGAAAATAGGATTCCTCCAGCTTTTCCCTACAAACACAACTACCATGTTTTCCCGAAAATAAGACCCTATCTTATATTTTTTTGAACCCTGAAATAAGCGCTTGGCCTTATTGCCATGCACTCAAAAGTCCGATTGGGCTTATTATCAGGGGATGTCTTATTTTGGGGGAAACAGGGTAGGTGTTCAACAACAACAACAACAACAAAATCACTGTGATTTCTAGTTCCACCACCACCACCACCAAAAATGTTATTCAAAATGTGAAAGGCAGAAAACCTGTAGAAGAAAGAAATCCGTATCTTACTAGCAACTAGATTTCAAACCATATGAAACTAAAGGGCAGCTGACTTCTATCATCTGCCACGTGTGCATTCAATCCCTTGTATTTCAAAACTACAGCAAGAAACGCATTACTGCAGTGGGTTGGGAAAGCAACTTAGGAGGGATCAGAAAAATTGATCAAGATTACACAGGCCAAACGGAAGTGTAATCAAAGCTCAGCTTAAGCTTTGTTCTTTATTTTGTCTGCCAAAGCCCACAGCAGGCAGTTTTAGCCTTGAAAATTGTGAGAATTCCTAAGTTGTACAGATCAAAATTTAGTTTTTTAAATGCTGATTTATTGCCCATATATAACTGAAATAATATCATTAATTTTACTCATTGGAAGAGTTTTTCATACACATTCGTTTAGAAAAAGCTCCAATATTAGGAAAGGTGGAAGGAAAGAGAAGAGGACAACTAATAGGAAGGTGGATGGGCTCAGTTATTGTGGCGATGAAGACCTTAGGACTGTACGACTGCAACCTTGTTGCTTGTATCCTTACGATTTATATTGACTGTTTCCTAATATGATTTGATTGCTTATTTGTACCCTATGACTCTCATTAAGTGTTTTAACTTATGATTCTTGACAAATGTATCTTTTCTTTTATGTACACTAAGAGCAAATGCACCAAGACAAATTCCTTGTGTGTCCAATCACACTTGGCCAATAAAGAATTCTGTTCTGTTCTGTTCTGTTCTGTTCTGTTCTATTCTATTATCACTGAAGGACCAAGTTAGGGACAGATTGTTGTGGAGAACATTTATTTGTGTGGTTACTAAGATCTGATGGCACACAATCACTCACTCACTCACTTAATCAATTTGGCACCATGCAACTTATTTCACATTAGTTGCAAATCCCATTGCCATACTTGCAAGAGACTTGAAAGCCCCAAAGGATGAAGCATTGTAGTGAAAGATGTGAAGCTGTTCTCCATGTCTTGAAAGAGTAGAGGCCCCATTCTTTTAATCATCTTTTCTCCTTGTTGGAAAAGACAAGATGCAACCTTCTGAAGCGCCATGCTTTAAACCCTGTAAAAACCCTACTACTGAAATTTAAACATATGTTATAACTCATTGTATCTATTTCACATAATTATGAGTTCTGTGTTGCTTTTCTTTTCCCCATAGTATACTGATTTCCTTTCTGGAAAATGTGAACCAGTTTTAAATTAATTATGTTTGAACTATAAGGCTACTAATATGTAAACAGACCAGAGTCCTCCTCCCACAATTATTCATGATTTGGGGAACTTGTAAAAAAGAATTTCTAAGAGGGATAAAGCACTTTTTGAATTCAAAGTCATAAATAAATTATTGGGATAGTAAAAGAAAGGAATGAAGTTATCTAAGTGTGACTGGGTAGGTCAGGCTTTTAGTATGCAATACTAATGGAGAAAGGATGGACTTTCATGAAGGTCACTTCAGGACATCTGACTGTTTCCTCATTTTTCCAATTCCTAAACTTTCATAGGAATCTTTACTAACTGAATAGAGGCAATATTTTAACACAAGAAGTATAGGGTAATTCAGAATTGGAACAAAAACTAAAATCAGACTGAGCAAATTGCTTATTTGGGAGATAAAATAAAGGGAAAAAAATCTACTGGCATGATTTTTTTTTTTACTGAGATTTTACGGAGCTCTCACAATTCAAACAGTGGCTTCTTCTCTTAAAAGTTTTGTTTAGAAGATTTAATTAATATATTTGGCATGCCTTTACTATTAACGTGAGGCAAAAAAAAAAAAATAATCTCAAGGAAAAGCCATCCATGGAAAGAGAGATTTAGACATTGTCAATTTATGCTCTTCCATTATTTTACCTGCATGTTTTATCTTTATTTATCATATCTATCAGGAAACTAGGGCTCCCAAGAGCAGCTGCTGTACCACTCACACAGGTGCAGCCTCATGAGCCTGGGCAGGATAGTGCTGATACAACTGAAATGTAGATATGATCCTTTTCCAGTAGTTGTTTGATCTGCATGGTGTTTAGCCAGATGACGATGAACACATATATGTACACGTAATTTACAGAGTGCTCACAAGATTACATAATCAAACTTGACTACGTTGAGGGCGTTTTTCCTAATTCTTTTGCTCATATCATTGTGTTTTTTTAAAACATCCCAGAATAAAGCAATGGTAAGTGGTGGCTCAGTGGCTAAGATGCTGAGCTTGTCGATCGAAAGGTCAGCAGTTCAGTGGTTCGAATCCCTAGTGCTGCGTAATGGGGGTGAGCTCCTGGTATACTTGTCCCAGCTTCTGCCAACCTAGCAGTTCGAAAGCACGTAAAAAATGCAAGTAGAAAAATAGGGACCACCTTTGGTGGGTTTTAAATTAAGTTTTAATTCAAAACATTATGGCATTGGTCATAATGTTTTGAATTAAAACTTAATTTAATGAACCTGATGCAGAACTAGGGCAGTTTATTTTAAATAAATTAACACATGCACATGTATACACCTCCCCATTCCTCTTTGATAGAAACCCCACGCTCCGTGGCTTTTTGGGGAAGTGAGAGTACACAAAAACAGCACACTTCATGATTTCACAATAGCAAAATTCACCTTTCAGGATCAACTTAGTATAATTAAATATTCATTATGACAGACGGTTCTGCTTTGTATCACCGCACTGTCTAAAAAGGAAGGGCAAAATGTCTGAAATTCTAGCACAATTGATAAGAGCTACTATTTCTGGCTACAATTAGTGCAGTTTATTGCAGTTGCCTTTAATCACTCCTTGTACATGTATTACATCTCTCTCTCCCACCTCTCCCCCCTTCCTCCCTTCCTTTTTCTCCTCTCTCTCTTCCTTTCTCTCTCCCTCTCACTTCGTCTCCCTCGCCTCCCTCTCTCCCTCTCTCTGTGTCTGCGCAAATGTTTAGGCTAAAAGACCTGCCAAGGCACTTTGATAGTTAGCATTGATGTTTTCCTTTGGTATTGAGTATCTATTGTCCACATACTACAAAAATGTCATTTTTTGCATTCTTATCCTTTCAAGTGGAGAGCATACATGCTGGCAAGGAAAGAAAACTTTGCTCCTCAGACTTAAGAAACAGAAGTACAAAAATAAAGCCTTCAGCTAGAGACAGACACCAATTATTATTTACCCTCACAGGTAAATGATAATTATAAACAGATTTACAATTGAGAGCTCTTATGCTCTGTTTATTGTCTTCTTTTCCCTGATTTTACACATACAGCAATGAAGGTTATACGAAGTGGTTGAGAATGAACTGAATCGAAAAACAATTTATATTGGTAGATTTTGTATATCTGTATATCTTACAGATTTTATATCCCTGTCATGAATTAAGGAGATTAACTCCTTTACAAGAGTTTTCCATGTGAACCTAAGGACTCTTGTCCTTTCAAAGCAGCACAAATGACAGGGTTACTGGAAATAAGCACGGGATACTTACCCTTCTTCTATCCGGACCCAGAGATCATTGAATTGCCTTTGGCGGTGGATTTTATATTGTTTCTTGTGCCAGTTTTTCTGCCGTCCAAATTCTTCTAGCTGGCTGATGCTATCTGGTAGCAGAAGGTGTGGAGGAAGGCTATCTTCTTCACTGGCATGAGGAAGTGCTGAAGATGAAGACAACTGTATATGCTCAATGACAATGGAGGCAGCTGTTGCAGAGGAAGGGTGATATCGGCTTGCCTTGGGGCTGCAAAATAAGCAGATTTATCAAGAGATGATGTGTGAAATGGAATAGAGAAATTCAGATATTAAACACAACCCCTGCTCTTCTGAGGTCTCAGCTTTATTGCATCAAAGACATGTATACCACATAGCTTTATTGTATCAAAGGCACTTATACCATGCACTTTCCTCCTTACAGTACCTATACTCAACATAGGTACATATTAATTCAAAGTTTAAGAGACCACAGAAGAGGCAGTGCATTCATCCAAGGAAATGTGGACAGATAATGATGCTTGAAATGTTCACATACAGTGGCAACGATAAAGGCAAATAGTCACACTTGAAAACTCTACTGTCAGTTGGTATTCTGCATGTATCCCAAAGGAGTAAAGCTTTCATTCATCAAGACTTCCATCCTAGCACAATGTAAGTATGTACATTGTATTAATAAGTATTTTAATATCCTAAGTTGCTCCATGAGATTAAAAAACATACTTAAGCAAACAGGTTGTTCTTGACTTACAACCATTCATTTAGTGACCGTTCGAATTTACAAAGGCACTCAAAAAAGTGACAACTGTTTCTTGCACTTACAACTATGACATGAGATCAAAATTTGAACACTTGGCAACCACCCTGTATGTATGACAGCTGCAGTGTCCTGGGCTCATGTGACCATTATTTGTGACTTTCCCAGCCATCTTCTGAGAAACAAAGTCAACGGGAGATGTCAGATTCGCTTAATGACCACAGGAGTCACTTAACTGAAGTGATTCACTTAAGAATGATTAAAACAATTTGTAAAATTGGACATGACTCATTTAATAACCACCGCTTAACAACCAGAATTCTGGACTCAACTGACCAGAACTAACTTAATACATTAGAGAGGGTCCAGAGGTATTTTACAAGAAAAGTACTCAACTCCTCTGCTCGCAATAAAATTCCTTATACCACCAGGCTTGAAATTTTAGGCCTGGATAACCTTGAATTATGCCATCTACGTTCTGACCTAAGCTTAGTACACAAGATTATCTATCATAACATCCTACCTGTTAATGACTACTTTAACTTCAACCGCAATAATACAAAGGCTATCAATAGATAAAATCTAAATGTAATCCGCTCTAATCTTGATTGCAGAAAATATGACTTCAGCAATAGAGTAATAAATGTCTAGAACACTCTACCTGATCCTGTTGTTAGTTTCTCTAACCCCCATACCTTTTACCTTAAACTGTCTGCTGTGGACCTTACACGTTTCTTAAGAGGTTCCTAAGGGGGCATGCATAAGCACACCAGCATGTCTACCATCCCTGTCCTACTGTCCCCATTATATGTACTCATTTTATGTGTTTA
>WNWU01000004.1:22643486-22700808 GCA_012654045.1 Ptyas mucosa
AAGGACTTCATTTTGCTCTTGTTTTAAAAGGCATAACTATTAGTCTACATTAAAAACCACACAGAACTTCTTTGTCCAAAACCTATTACTTGAGACCATGCTTCCCAAGTATTTTAAGCTGTTTTCACCCACATTATCTACCCAGTGCCCAAACTATCAGTGCTATTGGGTATCAACTGATTTTATTACAATAATATGTCACATATTGGGTCAAACATCTGCTATGAGTCTGAAAACAATCTCTGTAGGCAGTGGTTTACCATTCTCAGCACTGCTCCATTCAGATATAACAATAAACCTAGAATGTTTAGCCATGGAATGTTGGCTAAACCACCTTGGCCAGATTGGTGGCTAATGTTTAAATTAAAAATCTAATTTAAAAGAAATATGGCATAATACCACAGGGGAATCCCGCCAATAGTCCAAGTAAAGACAGAAAATTAGGATTAGTGACTTGTGGGTTTCAGTAGCTTTCATGAGTAGTTAAAGAGCCTTGGATAGTACAGTGGTCTAAAGCCCTGTTATTAACACCAGCTGCCTGCAATTATTGCAGGTTCGAATCTCACCAAGGCTCAAGGTTGACTCAGCCTTCCATCCTTTCTAAGGTAGGTAAATTGAGGACCCAGTTTGTGGGGGCAATAAGCTGACTTTGTATAAATATACAAAAGTATGAAGGCTATTGCTTAGCGCATTGTAAGCCGCCCTGAGTCTCCGGAGAAGGGCAGCATATAAATCAAATTTTAAAAAAGAAAAAATGATTTCAACACATTCTGAATCATTGCGATTCAGTTTAAACAGATTAGCTTTGGAAATCATTTAATTAAACATGTGAAGCTTCCTAGACTGACGGGCTTATTATATTGAGATTGTGGTGTGGGGAATGAGTGCAGGGCAGATAGGAGTGACTACAAACAAGCTACAGGCTTCTGTAGATAAGGTGGCATTCTCTATAGGCACATGATACCACTTGAAACCTCTGTAACCACTTGGGATAGTACAAAGTGTAGCATCACTTTATTTCAGAGGAACATCAATGAAGACTGAAGAGTTCCATCTACAAGGCACAAGTGCAACGTGAAAGAAAGCAGTGTAAACCAATTCCAATCTGCTTTACTGAAATCTTTCTGAGGGACTGACATTCCCTGAAAACATACTACAACAGTTACAGTAGCTGGACTCCTGAAGCACACATAGACATGGAAGTTAGAACTGCTTTTAAAAGTGGCCTAGAAAGTTTAATTGGTTTAAATGTTAGCTGGGACTGGAGGGTTACAGATAGTCTTGACTTATGATGATAATTAAGCCCAAAATTTCTGTTGCTAGGCAAGACGGTTGTTAAGTGAGTATTGCCCCATTTCACAACCTTTCTTGCCAGAGTTCTTAAGTGAATCACTGCAGCTGTTAAATTAGTACTATGGCTGTTAAGTGAATCTGGCTTCTCCATTGACTTTGCTTGTGAGAAGGTAGAAAAAGATGATCACGTGACCCTGGGAGACTACAACTGTCTTAAATACGAACCAGTTGCCCAGCATCTGAATTTTGATCAAGTAACCATGGGGATGCTGCAATGGTCGTAAGTGTGAAAAACAGTCGTAAGTCATTTTTTCAGTGCCGTTGTAATTTTGAACAGTCACTAAGTGAATGGCGGTAAGTTGAGGATTACCAGAGTATAAACATATGCCATTGCTTCAATATAATCAGTGATTCCCATTCCTTTATTGGATCAAAGTCAAAATAATTGGCTTTGGTCTTTAGGCCTCTCACTGCTTGTTGTTCCTCACTAGTCTTGAAACTCTGTGAGCTTTAAAAGTCCTTGGATGCTGGCATGTAACCAAGTATAGACTACCATTTTAAAGACGTTCCCTCAACTCTAATTTTAAAATCAGATGAGCACCTTTTTATTTCCACCACTCTAGTTTGTTTTAAGAATTAAAATCCTTCTGTAATCTCTCAGTTCTGTTCAGCCTACTTTTTAATTTTCTGCTGTTTAGATGCTATACCGTTTCATATTTCTTTATTTTACTATTCCTATCGTATTTTAAAATATATTTTATTTCAGTGTTATAATTGATCAACTGTTTTTTATTTATTAATGGACAGCTGATTAATGTTATGAAGAAAATAATATAGCAAATCATAAATGGTAATAAAATGACTTTATATTATTTTATAGCATAAAGTATTGTGCTACTCAGGTGTGCTGAGGTTTAAACTGAATTGTCACTTGGATTGGGTTTATTTATTTATTTATTAGTTCGATTTATATATGCCGCCCTTCTCCGGAGACTCAGGGCGGCTTACAATGCATTAAGCAATAGCCTTCATACTTTTGTATATACCTGCTTAGTAGGACTTTTTGGGGCCCCCTGAGCGATGTTCTATTTTATACAAAGTCAGCTTATTGCTCCCACAAACTGGATCCTCATTTTACCTACCTTGAAAGGATGGAAGGCTGAGTCAACCTTGAGCCTGGTGAGAATTGAACTTGCAGTAATTGCAGGCAGCTGGCAGCTAAGTACTACTTTAACAGCAGCAGTTTAGTCCACTGCGCCACCAAGGGTTATTTTCACTTCTACAATCAACCATATATATTTAGATTTCAACACAATCTTTACTCAAAAGAACTTGGCACCAAGAAAACTAATCTTGAGATAAATGTGTAAGTTGACTGTGCATATATTTTTTTTCTCTATCAATTGCTACCCCTGCAGTCAGAGCAGACAGGAATATGGAAATCAAAACTAAATATGGAAATTAAAGAATTTCTTTCTTTTGATATCTTTGCTACAGTCTCTAAGAAGTTGAACACGGAATGTAAGATATCCTATAATTTTTAGCTTGGCTATTGTACATGCTGGGCATTGTCCTTGTCTTTTAATGTAGCGTTACTCCCATAGGTTTATTTCCATATTGGGGAAAACAAAACAAAACAAATCATTGTTTATAGCACTGATTCATTTGGGAAGACGTTATTGTCAGTTCACTCTTCCATATTTTATCAATTATTTTCCAAGTGCAATTTACAGTATTTAAATTAGGCCTTCCTCTCTGTGTCCTCTTCTTTATGCAGCTGTTTAAATATTAAGTCCTTAGGATAAGGACTTTTTCAAAATGCCCCCTCATTTTAAAAGGCCAGCTTATCAAGTATGCGAAAGAAAATTTTCTGTGAGAGCCCCAAACAATGAAATACAATCTCCGGAATTTGCATTTGATCTGACAATCTTTTCATTCAGGCATTTTCAACCTTTTGAAGGTGTTGAGGGAGAGACATAAATTGCATTAATCGACTTGTTTAGAGAAGAAGACAAGAACAAAACCGTCAACAAATAATTTCTTCATATAGAAAGCTATATATTTACAGTCAATGGCTTATCAAAGACAACAACAATTTTTCTGCTCATGCTAGTTCTGGACAATTAAAGTTGCTTACTGACATGAAAAGGAAAAATCAGATCATATACCTTTATGACATTGTTAGATCAGCATATGAAAAAGGATCAATGAAGGGAAATCAAGCTTACTTTTCCACAGGTTGTCCTGCAGGTATGTGCTCCACTTCAAATCCTGCTTGTCTCAGCACATCAATAACAGTGTTGTTGCCCAGGAAATGACCTAATCGATGAACAATAATAACAGAAAACCATTTGAAAAGCCAATGAAGCACATCCTCAATTACGCTCTAACTCGGATCAGTCATTCTTTTCTAAAATAAAGATTTTGTTTAATGTTGGATTTATAGACAAAGCTATCCAAAAGGATTTGAGTGGATCATAAAGGAAAAATACCAATCAAGCAACTAAGCAGCATTGTGATTTTCCTATTTATTTTCCTATTTCTTACTTCATTGCTTGGGGATTGGGAACACTATATTGAAAAGTTCTTGATGTCGAGCATTCCTTCGGTGACTTGCAAAAATTGGGAAAGAAAGCTTCTAGATAGCTTCATGTAGAAATTTTTTTGAAACATATGGGCAATGCATTTTGGCATATACTGTACTGTGATGAATCATCAGTTGTCTCAGTGTAACTAGGTACAATTTCATAATTTTTATCCTGCAAGGGACATACGGAGCTGAAGAAGCTTCTTGGCTTAGAAGCTAAACGCCTTGAAAGAAAAACCAGAAAGTCCAGTTGCCTCTTGAAAAAGCACTTTTGGGACAACCATGACCTGGATGACTGAGAATTTCCATAGACAGGGGAAATAGTTAAATGTAAGTCATCTGGTTTACATTCATTGCATCAGCTTCAGTGTTTCATGTCATTAGTGTGAGGTAGGAGGCCTTTTTTTATCCTCTTCCCAAACAGTATTTCTATATATCTCAATCCAGTCACTGTCTAGATCAGTGTTGGCAAACCTTTTTGGCACCGAGTGCCAAAACTGGAGCGTGCTTGTGCATGCAGGGGCAAAACCAAAAACCAGAAGAGCAGCTTCCTGGGGTGCATGCCAGGAAGCTGACTTTTCAGTTTCCGGCGTGCATGGCAATGCATGCATGCGTGAAGACCAGCTGGCTGGTGCGCACATCCAGAAGAGCAACGGGGAATGCATGCGCATCAGGGAACTGCTCCCACATGCACGAACACCAGCTGGCCGGCATGCATGTGCCCACCAGAACCCGGAAGAGCAACAGGTGATGGCTGGCGTGCCTGGAGAGATGGCTCTGTGTGCCATTTCTGGCACATGTGTCATAGGCTTCTTCATCACGGGTCTAGATTATTCTTTTCTATCTGTACAATAAAAGATCTTAAACAGTACATTCACATACTGTACACAAAATTACATAAAACCATTTTTTAAGCTCCCCACACAATCTTCCTTCAAAACAACTTCTATGGCTGGGCTTAATGTTTAGGTCTAATTATGGAGGCTAATGTATAAGGCTGAGTTTAAAGTCTCCTTCCAAGGAAATGTATTTCTTTTTTTATTATTATTATTAAGGCATTTATCGAGTCATAAGAAACAGTTCCATAAAAATATTAGGGATTATTTGATCCTTGCCTTTTCTTGCAGTATGAAAGAATGAACCTCAGAGACCTAATAAGCAATCTATTATTTGCATTTTGCTTTTAAAATTGTTGCTGAATGAAGAAAATTACTTACTCTAACTCGGATTTTTTTACTTCTGAAATAGGTCATATTTCTGTTTTATATCTCTGTTACATCAATGGCCAAAAGTGGGAAAAGGGTGAAAAAAGAGGATGGTTTAACATAACAACTCAATTTCAAAAGGTGACTTTAAAATTGCATCTGCAGTAAAAGCACAGAATCCATATATGATGAAAGCCAAATTACAGAAGAGTCCAATTTTCTATCAGACCGAGATCCAAGTTCTCCAGGAGAGCGGCATAAAGATCTATTAATAATCTCAGCAATCACAAATGGGAACTGATATTGATAGTTTTTATTAAAGAAGCATTTTGAAAATTGACTTCAGCAGTATATTTATATGCTGGAAAGTGTCAATATATACTCTTGCTCTTGTCAGATGTAGTTTCAAACAGTATTTCATCTGCTTCAATTTACAACATTCTCTCCGTGATATATTTCAGATATTTTTGGGAAGGGTACAGTTGTCAGCTACAGGTATACTTCCCAAAGTAACCGGATAGTTAATATACCAATCTAAAGTCTCTGTAACAGTATGTTCCGTGAAGCACAATGCTGTAATTAGATAGGTTTCTATGCTAAATGTAGTGTAGAGACCCATTTTAAAGTGTAATAATCCCATTTTACTGAATGTGAAGATGTTCTTGCTTGCTTTGCTAAGGGAAACCCTTGAACATTTGGCCCAGGTCCCGCATTACTATAGCTGCTAAGAATAACAACTAAAAAGATTAGATCAATTGTCCTACATTTTGCTTACCAGTTACCAACAAGACATCTAAAGCAGAGGTGAAATCCAAATTTTTTTACTACTGGTTCTGTGGGCATGGCTTGATCGGTGTGGTGTGGTTTGGTGGGCGTGGCAGGGGAAGGATTCTGCAAAATCTCTATTCCCACCCCACTCCAGGGGAAGGATACTGCAAAATCCCCATTTCCTCCCCACCCCTGGGAAAAGAATATTGTAAAATCTCCATTCCCATCCCCTTCTGTAGTCAGCCAGAGGTGGTATTTGCTGGTTCTCCGAATTGCTCAAAATTTCTGCTACCGGTTCTCTAGAACCCGTCATAACCTGCTGGATTTCACCCCTGATCTAAGGGTTGCCAAGAAGAAGACATGAGTTAATAACACCTGTTCATCACTGTGCATCAGACATACATTGTGATCTCATTCATTCTATCAATCATAAGCATGGTTTCCAGCAGCATATCATTTGTTAATTTATCATCCAACTTGAGTTATTTTTCAGGAAGTGGATTCAGTTACTACTTCCCAAATTGGATACAATGAAGCAGTGGGCATTAATAAAAAAACCCCACTACAATCAAATCAAAAATCACTAGAATCAAGTCAAAAGTTATTAAAATTCCACAATGGATCAGGTTCAATACAACAATACAAATGTTCGTTATTTTGGTACAACAGTTGGAAAAAAAATAGGACTATTCTGGAAAATAATTCAATAAACCAGAGTTTCTCATTCACAAGGGTGCCATTCAGGTGATATATTCATCTTACCACATGGCAGTCCCGTCCTTCTAACAACCTTACAGTGCTGTTCATTGTGCATGGTGAACACTCCAGATGAATGCATTTATCTGAGCTCATATAAATATGTGTGGTAGAAGCAAGAAGGGTGCTTTAAAAAATGTTTTATATTTTATCTGAGTCTGGATATTCTCTCCAAATGTCTTTGCTTGTTTGCTACGCATTCACAGACACAGAGAATTAAAGAGTAAAATTATTCAAAAGAGGAACAGATAATTCATTTACAAAAGGCTTCCAACAATAATGTATTTGACACTCTATAAAAGGGAGAGGGGGGGGAACCTTCTCAATCTTGCCAAGCTATTATCTGCACACAACTGAAAGTCAAACTGTTCCCATACACAATTCTAGCAAAGCCATTTTCTGCAAAATTAAAGGACCCATACGGCCAATTGTTTTCCTCAAAACAAATCAGATGTTTTCAACCATTTAGCTTCTTTACTTTGCAGAGTCTATATTCTTGGTCCCTGTTGGCCTCAATTACCAGATTCCAAAAATTAGCAGAGCTACATATTTACTGTACAGGCAGCTTAAGCAACTGGAGTAAAATGGAAAGAAGCAAGTTCTGTAGAAAATAGTTACTGGTACTTTTTGGTTCCTTCTTCAAGTTTTGCATTTTTAAAAAGGTCACATATAATTGGCTGAGATATCCATCTAACTGAAAGATATCAGAATGTTACTGTGTATGCTCTAGGCTTCTTGTCAGGACATTTTGATATGTTTATCTTTAATTAAGAAGCATAAATAAGTCAAGCCCAGCGTAAAAGAGAGAGAGAGAGAGAGAGAGAGAAAGAAAGAAAAGCTGCTTCTAGAAGAGCATTGTGCCATTCCTTTGCTTATACAATTCTCCACTGCTGAGAAAAAGAAATCTTAAAAATGGAAAAGTTAACATTTTTGTAGTATCTGTGACTGATGAACCACCCATCTTAAAGGACTCATAATATTTCTTTTTCTTATGATATAATTTAGCCATGGTATGGTGTAATTAAATGACTGTTGAATGGAACCGGATCTTGAGAAAGTTATATTTGCATTAACCACGTAGTCTGGAACTAATGGGCCTAAATTCCAAGACATCTGAAAAGTAACAAATTGTCAGTGTTTATTGTAAGCTATTGTGCTCATTCATTTGCGCTCTCATTTTGTGTAAATATTATGCAAATAGTCATGACTACAAACTTGCATTCATACTTGCATTACTCATTACAAAGGCCTTTCATTGAAGACAGCAAAAATGGCAAGATATATTGGTTACCCTTATTACTATTCTACCAATTTCTGCAAAGGCAACATTTCTATCAGACAGAGAAAAGACAGATGTATCCACTGGCTTGCTTTGCATAGTATATGATTTGTGGGGAGTGATGTGGGATTCTTAGGTCCATGTTGTTTCTGCTGGCAAATTCACAATAATGGAGTAACTCAACACTCCATGCAACCATATCATTTCAAATACGTATCAGTACCGTATATACTCGAATATATTCTCCCCCCCCAAAATCAGCAGCCGCGCAGCCAGCCATCCCACGGCGGCGCTTGCAGCTTCTCCTGCGGCTCCTGATTTTGGGGGGGGGGGGTTACTTTCTGGAGAATTATCTTCTTTACGGGTCCCCTGAACCTTCCTCAATTAGGTCAGCAGTAAACAATGCTTCCTTTGCACACAATTGACAATCCAAAACAGTCATCATCAGCACCCTTGTTGGCTCTTCTGCCTTCTCCCTCTTCTCAGTTGAACTCTCCTGCCAAATTCCTCTTGTTCTCCCTGTTGGCTGACTCAGTGAACCCTGGCCCTTAATCAATAAGATTTCAGTTGAATTACTAGGACAATTTTTCTTTGTTTGTACATACGTCTTTGAATAGACTGTCACCAAAGAGAAGGAAAAAAGAAAGCAATCCTCTTTATGTCCCGTTAGATAATGAAAAATGAACAGATAAACAATAAATTTTAATGTTAATATGACCAATATATTCCAGTACATCATTGAAAGCTTATAGTATTATAAGATATTTCATATTTACATATTTATTTCATATTTACAAGCATAGATTTAGGCTACTGTATTAAAGCACTGCAAAATGCAAGGTACTATTAAAGATGCAAAATGTTTTGTACAATTCTGGACATGGCTTGCTGTCACATCTGAAGTTTGGTCTTCTTAAAATAAAGGATCTAAAATTTTATTATTTTTATTACATTTAGCTAATCTAAAATTCAGTTTCAATTATGTACCATCATGTCAGTGTAAAACATTACTGGCCCCATAAATAGATCACAAGGATAAAATTTTGCCTTTATGTGGCATGAATGGATGTCATCTGGTCAAGCCCAACTGACAAAAGTTGGAAATCTGGTGAAGCCTGACATAGAATTGGTAGCAAAGTGGGTTCGTGATGCATGGGAAGACATTCCAGAGGACATGGTGCAACATGCCTTCAAGAAATGTGGCATTAGTAATGCTATGGATGGCAGTGAAGACAATGCTTTGTATGAGAACGACAGCAATGATGGTGATGACTGCGAACTCAGTGATGACGACAATGTCTATGCTGATAACCTCACACCAGCAGAAGCTGAAGCTCTGTTTGGAGATACAGATGAGGAGGAATCCAGTTTTGAAGGATTTTAACTCTTATGTTTTAGCTTGGTTGCTGATTGAGCTAAGGTTTTAAAGGTTGTACTTTTAAAGTTATGGTTGATACCATATTGTTTTTGTTGACCCTCTTTTCCACTTACAGAGCTAGTTTACTGTTTTTCTTTGAAATAAATATTCAAAAACATTTAACCTACTGATGCCTCAATTAATGTAATTTTATTGGTATCTATTTTTATTTTGAAATTTACCAGTAGCTGCTGCATTTCCCACCCCCAGCTTATACTTGAGTCAATAAGTTTTCCCAGTTTTGGGGGTTAAAATTGGGGGGGGGGTCGGCTTATATTTGGGTCGGCTTATACTCAAGTATATACGGTAAGTAAGACTGCAAAGTGCGTGCATAAAGAGAACCGGTGGTAACACCAGTTGGAACCCACCACTGCATAGGCTACACGGCCTGCACCGTAAGTGGTTAAATTATTGCCCATAACATGTACAAACTGCTGTGCGGATCTCAATTTCAAGTGTTGTTTTTCAAGCTCTTGGAGAAAACTAATGTATACCTGAATAGTATTGTAACAAATTCTACTATCAAATTTCTTTGAATGAAACTATCATGGTAGGGTAAGGGCATATAACATTTCAGCAGAGTTAAACTATTACATTCCTATCATTGTTATTGTCATTTCTCTTCCGCAGAATACTCAGATGCTGATGGTTTAGGATTAGTTCAAGCTTTATCCAAAAGTATCATCATCCTTCTTACCACAATAAAAGGATTTGAAAGAATAATCAAAGATGTAGGTTGAATTTCCTCTCAAGAAAAGTGATGTGTGATTATAGGTTTAGCTGTCTCTTGAAGTGCTCAAACTATGTCACCACAATGTTTAACCTGCATACCTGTAAATAAAATAAAATACTACAAAATACTGTCAGCCTTTAGTGATCTCTTTTCAATTCAGTTAAGAACTAGAACCCTGGAACTTTTCATCACTCAGACAAAAGAGGAAGTAATATGACAATATACTTTATTTCTAAATAACCTGCTTTAAATATTTTTAGAAGAAAGGTAAATAAGAATAATAAAAAAACCCAGATAAAGCAACACATGTTTAAGTGTAGGGGCTGGTAAACTGTTTCTGGTCATATGAAATTTTAGGGCAACATAAGAACAGAGCAGAGCACAATGAAACACATCTTCTGCTTAGTAGTGCAGTTTGATCAAATAATGGAAATAGCAATGGCCATTATTGATAATATTTTGAGTCAGGAATGTCACAGATAGCTACATATTGTATTAAGTATATAAAACTTTATATTCCTAAAAAAATATAAAGAATTTATAGAGAATGTTGTTTTAGAGAATGTTGTTTTGGATATCAATAGATGGATTAAAATTCCATTAATTTGGTGGGGTAAAGGGGTGTTGGTCCTACCTGAGACACACCTTCACGTTGGGTGGAGACAGCAGCCAGGTACTCGTCTGTTCAGATTGATGGACTGAGTCTGTCAGAGTTGTCAAGACCCACACTTGTTGCTAGGGGCTTCCAGCTTTTGGTGAAGATGAAGAATCAGACTCGATGTGTGTGAGAGAAAAACAGTTGTTAGCAAAGAAAGACCAGACCGATAAAGGGTGGGGCTGGCTGCTGTCTCCACCCAAAGAGAAGGTGCATCTCAGGTAGGACCAACGCCCCTTCTCCATTGTGGGTGGAGACAGCAGCCAGGCATGGGACATACCAAAGTTCACTGTCCCTAGGTACGGGTGGGTCCCGTCTGGTCTGATGACTTCCCCCCAGTATAAACCCTCTGTAGCACTCTATGTCCAAATGCTGCCTCAGCCGAGGCAAACTTGTCCAACTTGTAGTGCTGCACAAAGGGAGAAGGGGAAGTCCAAGTTGCCGCCCTGCAGATCTCCAACAATGATGCCTCCATGGCCCAAGCCGTTGATGTTGCCACGCTGCGGGTCGAATGTGCGGTCAGGTGAGCTGGTCTAGGCAGGGACTATAATTCATATGCCTTAGCGATCATCTGCCGAATCCATCGTCGTATAGTTGACGAGGTCAACTAAAGAGACTGGGAGAAACAATACAAACAAAGGCTCCGTCCTGCGGAAGTCAGCAGTTCTCTTAAGGTACAGTATATCCGGAGAGCCAACATACCTGGACATCCAACATATGCCAACGCCGTTCCAGGGGGTGCGCAGGACAAGGGCAGAAGTCAGGAAGGATGAGTTTCTGCATACAGTGAAAAGGAGAGTTAATCTTAGGGACAAAGATAGGGTCAAGACGAAGAACCACTCGATCTGCATGGAACATGCAGAGGTCGCTGCGCAAGATAGAGCGGCAATCTCTGAGATTCGTCGTGCATAAGTGATAGCGACCAGAAAGGCGACTTTACATGATAAAAGACTGAGGCCAGCTGTCTGTAAAGGCTTGTATGGGGGGCCCGTAAAGGAATTCAGGACAATAGAGAGGTCCCAGGTGGGGTACCTGTGCAGCACCGGAGGAGATAAGTTAGTGGCACCCCGCAGAAATCTACGAGTAAGAAGGTGTTGAGCCAAGGAAGTCAGGGACCCACAGGTGAGAACCATTGATATAGCCGCCACCTGCCTCCGAAGCATATTGGGCGAGAGGCCGATGTTGAGCCCATCTTGGAGGAAAACTAGTACATGGACAATCAAAGCCTGAAGGGCTGAAACTCCCTGACAGACACACCAATTACAAAAGGTGCGCCAGGTGGACAAATAAATACGGTCTGTAGAAGGCCTCCTTGGACGCTTGAATGGTTTGGATAACATCGGAGGGAATGTTGGCTCCACTTAGAGTGCACCGCTCAACTGCCAAGTGGTCATCCGGAGCCACTGAGGATCCGGATGGAGCACCACCCCTTGACTGAGAGAGTTTACACCTTGGGGAATCTGCCAGGCTGGAACCACTGATCATGAAACGAGGTCTGCAAACCACAGCCTCCTCGGCCAATGTGGGGCCAGAAGTATGAGTTCCGCTCGTTCCTCCAACAACTTGCGGATCACCCTTGGGAAGGCGTAGAGGAGACCAGGTGGCCACGGAGACCAAAGGACATCGATGGCCTCCGCCTGAGGAGTTGGAAACCGTATGAAGAAAAACGGAAGCTGAGCATTCTCCTGTGTCGCAAACAAGTCAACCTCTGGAGTTCCAAACCGGGCCGTCAGGTCCCTGAAAATTGTTGGGTGCAGGTGTCATTCCGCATGGTCGATGTCCTGGTGACTCAACCAGTCCGCTTGCACATTGGCCACCCCGGAGATGTGCTCTGCTTTCAAGGAGCAAAGGTGACGTTCTGCCCAAAGTCCCAACCTCTTGGCTTCTGACATCAGGGACTTGGACCTCGTGCCCCCCAGGTGGTTGACATGCGCCTTCACCGCCATATTGTCCATTAGTATGAGAACATGGGATCAGGACAGTAGGCACTGAAAGGCGCGGAGGGCTAGAAATACTGCCCGCAACTCCAGGAAATTGATGTCGCTGGCACTCCACCTGCCCTGTGTCACTTGCCCCTGACAATGTGCCCCCCAGCCGTAAAGGCTGGCATCCATTGTCACCACCAACCTCTGGGGCTCGAAGAAGTCGAAACCCTTGGTGATGGCCGGGGATCGCCACCATCTGAGGGATCTGAGTACATCCCTGGGGACAGGAACCTTGACTGATGACGTGCCTCTGCTAGCCTTCTGAAATGGTAAAAGGAATCATTGGAGGTCTCTTGAGTGTAATCAGGCCCAGGGAATGATAGAAATAGCTAAAATCATTTTACCCAGGAGCTGGGAAAGTAGTAAAGGAGATGCCCTCCTGCACCCCTCCACCCTGGCTACCAGGGCCACTAGGCTATTCTGACACTCCTGGGATAAATAAACCTTGCCCTCAACCAAATCAATTAGTGCTCCCAAATGGAAAAGATGAATGAAAGGAGTCAGATGACTCTTCTCCACATTAATGGGGAATCCATGGGATGCAAGGGCCTGAAGGGTTAACTGGAGGTCCTGACGGGCCTGTTGAGTAGAAGCAGACAAAATTAAAATGTCGTCCATATAACACTAGAAATGAATAGATTTAGCCCTGAGGGAAGCGTCCAAGGAGGAGAGGCCAAAGCCAATGCCCGATATTGATAATGGGCTCCTGCATAACAGAATCTAAGGAACTTCCTATGAGAAGGTAGGATAGGGATATGAAGATAGGCCTCAATGAGGTCAATAGAAGAGAGGAAGTCGCCCTTCCTAACACCGTCTCAGATGGAGCACAAAGACTGCATTTTGAACCGGCGTATACCACATAACGGTTCAGACGTTTAAGGTCCAGAATAGCACCCCCCCCCATGACTTAGGAACAAGGAAGACACGGGAATAAAAGCCTTGCCCCGCTTGATCCACAGGCACTCGTTGTATGGCCCTGATCACTAACAGGTCCTGAACCGCCGAGTCCATAAGGGCTCATCTATCACTGTTATGAAAAAGTGAACAGCTTACAAAAAACATCGGGGGGGGGGGGAGGAATTCAATGGCCAAACCCGATCTTATAGTGGCCTGGACCCATCTATCAGAAGTAATTCTCTCCCAAAGGTTAGCAAAGAGGGCCAATCTTCCACCAATGAGAGGACTAGAAATGCAGCTAGCGTTGGCGTCGGAATGAACAACCTCCTCCCACTCGAAAGGGCCATTTATTCAAAAAGAGTCTACCTCTGGAAGACCTGTCCTGGGATCCTTGCTGTCTGGGAGAAATACCTCCCGTAAAATGGGACAAACCGCTTCCATTCCCTGAGACTGGGGGCGATAGGAATACGGGAGAAAACGGGGATCCCACCTATGCCGTGTAGTAGGTAAAACCTTCCACTTATCCTTGGTCTCAATAAGGAAGGAATCTAGAGGATCCTCGAATAATTTGGCTCCCATAAAGGGAACAGACGCCAAATGCCACTTGTGCCTAGCGGCTGCCTGCCAATAACAGAGCCAGACCAAACAGAGCACTGTGACTGAAGAGGCAAGGGACTTGGAGGGGAAGCGGGCGGCGTTGAGCATGGCATCAGCGGAGAATTGGATTCCCACAATAATCTTGTTCAAATCCTGCTTTATTCTTGTGTCATCCAGTGAAAGCTTCTCTTGCAACTGCTGCAACCACACAACATCGCCCAGTTGAAGAAGGAAGCGGTGGTAGCCACTGGATCACCCATGCCGCTCCTTGATGATCTCGTTGCAAGACCTGGCCAGACCTATGTTGCTCCGGATGAAGGACTTCATCCGGATCTCCAGGAACTGAAGCGTTGGGTAGCAAAGCAGCCACTGGCGCGTCCACAGTCAGAACTTGGAGGATAGAAGCCAAGTCGGAAGCGACATTAAAGTACTTCCGGTCAGTAGCTGATGGAGTCAGAGTGGAGCCAGGTGTGGACCACTGCTTTCGAATGACATCGAGGAACAATGGAGAAGCGGGAATAGTGTCCACTATTGGTTTGGACGGCTCCGCAAATAGAGGATTTAGCGCAGACTGCGAAGGAGGAGGAGCTGCGGTCAAGGAAGTTGAGCAGCCTTGAACAACAAGGACTTAAATAAGGCCTGAGGGAAAAGTCCAGTGAAGGCGGGCTGCTCCAGAAGGAGACCTTTGTCCTCAGACAAATCCAGCTCTGGAGGCTCATCCTCAGCCAGATATGATGTATGAGCCAGGGAATCAGGGTCCCCTTCAGAAATGGGATCTTCCAGGCCATCAGATGCGAACAACCGCACTGAAGTACCTCTACTTTAGGACCGGAAGCGAACCAACAAGGACTGCTGAACCACAGCATCAACCGTATGTTGGAAGTTGTCAGGCAGCAAAAAATTACAACCCTGGTCATCAACAGGAGCCACTTCCATGGAGACTAAGGCAGCTGAAGTCAGAGGATATGCTGGGTCTAAATTGGAAGGAGGAACTGAAGTTTCTGCTACTGCTGAAGTCATGGTAGGATTGGATGTCCCCCATAAACAGGAAGTTTGAATCGATATTGGGCAATCTTGAAGAGACACCTGGTCTGATGGTAAGGTCGAAGCGCTTGTTCCAGGGACTTCCATGAGAGAGCCACCGTCGCCCCTGGGGAGAGTAGCTGATTGTAGGTGACCGCTGGACCTGTCACAAAGTTTGTTCAACACTTTATCCCGGCATTGCTCAGCCCTCAAGGAGGCAGAAGAATGAGGTTTGGTCTTATGGTGAAGTCATGAGACCTTGCAGCCAGAAGTTTTAGCCGAATGACCACTGCTGAGTGCTGAGTTTTAGAAACCTCAGCCTCAGCACTAGGTAGTAAATGCTCCTCGACTCGGGCCCTTCGGCCGTGCTTTGATTTTGATAAGGCCTTAGGCATTTTCAAAGAAGTAGTGCCAAATAGGTGAAATTTTCCACCATTAAATCAACTCAATCTCGTGAGGCAGTCAGAGACAGGTGAATTGGCTGGTAGAGCAGCAACTGCAAACAAAATGGCTGCCAGCCGGGCAACTCACAAAATGGCTGCCGAAGTGGTAGGGCAGGCTGAGGTAACGAGCTGAAGTGGATTTGCAAAGGGCCGACAAACCCGTCCGCTGAGGAATGGCAACAGAAAAGTCAGCAGGGAACGCCAAATATAGGAGCCCTTATTATGCAAGCACAGACCACAGTCTGGAGGCCAGCAGAGCGACGGCTCAGTGCTGTTGCTACAGATAAGGGAGGCGGCAAGAAAGAGATGGGCAACAAAATAGCGGGAGTAACAGCCAACTGTGCAGGGAGCGCGAAGCTCCACGTAAGGTCCAAGTGCCCTAGTTATCAAAGACAGGGAGCGCAAAAAGACAGTGAAGGGAGCCAAAGCTCAATCCAAAGAAATGGCTCCTTCAAAATCAGGGCTTTGCTGACAAAAAAACCGCCAGCTGTTCAATGAACTCCGAGGCTGACAAAATGGCGACCGCCAAGTCAATGTCGCTCTCGGGAGCGCGAAGCTCCGCTCAGTGCCTGCCAGCCGCACTCCAAGAAGGGCTGGAGTGTGAAGCTCTGAAAATACAACAATACAAATGTTCGTTACTTTGGTACAACAGTTGGAAAAAAAATAGGAGTATTCTGGAAAATAATTCAATAAACCAGAGTTTCTCATTCACAAGGGTGCCATTCAGGTGATATATTCATCTTACCACATGGCAGTCCCTTCCTTCTAACAACCTTACAGTGCTGTTCATTGTGCATGGTGAACACTCCAGATGAATGCATTTATCTGAGCTCATATAAATATGTGTGGTAGAAGCAAAAAGGGTGCTTTAAAAATGTTTTATATTTTATCTGAGTCTGGAGATTCTCTCCAAATGCCTTTGCTTGCTTGCTACGCATTCACAGACACAGAGAATTAAAAAAAGAGGAACAGATAATTCATTTACAAAAGGCCTCCACCAATAATGTATTTGACACTCTATAAAAGGGAGGGGGGGGAGGAACCTCCTCAATCTTGCCAAGCTATTATCTGCACACAACTGAAAGTCAAACTGTTCCCATATACAATTCTAGCAAAGCCATTTTCTGCAAAATTGGTGGGCGTGGCAGGGGAAGCATATTGCAAAACCACTCCATTCCCACCTCACTCCAGGGGAAGGATACGGCAAAATCTCAATTCCCTCCCCACTTCTGGGGGAAGGATATTGCAAATTCTCCATTCACACCCCACTCTGGGGTCAGCCAGAGGTGGTATTTGCTGGCTCTCTGAACTACTCAAAATTTCTGCTACTGGTTCTACAGAACCTGTCAGAACCTGGTGGATTTCACCCCTGGTATGGGAGGTTAGAGAAACTAACAATAGGATCAGGTAGCATATTCCAGACATTTACTACTCTATTGCTGAAGATGTATATTCTGCAATCAAGATTAGAGCAGATTACATAGATAGCCCTTGTGTTATTGTGGTTGAAGTTAAAGTAGTCACTAACAGATAGGACATTACGGTAGATAATCTTGTGTACTAAGCTTAGGTCGGAACATAGATGGCATAGTTCAAGGTTATCCAGGCCTAAACTATCAAGCCTGGTGGTATAAGGAATTTTATTACAAGTAGACCTCTGGACCCTCTCTAATGTATTAATGTCCGAAATACAGTGTGGGGTCCAGGCAGCTGAGCAGTATTCAAGGATAGGTTTGACAAAGTTTTTGTATGCCGTAGTTAGAAGTATAGCGTTACCAGAGAGAAAACTTCGTAAAATAAGGTTGACAACTCTTAATACCTTTTTTGCAATGATTTTACAGTGAGCTCTGGGGTTTAGATCTTTTAAAATGAGTACCCCTAGGTCCTTGACAGAGTGTGGGTCATCTTTTAGATCATTTCCGCCCAGCTTGTATTTGAAGTTCTGATTTTTATTGCCAATGTGCAGGACTGAGCATCTGTTGGCAGAGATTTGGAGTTGCCAATTGTTTGACCATTCAGATAGATAATCTAGGTCATTTTGAAGACTAGTAGAATTGCCTGTGGTGTTAAATAGCTTTACATCGTCGGTAAAGAGGACGCTTGTAATATGATCACAAAGGCCGTTTATATAGAGCAGAAAGAGTGTTGTTCCTAGAATGCTGCCTTGGGGAACACCACTGTTAACTGGTGCAGGGTTTGATATAGCATTTCCAATTTTAACTACTTGTTGCCTGTTTGATAGGAATGTAGGTATCCATTTGTGCAAAGATCCAGAAATGGATCCAGAAACTACGTAAAAACGTAGTTTTAACAGAAGTTTGCCGTGCACTACTGAATCAAAGGCTTTGCAGAAGTCTATGTAGATTGCATCTATTGCTTTACCCTGGTTGAGTTGAGAGGTCCAAATGTTTTTGCAGTGTATGAGTTGCAGTTTACATGACAAATTTTTCCTGAAACCAAATTGCTTATTAGAGAGTAGGTTATTTGTCACTAAGTGGAGGGTGATGGATTGGTTTATGATGGATTCCATGACTTTACAGGTGACGCAGCAAGGGAAGATTGGTCTATAATTCTCAACAAGACTGGGGGGAGGTCACCTTTTTTGAAAATAGGTATGACTGTTGCTAATGACCATATGTCAGGCAAGGAGCTCATTCTAAAAGATACTTCATAGATGGTGATTAAAGTTTCAGCTATGGCAGAGGAGAGCTTTTTTAGAAAGTAGGCACATATTCTTTTTTTTTTTAATTTGATTTATATGCCGCCCTTCTCCGGAGACTCAGGGCGGCTTACAATGCGCTAAGCAATAGCCTTCATACTTTTGTATATTTATACAAAGTCAGCTTATTGCCCCCACAAACTGGGTCCTCAATTTACCTACCTTAGAAAGGATGGAAGGCTGAGTCAACCTTGAGCCTTGGTGAGATTCGAACCTGCAATAATTGCAGACAGCTGATGTTAATAACAGGGCTTTAGACCACTGTACTATCCAAGGCTCCATCAGGAACAATAAATAGAGATGGCTTTAGATTGTGTAGTGCCCTTTTGACAGTATCTTCAGTAAAATCAATGTGGATTAGATCATTGCAATTGGTTGTGGTACGACTAGGAAATGAGGGGGAGATGCCACTGCTGTTGACAAAGACTGAACTGAAAAAAGTGTTGAAGAGATTAGCCTTAACGGCAATCATTGTTACTATCTTCACCATTTTGCCCTTTTAGAGGTGGGATGGTTTTTTGAGTCTTTAAGTTTGGCATTTACGAAATTATAGAAGGCACAATTGGATTTCATGTGTAACAGCTCTTCCTCCTGTTTGCAGTGCTAATTGGTACATTCTGTTTTTAAGATTTGTTAAGATTTTTCTCATTTGTTCTCTGATTCACATTTTATGTAGAATTGTCAGACGAATTCATGATCTAAGCCCAGGCAATTTTGAATTCCGTTGACTCTTATCTACCACCAATTTGCTTTAAGCATTCACAGTACAGATTCTTATAGAGAGCTTTAGCGTACAATAAAATTTGAACTGCCTGGACTCCCTATTTCCTGTGCTTGATGGATAGTCTTTTCATGAGGCTACAGCATTTTGCCATTATTAATTAATTGTTAGTTCAAATTAGTAACCCTAAAATTCTCAATAATATCAGACTGTGTGTGTGTTTGGTTGTGTGTGTGTTTGGGTGTATGTGGTGGACACACATACCTTTAAGTCATTGTTGACTCTTGGCAACTTCCTGGGCAAGTTTTCTTAGCAAGATTTTGGAAGCCATTGCTTCCTTCTAGAGCTGAGCAAGAGTGATTGGCTCAGGGTCACCCAGTTGGCTTCTTGCCTAAGGCAGAATTAGAACTCATGGTCTCTTGTTTTCTAGCTCAGGGCTTTTAATCACTACACCAAGCTGGTGCTCTTTAGCAGAAAGTAGCATCATAGACTTTTTTTGCTGACTCACTTTTAATTTGCCTATATTTGATTGGAACACTTATTAAAGTATCTTTTTGACACAAATAGTAGGAGTATCATGTGTTATTACTTGCTTTTTCAACATGTCAGTTCATTTCTTTTTCTTGTTTCTGTACAATTACATCAGGCTAAAATATGCGATATTGTTTATTTCTATTATGTAGCGTTGACAGACGGGGTCCCTCCCCTGGTAGTTCACTGGTGAAATCCAAGTAACCAACTGTTTATCACTGCTATAAGCAGCAATTCAACTCATAAATAATTTCAGGAGTAGTTATTTCCAACTTAAATTGCAAGTAATTTAATCCTTGAGAGGAATGGTAGGATTTTTGCAAGCTCTGATCACAAAGGAAGCTCAGACTTTGAAATGGGAAACCCATTTTTAGAACCAGCCCAGCTTTCTATTAATGTCAGAAATCCCAACATCAGTAAATGAGATAAAGAGAGAGAAAAAAATAAGGTAGTGAAAAAAAGGAAGATTTTCAGACTCTTACTATATCCTGGCTTGAAGAATTTTTACAATTGCTCTTGATTCATCATCTTGTTTCCCCTGAAGAGAGACAAATATCACTTCACCCTCAATTCTTTTGGTCTTTTTTCTAAGGACAGGATTTTTCATGGTTTCTAATATTTTGCTCCAAAGAGAAGAATAGGTTTGTTTTGCCCATATATTTAATTTTTTTAAAAAGTAGTGACTACTATCATTTACCACAAATGATTATTGCTTGCTCCATCTGACCAGTAGCTTCCACAGCCAACAAGAGTGTTAAACCCAGGCAAGATAATTGTCGTGGTATTGCAATCCAAACCCATTCCTTTTATCAATTTTGCACACACGTGCAAGGGTGAGGTTTCAATTGTGATGTTTTAACCACAATTTTGACTGTTTTGACCCATTTTGAGGATGCCACTGCACCTCTGACTGTCATGTTGCAGGTCTCGGATTCTGATTCTGACTTTGAAGAAGAATCTCCAACACAACTTGTGGACTGATACCTCAGAAGATACCAAACCAAGAATTACCTGACCAAACTCAGGCACCACCTGAACAATTGGAGCAGTGAGATCAATGGTGGGTTGCCCCTGGTTCGGACTGGTTTGTAAGAACCGGTAGTAAAACCAGCGGGAGGCTCTGCCCACTAACCCAGACATCATCATAGGTGATCTGTGCAGAAGTTTCTGCGCACATGGGTGGACACGATGCGAAGCGGTATTAAAGGTAAGTAGAACTCACCCTTGAGTGAGATGTTGAATCAAAGTATTCCAGACTCTCACACACAGATAGCAGAGTGAAGAGCAGAGCAAAGACATTGTATGAGGTACCCTTCTAAATGAAAGGGTAAATCCCTTGATTTAAGACAACTTGGTGCAGCTTGATTTGAGAGCCCTGAATTTCCAGGCACATTGCAGGAATTAATTCAATTGTGCCTTAGGATAGATGGGCATTCACCACAGAGAAAGGATAGAGTATGTTTTAAACTTGCAGCATCTCTGCAGGACACTTGACTATCAGCCACAACTTCCACAATGTTATAAATATACAGATAATCATGGCCTTCATTGTGGTTGAGGTGAATGCTTTCTTCAGAGACAGTCACTCTATGCAATTTGACCATTGCTCCTTAAAGTTTCTGAACATATTATGAGATCTCAAAATACATACTAGATTTAAAAAAAGACAAAAGAAGAAATTGAGTTGAATCAAATATCAATAAACGAATGCAATCAATTTCAGTATGGAAGACAAGGGAAGTACAGAGCATTTAATTTAGTGTGTTCCAGGTTCACCATCTATTCAAGGATCTGTTTCATAGACTTGAAAGAATAGGTTCAGATAGACAAAGAATAAATAATTTGTTGCTAATAAAAATAAGTTTTGTCACAAGGAGTTTCATACATATAACATTTTCTTACTATCCCTCATCTAGTTCTGTGATCAGAAAATAATATCTTTTTTAAAAAAAATAATATTAGAGACAACCTCAGTACACCATTTTTATGTTGGATATGATAAAATATATATATATTTTAATCTGAAGACTGAATGTATGAACAAGAATGAAGCATGTGAACATTTATTGAAAGTAATTCTAAAAAAGGAACATGACAAGTGTCCCAAATTGACCCCAAAGAGCCTTTACAGAAGACTCTAACATGGGCTTTGTATCTGAATGCCCATTGCAAAAATCAGATAAAATTCAATTACTCTCATAAGAGTAGACTTATACAAACAGTCATACTAATAAGAAGAAGGTGTTTCTGAACATTCAAAAGATGGCAGATAGATTAGGAAGTCTGAATTGGATAGAATTGTATTTCCATTTGAGAAATGACAAGATCATTTCTTGATCTCCAAAGTGGATCAATTTGCCTTAGTTCTTGCTAGTCTTTTATGCGCTCAAAATAGCTTCCCCCCCCCACAAATAATATGCTGATTATTGTGCACTTTCTTAAATGTATGTTAATTTATATTAACCTTTGTTGCTGAGAATAATGGACAAGAAGCACACACTTTTCTGTTATCGTCCATACTATGGAAAAGATTTTAAAAAAGAAAGAAAACAGAGAAAAAAAAATCACAGGATTTTGATGAAAAAAAATATCTTTAACAGATTGTTATTCCATTATTAATTGCATAGTGTACTGGAAGACAAAGCAGAAATATGTAATAACCTATAATGCAAACAGCTGTGCTATCAAGCCATCTTGTTTATTAATTTTAGTTGCTTAAAAGCTACCCTTAGTTATGCAAACTCTCCAAACAATGCCACAGTAGGCACAAAACTTAATGCGACATCCCAAGGACACAAATTTGTTTCCTTGATGCACTATAGAAAAATTCTTTTTTAAAAAAAATTCACAGAGTCTTTCAAAATAACTGGCTGCTGTTTCTGGATGCGATTCATATCATCTGATGGAGAAAATAATCATCCCTTGCCTTATGGATTATTTTGGCATATTTATAAAAAGAATTCAATTATTCAACTCTTCGTACAAAGTCCATTTGTTACAGCTTGGTTGACCGCCCTTATCTCTTTCCATATAAAAATGTTTTGGCATCTATTTAGTACACCGCATCCAGCCTCCATGCTGCTTTCCTATAGCCAAGTTTTTAAAGAAAAGCTTTTACACGGGAACCAGTTTTAGAAACATCCTAATTAGTTTACTATACGAATATTCTTTGGGGAAGAATCCCTGAGACTGGTGCAAGGAATATCCCAAAGAATTTTAAAAGTTGGCACATTCCAAAAACTCCCTGCCTACTCAGATTCCACTAACCAACTTATTCACTGAAGAAGCTGCTTGGATGGGCAGTGAAACAATTCAAACAACAACACCAAAAAAGTCTAGTTGCCATGACTCAACTTGCACATTATCCCGATAGTTGTAATATTAATGTGAACGAGGAATCCATAAATGTAAAAATTCTGTAAAAAATGAAAAATAACAGGTTGTCTCGAGGAGGAGGAGGAGGAGGGGGGAGAGGGAGAGGGAGAAGGAGAGGGAGAGGGAGAAGGAGAAGGAGAAGAGGAGGAGGAAGAAGAAATGATGAACTTCTGGTTAACCATTTTTTCGCTCTTACTTACAATCAATTTGTTGTACACACATTTCAGAACGTATGGACAGGGGTGGGTTCTAATTTTTTTTACTACCAGTTCTGTGGGTGTGGCTTATTTTGTGGGTGTGGCTTGATGGTCATGTGACAATTCTTTAGGATTTAGCAGAGGTACTGGTCTACCAGGCTTTTAACTGCTTGCAGAACTGTACCGATCTACCCATTTATTTTTTGCAGGCACTGATCTACTCATATATTTTTGCAGGCACTGATCTGCTCATGTATTTTTGCAGGCACTGGTCTACTCATTTGTTTTCTTTTAACACTGATCAGCTGTAGGGCGGCCCTTTGAAGGCCTGTGGCAAGAGTTTAAACAGTTTTTTTCCCTCTAGCCATCAGCTGGAACTCAGGAGGCAGCAATAGATTGGGGGTGGGGCCAAATAAAAGGTAAGAATAACACGGGGATGGGGGGGCACGTGGGGTGGATGGGGGGGGCAGAACCAGTTCGGTGACATCATATTGTCACCGCTACCGGCTCGGGAGAACCGGGCCGAACCGGGAGGACATAATATTCAGATGAGATGTACAAAGTGATTGCTATTTTTAATCTGATTTTGAACTTTATGCAATAAAAATATTTTCCCAAGGGAAATGATTGTTTTAAGATGAATTCTCAAATATTAAATGTCATGGAGAGTGGAGGTTCAAGAATAATTAATAAAAAATAATAAACAATTAAGTATGCACCTCAAGTAAACTGCATTCTAAAAGTTTATTCCTATGCACATAAATGCTTCTGATCAGAAAGTTATTTGATGACCACTGTATTTTTTTTTAACTACATACACAACTAGGATAAGTAACATTGCTTTCCAGTCATTCTGCTTCTTCCAGAGTTGGTGGTTTCAGTTGGTGTTAGTGGGAGGTGAACTTTAAGTACTCCAGTGCAGTTATCTTTTAAAAGTGTACATGAAACAGTTGGGAGAAGTCAACAATCAGATTAGTGTGAAGTGAATTTGAAATCTGTCTTCCTTTAAATAAGACTTTCCAAAATTTCTCAACTATCCATTCTTCACAAACTTTTCTGTAGATTCTCTTCTATTATTATGCAAAGATGTTCTCACCTTATATGTCCTCACCTTAAATTTATATCCTTTTTCATCTTCTATGAGTGGGTCTCTTTTCATTCATCAATTGTAAATGATTAATTTTACAAAGAAGCCCTTATACCGTATTCTTTATACATGCAGCATCTTGTTCATCTTTACAAAAGACAGTATGTTATTTCCATGTACTCATTGGCGGTTAAGAAGACAGATGCTTAGGTAGAATTAGTAAACATGACTTTCCTAGTGATATCAGCGTTACCACTCTCTCTAGTGACAAGCCACGTCTTTTCTTAAATTTGGATACATGCATTTATATTTGATAATGTTAAGAATGACAACATAAAAAAGAGAGCCCAGTTCTCTTTCACTAACAGCGGTTAGTGTTTTTCCGGAGGATGTGCTTACTGAATAGTCATATGCAGTGGTGAAATCCAAATTTCTTTCCTACGGATTCTGTGGGCATGGCTTGGTGGGCATGATGTGGCTTGGTGGGCGTGGCAGGGGAAGGATACTGCAAAATCTCCATTCCCACCCCACTCCTGGGGGAAGGATATTGCAAAATCTCCATTCCCACCCCACTCTGAGGTCAGCCAGAGGTGGTATTTGCCAGTTCTCCAAACTACTCAAAATTTCTGCTACCGGTTCTCCAGAATCTGTCAGAACCTGCTGGATTTCACCCCTGGTCATATGTGATTGGAATAGCATATAATATGGGAATGGGGGGGGGGAATAAAATTTTGCTAATTAGAAAATGGAACTTAAAGTTATTATTTCCCCAGATAAAAAGTGAAATACTGGCATGACCATTTTCATAATGTACCAAATTAGCATAGGTCTTAGCTAACTTTTAAGAAGCGGTCGGTTCTTGTAAGGGGTTAATATTAGCAAGCTACAAATCAAGAGACTAAATCTTCCCTTTGGGTCAGTCACAGTCTCTGAGCCTTATAAAGAAGAATTGATAAATTGCTCCTCCCCTCCCCACCTTCAGATGTCAAGAAAACTGCAAGGATTAATCCAAGCAGTCAGCAGGAAGTAAGACTGACTTGAAAATACACTCATAAAACACACCACACTAGCTGTTTTAGGAGTTTACTAGCCCCAGTGCCTGGACTAACTTTGTTGAAGTTCAGGAACTATATTAGTTCTTGGATGAGAAACCTCCAAGAAATAGAGTATAGATTCCATTTTTAAACATTATTCAGATGAAGACAATCAGAAACCATTCCTGTACTGTCACCAAGAAATTTCATTGATGTGTCCATGAAGGTCGGAGGGTGAGGTTGACTTGAAGGAGATTTTATCTGTGCCTTAAGCTCCTTAGAATAGTCTTATGAACTGCATAATACTAAAAAGGGAGAAGCTATAGTTTGTAAGATTAACAAAGAAAAGGCAAAAAGTATTGAGTAATTGCTGAAATGTTATGTCTTTATAATCACCCATCCACTTAAATCTTCGTATTGTTTTATTTATTTTATTTATTTAGTTTGTCAATCATGTATGAGAAAACAGGTATAAGTATAAACATGGAATGACCACAGGAAATGAGTACAAATAAATGGGGACAGTAGGACAGGGACGGTAGGCACGCTGGTGCCCTTATGCGTGCCCCCTTTATGGACCTCCTCACAAACAAATCCTACCTTTTCCAAATAATTTATGATGGATATGTGCCATAGGAGATTAAGATAGGAGAAAGTGCTTCAGCCCACATTATCAAAAGGCTGGTTCCCCAAATGAGGGAATCAAACTATAGATTGAATCCCTATGTATAGAAGGTTACTGAATTTGCTCTTCCAAAATTCTGGAACCTGCTTCTAATTATTTTGGAATTGGGGCACACATCTGTTCATTACTATTTTCCCACCTTTTGTTACTTCTGCTTAAGAGGATCAGAAGTTTACCCAACACCTGTTCCTGAAGGATGTGAAATATTGTTTTGAGAAAATCCAAGCCAAAATACCAACTCTATAAAATAAGTTGCTTTTTTAAAAAAAAGCTTGCTTCTTTATTTCCTCTCCCAAGATATTTTTTCTTTCTTATGCAAACAGGTAATTGAAAACATTTGTTTGACCAAAAAAATTTGGCATAATTTCTCTTAAGCAATATGAATGACAATAATTATAGGATATTTAAAGCAAAAGCCCTTACAATGTTAAAAACCATGGATATAGTGTTATGCTATTTGTCTGTTGGCTTATAGGGGGGCCGCAGTGAAGACGCTGAGCTAGTCAGGTGGAAAGCTGACAGTCTGGATTTGAGACTCAAGTGCTGCATGATGGGCTGAGCTTCCATTTGCCCCACTTCCTACCAATCTAGCATGCAAGATGAAAATGTCAGACAACACAGAGTCAGTGGTGGGTTGTCCCTGGTTCAGACCAGTTCGCAAGAACCGGTAGTAAAACTGGCGAGAGGCTCCACCCACCACCCCGGATGTCATCATAGGTGATCTGCACATGCGCAGAAGCTTGGCACACACAGAGAGAAGCAAGCTCACGCACGTGATCTCATTGCAAACTGGTAGTAAAGGTAAGTAGAACCCACTCCTGCACAGACTCCCTCGGCTGAAAATTGGAAATGAACACCAACCCCATGAGTTGGTCACCACTGTATACGGGAAACCTTTAAACCTTTATAAGCATTTAGTAACTGAGATAAAATATTTTAAGAGATTGGAAAGGCGACCATAATATATATGGCAGAAAATGGTAGAAAGAACATATTTATTTATTTATTTATTTATTTATTTATTCATTCATTCATTCATTTATTTGTTCGTTCGATTTATATATGCCGCCCTTCTCCAGAGACTCAGAGCGGCTTACAATGCATTAAACAATAGCCTTCATACTTTTGTATATACCTGCTTAGTAGGGCTTTTTGGGGGCCCCCGAGTGGTGTTCTATTTTATACAAAGTCAGCTTATTGCCCCCACAAACCGGGTCCTCATTTTTGTTCTAATTCATACATAATCAGGGAAGATGATGGAAAAAGTAAAGTAGATGTTGATGGAGATAGAGATAAGCTCTGTTGCTAAGAAATATCTAAGCTTGGTTCCTAGCTTGTTGGACTATTAATATTATCAGCTTAAATTATATCAGACTTTCAAAAAATCTATTCAGAAAAATAGGCTGCGAAAACACAGTCCATTTCAACATTTTCTCTGGATCAATGTGAATACCTTGATACATTCCACAAGCTCCTACAATAGTCCAACCTGACTTATTCTTTGATTCTAAAATGTGTTTCAACTGCATCCCTGATTCAAAATCTGAGTCCAAAGTTGTAGGACTCACAGAAGACTATCTTGCCAAATCCTCAGAATTGCACCCCAAATCTTCTTATTGGTCTTGTTGGAATATTTGCTCCCATTGAACTTGTTTTCCTCCTCTGAAGAGGGCTGGTCTAAGGGGCCATAGCCCCTTTTTGCCTTCAGCCCTTGATAAATCTCTCTGAAGCAGTCTGGGAGTTGAATCATGGCAACTGGACTTCTTGTCTTTTCTTTTTTGGTTGAAACAGTTTGCTGCTTATCTAAGCAGCTTCTTTATGCTGAAGTTACTTGGATAACCAAAAAAGAAGGACTTGGATGATTGAGAATCTTCATAGACATATTGTCTCTCTGAAGCAACAGCAATAGCACTAAGATTTATATACCACTTCACAGTGCTTTTACAGCCCTCTCTAAGCAGTTTACAGAGTCAACCTATTGCCCCCAACAATCTGGGCCCTCATTTTACTGATCTCAGAAGGATGGAAGGCTGAGTCAACCTTGAGCTGGTGAGAATCAAATTGCCAAACTGCAGCCAGCAGTCAGCAGAAGTAGCCTGCAGTACTGCATTCTAATCACTGTGCCACCTGGGTTCTTATTCTTTGTTGTCCAGACCACTGTTCTCTGACTTATACCTTTTCAAATCTCATTAGGACTACATCTGGTTTGGCTCTCAACATTAACATACCGACTACCTTTTTCGTATCTTGCTTCAGCTATCATTTGATTTCTTATAAATTGCATTTTGGACTATTTGGTTATATTTTTGCTGGTATCCAGGACAGGACACAGCCTACTGAGTTCTGTGAAACAGTTTTAGAGTTAGAAACAACTGTTTCAACATGTCTCAGAGTTTTAGCTGTCTTATCTTTGACTTTTTTGCTTTCATATTTCAACTGGCAAACCGTTTCTGCTCACACCTGATATCTGTATCAGTACTGTAGCTGTTTCCTTCGCAAGCAACTTCTTTGATTGCATAAAAACCACTAACTGTTTTGGCAATTTGGCACCTAATAAGTGGACCTAATAAGAAAGTTTAAAAAAAAATCTTTTTAGATTTTTCATTGACTGCTAGAAATAGTTTACTGGACTTAAATGCTTCAATAATAACAAAATACTACATAGTATCAAATCACCATTAGTCTTCTTCTGCCAAAGTGGCAGAGAATTACTTTTTAAAAAAAAATTGATTTATAGGCCGCCCTTCTCCAGAGACTCAGGGGGGCTTACAATGCGTTAAGCAATAGCCTTCATACTTTTGTATATTTATACAAAGTCAGCTTATTGCCCCCACAATCTGGGTCCTCATTTTATCTACCTTAGAAAGGATGGAAAGCTGAGTCAACCTTGAGCCTGGTGAGATTTGAACTTGCAGTAATTGCAGGCAGCTGATGTTAATAACAGTGCTTTAGTCTGCTGAGCCACCAGGGCTCCTCCTTTCTCTAACTATGGAAAGAGAAGTCTTAGTTGTTCACCCAACCAAAGAATCTCTAAGACCACTCCCACCAACACTGATAGGGCAAGCCACTAAAATATAAACTAACAGCAAATCACACTCCTTGCCAGCACTGATGATGTTATCTAGTTTGGGTAATGAAATGTCTACAAGCAAACTCAGAGAGCACCAAGGACCCCTCATTTCAACCTGAGCTACAAATATTCTTATCTATTGCTCACCTACAATCCACAGTAGGCAATCTAGAATTTGAAACAATTCAAAAGCGACTTAGAATCACTTATTAGAAATAAGAAACTTGATGGTGCAGCGGACTAAGTGCTGTTATGTAGCACTTAGTTGCCAGCTGCTTGCAATTAGTGCGAGTTCAAATCTCACCAGGCTCAAGGTTGACTCAGACTTCCATCCTTCCAAGGTAGGTAAATTGAGGACCCGGATTGTGGGGGCGATAAGCTGACTTTGTAGAAACACTGCCTATGGGGGGCCAAAATCCCTAATAAGCAGGTATTTACAAAAGAATGAAGGCTATTGCTATAAGTGCATTGTAAGCCTCCCTGAGTCTTCGGAGGAGGGCGGCATATAAATTGAACAAACAAACAAACAAACAAATAAATAAATACCTTTAAAAAAAAGTTCTCCAAATTTTTCTTTTTGGGAAAAAATAGTATCCCTACTGCCATACCCTGGCCCCTTAAAATGTGTAAACCTCAACAATTTGAATATTTGGAATTTTTGAGTACTCTTCTGAGCAGTGACGAAATGATTTGTGATTAAAGTACATCCCACTGGCATTAAACCCAAACAAATCAATCAGGCATAATGATTAAACAAAATGATTAGAAATGGAATGGAATATGAATATCAGCTTTTATCATTTTTTATTCCAGTAGGGAGCAACAGGTGTTTGAAGAAACAACTGCAAGAAAGAAGCACAATGACGTGGAAGGAGAAAATATCTTGACCTTTTGCTACATAAATCACCGTAGTAACTATTATGCTTACCATTATAAAGAAGCTAGAAGGTAAGTACTGTAAATAAATGGAGCATTAAAGTAGACAAAGAAGCAGTAGAAGTGGAACATCTGTGCTAATCTCCTAGGCGATGGGTGACCTGCAGTCCACAAATCACTTTTTTTTTTTTTTGGTTTCTGGTCATTTTGGTAAGACAATATAACATGTAAAAAGCACCATGCAAGTTGAAAATAGTTTAATCACGGCCTAATCCTCCCTAAAGCCCAGCAAGAAATAAAATGTTTTAGACCCATCAGTGTCTAAGACAGTGTCCTATAGCTACTGTCTTTATATCACTATCCTTCACTTCCATCATCCTCTCAAACCATTTACTTTATCATCCAGTCATAAAAAGATAGGTTATCTCCATTTTTGGAAAATAACACAAACATTTGAGATGGGGTACAGAGATTCCTGGGGCAAAACATCAGATTCCTTCTCTTTAGTCTCACTCATGATGAATTAACTCTAATATAAAGGAAAATTAAATTAACCATGTAAAAATTGTTATATGTAGATCTTAAGAATAAATAGCTAGATGATCAGTGAGCCTATGATGTAACTATTTCACAAGCAGAACTAATTTGTTTCCACTGTAGCCACCCATGAAGACAGAAATTACCAAGTATAGTCAGTACATATGAATGTGAATTACATTTCTTAATCATTGAGGGACTGATTTTAGGAGGTTGGATGCTCCTAAAACCCTCTTATCTGGATAGGCATAACAACCTCCCAAAATTCTGTTACATCAACATTGTTTCTGTTTCAGCACTTGGTGAAATTAATTCAGATACAATCAATGTGAAGAGGAAAACACTTTTGCAAAGTATGACTAATGTTGCATCTCTCATGGCATTTTAGAAGTGGTTTAATCAAATGCTAATCAGACACAGGAGAATTCAGGCAGATGATGAGAAAAATAAACTAACCTGATTATAGAGCTCCTGTCCTCATCCAGTTGCTATGCTATGAACACATATGTTGAGTAGTTGGTACCTTTTACGATTTGTGTGATGGCCAAGAATAAGTGGAACAATTAATTCTGGTTCTCTTAATTTTTTTTGTGATAGCAAGATGTATACATTAAACTACAGAATGAGACCAATCCTAAAATATAAGTTCAAGACCCTTTGTAGCAGGGGTAAAATGCTCCCAGTTCGGACCGGATCGCCTGATCCAGTAGCGATGGAGGCAGGTGGTTCAGAGAACCGGTAGCAAAAATCTCTGCCCCCCCCCCCATACCCAGCTGAGCCGCACAATCATCAGAGGGTTTTTTTTTCCTTTTAAAAGCATTTTTTCTACAACCTCTTCGGCCGAAAAAAATGCTTTTAAAAGTTAAAAATAACGCCTCTGATGATCGTGCGGCTCAGCTGGGATCCTCAAAGGCTTTTAAAAGCATTTTTTCTACAATCTCTTGTAGAAAGCCTGAAGATCCCAGCTGATTTGCCTGATCGGCAGAGGCTTTTTTTCTTTTAAATGCCTCTGACAATCCAAGCTGAGTTGCCTGATCGGTAGAGACTTTTTAAAAAAACTCAGCTTGGATCGTCAGAGGCATTTAAAAGAAAAAAAGCCTCTGCCAATCAGGCAACTCAGCTGGGATTGCCAGAGCCTTTTGAAAGCATTTTTTACAAAAATAGTTTTAAAAGTAAAAAAAAAATAAAAATTGTCCACGACGACCCAGTCACATTACTCCCCACCCCCCCCACCAAGCCATGCCCACAGAACCGGTAGTAACAAATTTTAGATTTCACCACTGCTTTGTAAGTCTCCCCAAATGAATGGATTCTTCTCTGTCTCTCTCCCTCCCTCCCTCCCTCCCTCTCTTCTCTCTGTCCCTCTCTCTTGCATTTGTATGCAAGAGCCCATATTTAATTTTGCTCCCATAAATATACGCAGATTTGATCTAAGCCTGGTTTTCTTGCTCAACAGAAAGATGAGTCATAGCAAGAAGGCTCCATAAAGGTATTAAGCAATTTGATTGGTGGCGTTCTGCAGTGATATGCTATCAAGGCACAAAATCTGAACATAAATTTCTCTCTTTTTTCCCAAAGTGCAGAGAAACTATAAAGTGGAATAAATCTTGTATCTGAAGGAAGAAAGTACTTGAAGACCAACTACTGATAGAAAAAAGAAAGAGAGGACAATGATAGTTGGATCATCTGAAGCTGTAAATAACACTTTCCTACTCTTAATAATGATCCTCTTTTGTGGTTCCATTCAATTTTGCTTTAATCAATGTATTTTCACTGTCATGTTATTTGCTCTTTTAATTGGGAGTGCCTGAAATACTATATGTTTTACAATAATGTTTATTGATTTTTAAACACATTACAATTGAATATTGTGAAAAGAATGTTGCATATTTATAATGTAACAGTTAATAATAAGTACAAATGGATATATATCTATTATAGAATGTTAAAAGGATAATAAAAATTAGCCTAATTTAAAAAAGCCTAAAACAGAAAAATATAGAATCTAAGAAAAAAAAGAAAAAATATTTTTAAAAACCCTCAAAAATGAAAATAGTCAGAAAAATGCATTAAAAATATAGTCATGCCAAACTTCAAAGATATACTACATGTGTCAATTTGATTGTTACTGTTGAATTTTTAAAGAAAGTATCAAACCTTGACCACACAGAATTAATACTGTTTGATCTCAGCTCTTTGATAGAAAGCCAATTCAAAGGCTGAGAGTTGACAGATTTTATTAAGAAATACTTAAAACGTGGAGTCTATCACCTCTGCTGTTTTGGTGGAACAGAGGCAAGTGAGTCATAATAACACGATCAAAATGTTTGCCTGAATATTTTAGATTGTGCCTTGGAGAAGTATTACAAATACAGAACCTTAAGAGTATTCTTCTCTATATCTTTGAATCAAATCCTTTATTGAATCAAATGCTGCGTTTCCAAAAAAAAACCCCATAAAACTTTATTACATTTTTCTTTGAAAACAAAGAAGCCAAATGTCCAATGATTTAGAGAACATACTCTCGTCCATTATTTCAAAATACTCTTTCAATATTAATTAGGTTTTTTACAACAACTCTTCCATAGCTTTTCTTCTGTAGGTATTATGAAAACGTCTCTCATTTAATCTTGGCCTCCAAGAAGCTGAGGTTAATATGATAATCTACTTCATGCCATCCACAGCATAAAATCTGTGTGGTTAGTTTGAGATCTGAGCATTCTACATGGTCTCTAAAAGTGTGCCAAAATAGTCCAAAAGTAGATGAAGCCAAAATAAAGAATTGGGGTAACCATGTCAAAAGCACATTTGAATTAATTTAATGTGTTTACTTAATGGCCCTACCCCTAAAATAGACCTACATTGTATCAAGCCTCAATTAAGTGCCCCATTTCAACAATCTCAAGGAAAAAGAACTAGAAAGAGCATCTCAAAAAGACTTGGTTGCCATTTTGAACTTCATGCTGGAACCATGGAAGCCACTGAATCTTGGTGCCCTCAGCTATTGAAGGGATCAAGACACCACTATTCCCCTGGTCAAGGCTGCTTGCAAATTTAAATGATCTATCACACTAAAACTAACTATTTAGCTTGCCTCTTTGGAGGGCTTTGTGTGATATGCCCAGATGCAGATTATGGGCTCTTTTCTCCATGATGAAGAGGATGCCCTGCACGAGGAAGGGATTAAAGTGCCCAAATTTCATATTGACCCAAATAGTAAACTATCTTCATTAACTTGGTTTCAGAGAATCTAAGACAACGTTCCCATTTTAAATGCATGTTATGGGAGTGGGAAGGAATTAATTGTTCCATTCAGATAAATACAGTATTGTACAAGGTTCATGAAAGTATAAGGCTCTCTTTATTTTTCTGCTGAAATAGAGAGAAAGGAACTAAAGAAGACAAGACCACATGGAGGCAACTAGGAAGCTCCTTCTTAGTTTCTTGAAGGAAAAATGCCTGAAAACAGTCCAATGCTTTACAAGCAAGTTTCAAAAATGAATGGCTCACAATTCTACACAATTATCACTATGATGCACCTTGTTGAATTCTTACAGGGCAGATATGATTGATTATTTACTGACTAAAATTTGTGTTAGAGTGGGATAACAACAGAAAAAAAGTCAACCAGTCAAGAGTGAGAGAGATATGGTAAACCTATGGTAGTAGGAACCTAGATAAAGAGGAAGAAACATAATGATTTTTTTAAAAAAAGATATACTTGAACCATTTATCAAACTATTTGATTTTTTTTTAAAAAAAGGCAAGACAGCATTGAATAGCAGGGAATTCTTAAGCTTTGTGTAAAAATAATTGCAATCTATTTGGATCCCTTATATATGAGAGCTGAATGAGATGCTTGATGAAAACACACCGACCTTCAGTTTGGTATCTGGAGATATCATTCTTCCTTACTTCTAAACTGAGTCCTTATATAGCAACTGACTATACATGATCTTATATCCACAAGAGGGGGACAGAGTACCACATTCTATGGCGTTCTATATGAAGACATACTATCTCTTCAGGAGCAAAAAAAATAATTATAATCCCACGAAACTGGATCAGAACTTCTTGATTCATTGTTCTGATCCTATTTTCAAAGTAAAGCTTTTGTGACCATCTGCTCCTATTCAGTTAGAATAGCAATGGGGGAAATGGTTGGAGTGAGTAAGTCCAGGGAAAATCAATCTCTTTGGAATGCAAACCCTTTGATATAAAAGCTGCCAAGGGTCAGCAAACCTAGGGTAGAATCAAAATCTATAGAGAAATCTACAATGCTCCAGCTCTGCTAAATTCCCATCATAAACATATATCATTTCAATGGGGGAGGGGACAACGGTAAACTCTCCCTACATGCATAGACATGTTAATTCCATTCTGCGTTGTTGCATTCTTCCCTTTTTCCTGACTGATCTCACACCCTGTAAAGAAAAACCAAACACATCTCACAACATCTGAATCAAATATATGACTATTGGCAGCTTTTGGTTTTGCATTTCCCCCTCAGTTTTAACTGGCAGGAGGTAGCACATTCATGAAGTTTTTTTCCAGTAGAGCACAGCAAGAGGGAGGGAGCCGTTTTGACAGGGTTATATCTCTGGCAAAGAACGGTTCTTGGTTCTCTGCAATGTTAATATTCACTTTCAATGGAGATGCTGCTAAGTAGGTCATAATTCACTCCTTTTGTGCAATAAATACAGAACAATTAAATCCAGGTCTTTTCCATGTTTCTGTTAAGAACTAAGAGGCAATCCATCATTCCTTGTTTATGCACGGCATAGCCCAAATAACAAAAGGAAAGCAGATGTGCTCGGTGTTGTCTCATATTTTGCCAGAATTGTGACTATTAAAGACTTCATAACTAAATAACGAAAGCATAAATGAAATCTAATGAGTGGAAGAACTGGTTTATCCCTGCAAAATATGGGTTGAAATATCAAAGTAGTTATCAACACCAAAGGAAAACTTTTTTAAAAAAATTTGATTTATATGCCGCCCTTCTCCGGAGACTCAGGGTGGCTTACAATGCGCTAAGCAATAGCCTTCATACTTTTGTATATTTATACAAAGTCAGCTTATTGCCCCCACAAACTGGGTCCTCAATTTACCTACCTTAGAAAGGATGGAAGGCTGAGTCAACCTTGAGCCTTGGTGAGATTCGAACCTGCAATAATTGCAGGCAGCTGATGTTAATAACAGGGTGCTTTAGACCACTGTACTATCCAAGGCTCTTAAGGTCAAACTACAAATTTCATGATTGGGTCACCCAACCTATCTATTTTAATAGCTCTTAAAAGAGTTTGTGGTAACCTTAACAGATTCTGGAACATAGTAGCTAGTCCCCTGCATATACTTTAATAGCCAATTCAGAGGGTGGGAGGTGGATGCAATGTAGAATTTAGATTAGAAATTGCACAGGGGAAGAGAGCCAGTAAGATGTAATGACTAAATTGAAGGATTAGGGATGTTGAAGGAAGGCACATGAATAGGATTGTAGGAAGTTGTTTGTGAGGCAATAGGAAATTTTTATTAATTTATTTGTAAAATTTATTATCCTCCCATTTTGCCACGATAACTCGGTGTAGCTTACAATATTAAAAGATAAAACTTGTATAATTTATAATAATGTAAATGCAATAATGTAAAATCCACTAGCTTAGAAAGATGGGGCTGAAGGAATATGATGAGAGAGAGAGAGGATGGGATCCAATTTCAATCAATCAATCAATCAATCAACCCCAATATGAAACCCCTCCATTGATGTCCCAAGCCAAATGGCAGAGCCAGATTTTTAAACCCTTATGGAAGGTCAGGAGGGTTGGAACCAGGGGTGAAATGCTCCCGGTTCGGACCGGTTCGCCCGATCCGGTAGCGATGGCAGCGACTGGTTCGGAGAACTGGTACCAAAAATCCCTGCCCCCTCCCCCATGCCCAGCTGAGTTGCCTGATCGTCAGAAGTTTTTAAAAGCATTTTTTACAACCTCTTCGGCTGAAGAGGTTGTAGAAAAAATGGTTTTAAAAGTTAAAAAAAAAAGTTGGCCACACCCACTCAGTCGCATTACACCCCCCCAAGCCACACCCACAGAACCAGTAAGAAATTTTACATTTCACCACTGGTTGGAACTGACCTCACTTCAGGAGGCAAGATGTTCCAGAGGGCAGGTGCAATGTCAGAGAAGACTCTTCTCCTGAACCCCGCCAGCCAGTTCCCTGGCCTTTCCTTTCTTTTCTCTGAAAATAGAGATGTTTTTCCTCTTCCATCTGCTGCCAATTCACTAGTTCTACCAGATTTCTAAAATATAAATTAACATCCTTGTAGTTGTTCATTAGTTACTTAGTTGTTAATCTAAGTAATTACTTAGATGGACTAATATTTTCTAGTAATCTACCTACTGTATTTTTCGGAGTATAAGACACACCTACCTTTTTTGGTGAGGAAAAGAAAAAAAAGAAATCTCCCTCTGCCTCTGAGCAATTTTGCCTCGTTGCAGCAAACAGCAAACAGCAAACAGCCTGCTTTACTTTCATTTTTGTTTTTCAGCATAGCTTGATTAACAGAAGGAAAAAAAAAATGTTCCAGCAATTTACTTCTTTGCAGCAAGCAGCAGAGCCCTGCGCACAAGAGCTGAGAGTAAATCAGCTGAGAGTTGGGAGGCCGATCCAATCAACTTTTGCTAATTAGGCTGTGCTGAAGCTGAAAGGAGCCGTTTTTTCTTGCTGTTTGCTTGCAAGAAGATAACTGTTGCGAGGCAGAGGCCAAAGGTGGGGGCCAGTAGGCGGGATACATTTGGTGTATAAGATACACCTAAGTTTTCACCCCCTTTTAGGGGGGAAAAAGGTGCGTCTTATACTCTGAAAAATATGGTACCTCCCCCATACGTATATTCTGTTGCCATTCTTTGTGTTAGGTTTTTCCCCCCACCCTTTTGGATGTCTTATGATTTCTTTCTTAATTTTTTTTAAATTGTTCTTGGTTTTAAAAAATGAGCTGACCAGAGTTTTTGGAATTAGGCAGCCTCTAAATTATAAAAGAACAGAATTTATTTCAAAATCATAAGATAAGGATGAATGGTTTTGCAAGGATTTTTAAAAGGGTTTTATACCAGCCAATTGACACCTTGGCATGCCAGTGAAATTGTGGCAAATGCTCTAAAGGGCATTTTAAAATATTTATGAACAATGTTTTCTTCTCTTGCTTTTGAAAAGAATAAGATACAATAGAGACAAAGCCATAAACCTATACATACAGAATATCGTATCATGATTAAAATAAACACAGTCTTTCTTTCTCTACATATCCTCTGTATACTTTCAGCAACTGAAATCTAATTTTAATACTCCTTAAACGCAAGTACTGTAATATGGCTTCAGTGTCTGAAAATGACTGTAGTCTTAATAAAGTATATTTCCACAGAAAATAAGAGAACACGTAACAGTTAAGTATGTTGGTATAGTGCTGAACAGAGGGCAATATGGGTCCTGGTGAAAAAGTATGGGTTTCATTCTTTATTTTTCTAGAATGAGATTCCTTCTGCTTACAATCTATACTGTGTCTGGCCTCCCGCTTTTCAAGTCTTCAAAGCATCTTCTGTTATACATATTAATTCTACTTGTTCTCTCTAAACCATAGGTACCAAAGTGCAAAAGTAAAAGAAATTATTCAAGGAACTCTAAAGATATCCAGGGCAAATTGAGGTAGATGTCATTCTTCATGAGGAGGGTGTTTGTTTAAAGCATATTTCTGGATGAAAAGTTTTGCAAATATTTTAAGTAGCTTCTTAATTGACCCAGTGTGACTTGAAAAGCACTCTCTAAACTCTTGATATTGTTAGCCATGTAAGATAAGTGGCAATAAATACAGATTAATTGAAACCTATGAAATGAAATATTGGGGTAGCAACCGGTCTGTGAAAAGTCCTTTTGTGCTCTGTTTGGATGGCAGGTCATAAGCTTGAATTAGGTTAACAGAATCTCTTGTCAGACTCACTGAAGCTTTTGGTAGCTCATGCTGTGACCATCTGCAAAGACAACAAACTTCGGGCAAAGGCAAATGACATGATTGGCAAGTCTTAAGAAAAACAGAAATGTTCGGCGGAAGGGTTCCTACTCAGCGCTGTCAGCTCCAGAGATTGGGGGACAAGGCAGGACAGAAAACACGGACATCTTTTTATGGCACAAATTGAGGGACTTCAGAAACTGCCCAGCGAGGATGTTTTACATTTTGAATTCTGAAGTACACGAATAGCTAGCAAATTCAGAATATGAACTGTATTCAGTCAGCTTGAACTTGGACTTGTGACTTTTTGTCTGTGCACTTTTTTAAAACAGTAAAACAAGAAAGCAAAAACACTCTTGGAAGCTGTGTTTTATTGTTTTCTAGGCAGCATCACAAAATGGCAAAACCCTTGAGAAGGAAACAAAGGGTCAGAAGGCATATTTTTGAATTATTTCCTGCTTAAAACTGTAGTACGGCAGACTTGCCTGGTAGGAAGATCTCTTTGTAATTAGTAGGTCTAGGCATGAAAGAAGAATTATTCAGCAAAGTACTTTGTACTTAACTAGAAAATAAAAAAATATGGTTTTCCATGCTAGGCTTGTTACATTTACTGATGATGTCCTCATTTATCAAAGGCTGCTGCAACTCTTCATAATAGCAGATTACATTGTTGCATGACCAATTCCTGTTTCTAAAATTACAGCAGAATCTTTGGGGAAGATCGGAGGAAGTAAAAGGTTCTTCTTTACAGTGTAAATTGACAGAGTTTGGAATCTTAATACTGGATCTATTCATTAAATAATCTAGACTCAAGGAACAAAACAAAACAAAACATCCTTCTATCAACAAAAGGAGTAAATAACAAGCTACTTTAAAACAGGCTAGGTATGCTTCTCCAATCTCCTTTGTGAAAGATTAATGGTTTGCCTTGGCTAAAATGCATGGCACAGAGGTATAAAATATGAAGCAGGGGTGAAATCCAGCAGGGTCTGGAGAACTGGTAATGGAAATTTTGAGTAGTTTGGAGAACCGGCAAATACCACCTCTGGCTGGCCCCAGAGTGGGGTGGGAATGGAGATTTTGCAATAGCCTTTTCCCCAGGAGTGGGGAGGGAATGGAGATTTTGCAGTATCGTTCCCTTGCGACACCCATCAAGCCATGATCACAGAACCGGCAGTAAAAAAATTGGATTTCACCACTGATATGAAGTATATGTTTTCATAAGCTCATCAATTCAACAAATGGAGTGGATTCAGAAAGCATGAGGAAGAAGCGCTTGAAAACACAATTGTATACTATAATTTTGGATTATTAGGTAAGCAGCTCTTAACTGTTTCCAAAATCAGAATAAAGTTGTGTGGCCACTAGCCTTAAGAATTTACCTCTGTATCATTTAGCTAATTACAGTTTCCTTCCATGATAGTACAACTCTATATCTTGGCTATACACTTGAATTTCAAAGATGATAAATACAACCGTCAAATCCAGAAGTGCTGACGATATTTCTTTTTAAATAAAAGGAAAAGTTTAAATGCATACAAGAAAATCAGCTGCTTTAAGAAAAATAAAGTCCAAGTGAATGGCATGCACAAATTCTGGATGTTATCATATGTGTTACTTGCAAATTAGTTGAGTATAAAAATGAAATAAGCCAGATGACATTTTTTTCTTAAACACTGATGATATATGTATACTTTTTGTTGCCAAAATATTAACTCTTTTTAATGACACATATGCCCTGGTTGTTTGGCTATTTCTCAGCTGGAAGAGGCAGCTGGGAAACTCTTAGCTCACTTCAGTTCTTATGGGTTTGGTACACTGAATTGTCTATCAATCATGTGAGTTCACAAGAGTGAAAGTTTCCAACAAAGATCAACTCTTCTCAAAGTGTGTCAAGCAAACTCATTTATTTAATCCCCAAAGGGTGATAATCAAGCTTAATGTCCAGGAAGAATTATTGTTCCCAACCCAACCTAAAATCTAATTTCTTTTAACTATGGAGTATGGATGTGATATTACAACCAGCCCATATTGTTAAACAGAATGTTTCATGCTACCTGCATATTTTCTGTAGTTCCAAAGTATGTATATGAATCTTTTCTTCCTTATAAAAAAAACCAGTTTCTTCTTTTGGTAGGGTTTTTTTTTTTTTTTTTTGGTAAAAGGAATAAGAAATCTTGCAAAATCAGCAGAATTGCATTGATTAAAAGGAGACAAACAGAAAATTTGATAATTCCACAAGTATATGAAACATGCAGATGGGGAGATGAACATACATTTACTCTGAAAATACTCTCATCCCTAACATTCATGCTGTTGTTATAACATCTGGAAAGGTTTCTTAGTACAATTAGTAAACACGTAATTTGAATGAAAGGGCAATTTTAAAGTTCTATTCCCTATCCACTACAATTTACAACTATATTTTCTGGACTTTCAAACTGGAAGAAAAGGATTCACTGTTGAAGTAAAACTACATATTTATAACATATCATATAAGGATTCACTACATGATGACAGAAAGCTATATGCTGGTTTAATAGTATTATAAAATGAATATAGAGAGGTGAATGAGTATATGAAGGTAAACCTACTGCAGTGAAAAGAGGAATTAATCAAATTGGTTTATGCTTATATTTGTCTCCCTTCCCCAGTATAGAAAGTACAGCTATGATGGAAGAGCCCTTCTTCACTTCTCCAGCCAATCCCACTTATTTATCAACAGTGTATATTTACAATTCCTTGATCAAACTAACATAACGTCCATGTAATTGAATCCAATAAATTGAAATAATCTTCCTTGTGAGTTGCAGATCATTTTCCAATTTTCCAATTGGTTGAACATCCAAGACATTAGCATATGATTCCTTTACTACTAATGTAGCCCAGATTAATCTTCTGCATGGAATCTAATCACATATTCGTTGCCATACAATATGATTTCCAGACTCTGACTCATTCTTTTTGAGATTTCTTATATCTTTCCAGTTTATATGAGCATGAGAATGTGGTATACTTCAATGCAGATTTTGGAGTTTAGGCTTGGAACGCAGTGTTATGGGTTTTCCCTAAATGAAATCTGAGTTCAGCTGTAATAACAGTGTAGAACTCCACTCATGTAATACATGACTTTGGGGCATAGAAGCATTTGGAGAAAAACCAAGATGATAGGAGTCATAGTAAAGTTTAGAAAGGTTGTTCAAAATGTAACAAAAATTGGAGGGGTAGGGGTTTCAATTAGAACATTATCTGGCATTATCTGAAAATCTCTCCCTATACAGAGAGTGGGTCAAGTGATTCCACATTGTCCCTTTGCAAGAATATTCCTTTCACCTTTATTACATCCTGTAATGGTATGTGGATGCCTTGAGGGACAAGGGGAAGAGATGTTTCCTAGGGATTCAGGAGAAAGAGGAAGGAACCAACAAATGCTTAACAGACAAAGTGTAGGAGTTGGCAAGGCTGAGCCCGAGGGAAGGGTCAAACACATCATCAGTCATGAGTCTCTTCACGCCCACAAGAGATCTAAGACCAGCTCATCTTGAAATTCCTTATCTCTTATCTTCCGCTAATTTCCCTTGGCCACTAGTAATTCAGATTCTTGTAGAGAGCTCAAGCTTACAATAAAATCTTTACACTCAATTGAACTGTCTGGATCTCCTGATTTTCCTGGCACTTGACACAAAGAAAGAAATTTAAGAAGAATCCACCCTAAAGTATCAGAGTGTTAAAAGTGTCAGTGGGAGATTTGTATGTTCAGACTTGCAAGATTCTATTTATGTAGTCTGACAACAAAGTAGAATTAGCTCATCTGGTCATGTTTCCTATCTGGTTTATCTGGGAGGGTTGAAACATCCATTATATTGAACATACGACATGGCTGCAGAATTGTATGTACTTTTAAAGACATTTCTAATAGAGTGCTCAAGTTTTGTGCTACCATCTGCTCTACAAGCAACTGACCAAAGTCCTGAATAAATCAATTAGTTAATTTGATTTGGAAGTTATTTAGATAAACCAATGTTAATAAAACTTTAATTAGTGCAAGCAGATATATCTTTAGAAGTTTGCATACAAAACATGTATCAAGAGAAATATGACTGTTGGATGTTGTTTGTATTAGATTTTATGGTTGAATTTTCCATGCCTGTCTGATCAAAATAAGCAGTTCAGACATTTGGATGTTCTTAACTCTTTGCAGCAGTCTCCTCTTTACCTCAAGACCAGGGTTTTCCATTTATGGAAATGTGTTTCCTAATCTCTTATACAACTTTAGTGAAGATCCAGCATACTCCTGTTACATTATTAAAATGGAGTATTCTGTTACCTCGGCTGCAATAATTATACTTTCTTAGTTTTAAAGAAGCTTTACAGGATGACTGTTAATACATTTCTTCTTCTTTGAAAGTAGACTTTAGCTTGTCCCTCAAGTAGTACCTTCTAATTCCCCTTCTTCCAACTGGGAACCGAGAGATCAAAGAACGGGAGACAGTTTGGTCTACTGGTTAAGGCAGACCTAAAAAGCTAGAGACTATGAGTTCTAGTCCTGCCTTAACCATGAGAGCCAGTTGGGTGGTCTTGGCCAGTCCCTCTTTCTTAACCCTATCCACCTCATAGGGCTGTTGTGGGGAAAATAGGAGGAGGAAGATGTTTAGATATGTTCACTACCTTGAGTTATTTATAAAAATAATGAAGGCGGGATAAAAATAAATGAATAGATAAATAGATGTAATAAAATTACATATAACTTCGTAGAATGACAGATTGGTGGGGGAAAGAGTTGGGTTATTGGAACCCACCCTTATTCTTCTTAAGGAAATCCTCAAGCATAGTTGACTCTGACCAGAGATGTCGATGACGAATGACAAAGAGATATTGCAAAATGACATATTGAATCTCTTGTGGAAAAAAAAAAATTCCACTGCAGCATCCCAGCAAACGGTTTATAAAATGATAGTATCACATTCCCAACAACAGAATTATGAGATCCCTTTCTGGATAGCTGCAGTTACATCCATGAATTGCATCAGCCATCCATGGATTTTTGAATTCATGCAAGAAAGAAAATGGTTTCTTCAAATGAGAAGATGGTCATTGTGACAATCCTACAGATTTGACTGAATCTAATTAAACAACAGAGAGGCTCAAATTATTTTCAGGATTCTGTACGATAGAGCTCTCACAAGTCCAAGGAGTTCCAACACAGGAAGCATGAATTTCTAATGCTTATCTATGATTCCAGAGTAAATACATGGGGAAATCCCATTGGTAGAAAAACCAATTAGGGTTCGCGGTTGAGTCTCCATGAATTTGCCAAGCAAAATGGACATCACAATAGATTCAGAGCCCATGGGTATGGTTAAGAGGGTGCATTTTTCAAGGCTGCCTTATCTACGTTTCCTGGCAAAACACAGGGGAAAATCCCATTGGCAGAAAATCCATTTAGGGTTAGGGTTACTTAGGGATAGGGTTAGAGTTAGTTCATTGTGATTTTGGAGAGAAAAATGTACATTGCCAATGGATTCGGAGCCCTTGGGTAAGGTTAGGAGGGGGAATACTTTTTGAGCCTGCCATATCTATGTTTCCTGATGAAATACATGTTTCGCTTGTTTGCTTGTGGCATTCCAGAAACTGGGTTTCCTGGCATAGTTTCTGTCATGCCACAGACCAGTGCTGGTCCAATGGACTGGGGGTTGGGGACCGCTGGGCTAAACTACCTGTAATGTTTAATACTGTCTATCATTGTATTTAAAAGATATAAGATATTTGTGAGAAATGGCATCACCACATTGGTGCTTTATTTTTTATATACATTTTTTAACATTATAAATATTCGTTGTGGTAATTTAATTCTTCCAGAGTGGCTATATAGACAATACGGTAGAGGGATATTTTTCTTCTAAACTCCAATACCATACCCAAACAAATGACAAACAATAATTCTAATTTGGTAAAAGAGCTGTGGTGGCGCAATGGTTAGAATGCAATATTGCAGGCTGATTCTGCTCACTGCCAGGAGTTTGATCCTGACCAGGTCAAGGTTGAGTCAGCTTATGTGGTTGGTAAAATGAGGACCACGATTGTTGGAGGCAATATGCTGACTTTGTAAACTGCTCAGAGAATGCTGTAAAGCACTATGGGGCGGTATATAAATCTAAGTGCTATTGCTATTTTAGTGATAAACTAGTCCAGGGGTCAGCAACCTGTGGCTCTGGAGCCACATGTGGCTCTTTCACCCCTCTGCTCCCTGTCACTCAAAATATGCGTCAGAACCGCCAATGTGCAACATATGCCTGCACTCTATTTATTGAGCTTTTCAACCCTTGGTAGGCCAATTATGGATAAATCCAAGATAAGAAAAGTTTGAGAAAAAAACAGAAAGTTTAATTCAACTACATATGCTAGTTTTGTGGCTGTTCAAGAAATAGTCAGGCATGGAAGGGTTTTGTGGCTCCTGGTGTTTTCTTTTCTGTGAGAAATGGGTCCAAATGGCTCTTTGAGTGTTTAAGGTTGGAGACCCCCGAACTAGTCTTTTTAAGATTTATGCCCCACTCATTGATCTCCCATTCTGAAAACCGTTAATTTTTAAATACTTTACTCCCTATCTGATCGAGGTGATGACATTATTGCTGTTGTGTCTTTAACCAACAAATGAAACATCTGCAGTGATAAACAATGGTCGGCCTATTTAACCAATAAATCAATGGCTCTGTTACTACTGGGGCCTCTTTTGTCTTTTATGCTATATCCTGGCAATAAAGAGCTGATAGAATTACCATTTGTTTTCTTTGCTGCATGGCTTACATTAGCTGTGACCAAAGAAGAACAAACTTTTTGCACAGATTTCTTTTCCACACTTTATTGAAATGATGCTGCTCAATAAACAGCATCTGTTTTCAGTTTGGGAGGGAGGAGGGAGACTCGGTGCAAGTGTTTGTGATCATCTCATTCTCCCAGGGTAGAGCCGTTCATAGAAACCTGATACTCTAGGTGGATATACATGAAGAAGGTTTGTACCTATAGTAGAAAGATGCTGTATTATGAGAGGTGAACAATAAAATGGAAACTTCAGGATTGGACCAAGGCCAGAATACATACTGTGGACTAGCCAGCATTTCCACATGCAATGTAGAAGTTGTTTCAAAATGTTCTCTATCTTACCGCTCCTCCTGATTACTGCACTCCATAAAAATGAAGGCTAGTTGGAGTTCATTGTAAGGTCTCCTTAAATAAAATTTCTGAACTGTTTTGTTTTGGTCCAATTTTCTGTCAATATTCTAAATTTGAGATTGTTCATTTTGCTTCACTTCAGTAGAAATGCAGTTGCCAGCTGTGAAATTTTGGATTCTGCTCTAGCATGGCATTCCAAATCCCTGCTCAGCAACAATAAAGTTAGCAGAGGACATACTCCTAAACTTAAATCTGATTCCACTTTGTGCTAGTGGGGTACTTTTTATGAGACGGTGCTTTGTAAGCCTGCAAGAAATTACTTCTCAGGCAGGCAATATTCTGCTTTTCAACAACACCGTTACAACTAATGGCTAATTCTTTCTCTCCTAAAATGCTAAGGGAAGCACACATTGCCTACAGGAAAGGAAAATTAGCTGTCGTCTAGTGCTTTCTCTATTGCTTGCCAATGGTAGGCCAGCTTTTTGTTTCCATGGAGATCTGTTTGAATGGAGGCCTCACCCAATTTATGATTCGGCTCTATAATCCATTTTGTGTCTAGCAATGCAGCCTCATGGCCTGGCACCTACTGCTAAAGTAGAACACAATCATCTTACAGACTCTGTGTCGAGCCAGGTAATTGCATTGGCAAAAAGTCAGTCACCAATAATATCATTTAAAGATACTCTTTAGAATTATTCAGTGGAGGGTTGTCCCCGGTTCGGACCAGTTCACAAGAACCGGTAGTAAAACCGGCGGGAGGCTCCGCCCACTGACCCCAACATCATCAGGAAGCTTCTGCACATGGTCCCCTTGCGAACCGGTAGTAAAGGTAAGTAGAACCCACCCTGGAATTATTAGTGTATTATTTTTGTATTACATTTCCTGTTTATAGATGGGGAATGGTGGGAATTAAGAAAGATATGTTTGGAAGTAATATTACTGACTACACAAACAACCGGTGAAGCCCCAAACCAAAAATGTCATGTAGCAGTTCTTCCAACTGAGTTCTTTATTGTTTCGTACCAATAGATAAAATCTTGCCAGACTGAAGATTCTACTATCTGTATCTACAATACAGCTAGTCCTCGATTTACAACAGTTAATTTAGTGACCATTCAAAGTTACAACGGCACTGAAAAAAGTGACTTATGACCATTTTTCACACTTACGACCTTTGTAGCATCCCCATGATCATGTGATCAAAATTCAGATGCTTGGTAACTGGTTCGCACTTATGACTGTCGTTGTGTCCCAAGGTCATGTGATCACCTTTTGCAACCTTTTGACAAGCAAAATCAATGGGGAAGCCAGATTCGCGTAACAACTGTGGCAAGAAAGGTCTTAAAATGGGGCAAAATTCACTTAACAAATGTCTCATTTAACAACAGAAATTTTGGGCTCAATTGTATTCCTAAGTCAAGGGACACTTGTATATTCTGTGAACTATTAGGGAGGGGCTGTCTTCATCCTTTTTCTCTTACATGATATCTGGGCTAAGTTGCCTCTTACTCTTCTAGAATGTAACCCTCCCTCTTGGGCATCCAGGTCCTCACTACCGGTACATTCCATCATATCACCATAGAGCAATGATGGTGAACTTTTTAGACACCGAGTGCCCAAACTGCGTGTGCATGCCCAAACTGAAAAGTGTATGTGTGCATACGCATGGGTGCAGGTACAGACATGCTGCATGTCCAGCAGAGACTAGCTGGCTGGCGGAAGGCAGGGCATCCCAACACTGGCAGCACAGCAAGAAGTAAGATCTTTTTCTTTCGTGAGCTTGTTTCATTGTTTGCAGGGAAACAGAAGCTCACAAAAGAAACGCCATGGAGATCTGACCTGGGGAAGTGGTGTGTGTGCCAGCAGAGAGGGCTTTGCATGCCACCTCTGGCACGTGTGCCATAGGTTCGCCATCATGGCATAGAGTAAATCTCCACCGCACACAATATAATTTTTTTTAAGTATCAGAACATTATATAGAATAGATAACTGGCTAAATTTGCCTCCAAATGTGTATCTTTCATTTTTAAAAATATGAAGTAGTGTCCTAGAGTCTAGCTAAATGTTTATCAGGAATTGCTTTTTTTAAAGTATTTGTAACCTCTGTATAGTTTTGTGACACATGCAGTCATTAATTTTTCAAGAACTTAACCATCTTGATTCATTAACAGGCCAGACTCATTATCTCTTGATGAAGGCACAGAGATAATGACTATTCCATCTCTTCAAGTTTAATACTATGCAGGAAAATGAGCTGAATATTTCACAAGTGCTCATCCAATCTAATTTTTTTTAAAAAAATTGAAACAAATAAAAACTTAACTAAAACTGTGGATAATTATAAGAGTTAATAATAATAGTTGTAACCAGCAACTAAATCCGGGGAACATGATAAAACCCTGAATTCTTACCTGTCACATACAAAAATTCAATCCAAGTTTTATAGTAACAGTAGCACTGAAAAAGGCACTGTGGTGTTGATCAGACTACCTTAGTATCCCATATCACCAAAGGAAAAAATAATAGAAGAACCATTTCTTCTTTTTAATCCCCAATCCCACTGGCATTACTACCAATCCTGAAAAATTTGGGACTGAGATGTTTTTGGAATAGAATAAATGCTAGGGAAGAGTAAAGATATGGGAAAGAAATAACAAAGTTAAACTACATCAGAAAATCAAATTAATTATCCCATCCCATGTTGAAATCAACAGAAAACATATTGAGGTCCTACCTGCTCCAAATGCAAAGAAGAAGCTCTTGTCGGTATTCTGTCTTAAGAGATCCATCACTCTTTTCCCCATTCTTTCATTCCTCTTGTAGATCAGTTCCTGTCGGAAATACCTGTCAATCTCTTGAGCTGTAACCTGCTCATGTGGAGGAAGTGTTGTGTTGATGAAATTAGGGAGCTGGAATGAAAAACAGGAATAACTCTCAATAAGAAAAAAATGTAAGGGAGAAGTTGGTGGGTTGTGGGAAAACCATTAGAAGATCAGCAGCAATAGCAATAACACTTAGATTTCTATACCGCTTCATAGCTCTCTCTTCACAGTGGTTTACAGAATCAGCATATTGCCCCCAACAATCTGGGGCCTCATTTTACCAACCTCAGAAGGATAGAAAGCTGAGTCAACCTTGAGCCAGTCAGAATCAAACTTCTGGAGTGAGCAGTGAGTTAACCTACAATACTGCATTCTAACCACTGCACCACCGTGGCTCAAGTAATGGTTGTTTATTTTGGGATTACCTCTGGTCATTTCCCAGTCTTTCCAACAGCTAATCAAAAAAAAGTGTGCAGTTTTCTTTGCCTCTATGACCGTGATGGCAAACCTATGGCACGAGTGTTTGTGCCACAATATCCGAAGAGTGCATACATCCACTCTCAAACGTAATTGTGTGCCACAGGTGGCATGTGTAGCCATATCAGTGGGCATGCCAGCTTAGCTCTGGCGCGCATGCGTGCACTGGCCAGCTGATTTTCGGGCCTTCTGGACCCACCAGAAGTAGGGAAACAGGCTGTTTCCTGCCTCTGGATGACTTGGGTGGGGGCGGGAAGGCCCGTTTTTCTTTCTCACTGGCTCCAAATCCTCTCTATGCATCTGGAAAGGGCGAAAACAGCCTTCTCGGAGGCCCTCCGGAGGCCCCTAGGAGTCTCTGAAGGCTGGGGACAGCAAAAAAGTCACTTCCTGTCCAATCGGGAGTTGGGAAATGGGCTGTTTCAGGCCTCCGGAGGGCCTCCGAGGGAGTAGGAAAGGCTTTTTTCGCCCTCCCCAGATGCATAGAGAGGATCTGGAGCCAGGTGAAAAAGAAAAACGGGCTTACTGGGCCATCACATGCCAGGAGTGGGGGGGAGGGGAGCTTGTGTGCACATGCACAGGGCGGGTGCATAGAATTATGGGTGTGGGCATGCACACACGTGAACCTCGCCTGCCCCCCCCTCCTGGCACGCAATGACAAAAAGCTTAGCCATCACTGCTCTATGACTATTTTCTATTTTGGAGTGAGTGATGCTTCATATTGCTATATTATAACTAGAAAAATGTCAGGAATATGGTTCAAAAGTTAGACTACAAAAGTTAAACTAAGGTAGATATCTTAATAGATATCTACTGAAATCAAAGACACCCTTGAGTCAAGTTTGACTCCAGACAACTGCACTCATGCACATTTCTTGACAGCTTTACATTATTTCAGAATGTTTTCTTTACTACTTAATTAAGTCAACAGCTTTGACAGCTTTGAGCCAGGATCAGGCCTTTAAATAATGACTGTATATTGGTAATTTGGAGGAAATGGGGCAGGGAATTGGGAATTAAATTGAGTTATAACACATATAACAAGGTCCTAAAACGGTTTTATTGACATGGTTAGAGCACACTCTAACCATTAGAGCTGTTTCTTTGTATATAACTAAAAGTACCATGAAGTCTAGATTTAATCAATGAGACTAGAAACCCAATTAAAAACACAAGACAGAAAGTAAATAGAAATTAAATTAAGTGCCAAAAAAAAACCAACCCCACTATTAGTACACAATACGAACACAAAAAAGTATTCCAGAATTAAGGCTAAATCCAAATAAATGGCTTGGGTGGCAGGTTTAAATGATGTTTGGTCCTTAGCTCTTGGTTATTTTAGGCTCCTGGGACTATTAATAACAGGGAGTTCAGTTTCCTTGAGATGTATTAGGCAAACATGGGATACGTGGAAAAGAATTGTGAATTATGGCAAAAGAGAGCAAGGAGACTAAAAAGAGGTATTAGAAATCGGGGTGCGAGACTGTGGAGGTTCATTTCCTGCTTTTAAGCGGCATTTGGCAGGAAAAAAGGGCATCAAAGACAAAAAAGAAGAAAAAGCAAAGGGCACATAATAAAGGGGAGTTAAGTGGAAATGTATGGAAGCTCCAATTCATTAAAATAATCTTCCCAAGATCCCCGAAGGATTACCCTTTCCTATAGGTCTTATAGATTCAATTTAGACAGGGGTACATCCCTGCACAAAGTTCTAGGATACTTCCCCTGCCAATCTTTGACTAGGATTTAGCTATTATAATATGCTTGCACTTGGTGGCCCTTGAGAAATTTCTCCTCAGGTTTATTTAGAAGCTCTGCCTATTACTTCAGAAGCACATCCAGAGGAACGTGGACATTTGGAGCAAGGAAGCAACAATGTGCTATCTGATTAAAGCTGGAGAAATTTTAATATATAGGAATGTTGTCAGGGGTGGGATTCAGCCGGTTCAGAACCAGAAGCTCTGACAATCATCTGAGAGCAAACTGGTTCACTGCGACAATCAGCTGGGCCTACCCGCCCCTGCCCTATACTGCCCTATATTTCCTTTGTTTGAAGCCCAGCTGATAGGCGTGGCAGAGCAGATTGCCACGCCTCAGCTGTTTTACTCACTGGGGCTGCAGTAGAAGGTCAGTTTTACAGCTGTTTTCAAATGCACTGCGTGAGCTCAGCAAACCGGTTGTTACACCGGTTGAATCCCACCACTGAATGTTATCTTGTTGGGACCACCAAAGTTTTTATGAAACTTTGTGGCTTCCTTCTCTAGGCTTAAGGCTAAATTCAAAAGCATCTTAGGACCTTTGTGATCCAATGATATCTGCTGTGCTTCACTGATTTATTTCTGGTACTGCAACGTGTTTAAAACCACAATAAAGCTACTCCTTCTTTTTTCAAATGCTGTGGTTGTGAGGATTTCTCTTTGGCAAGACCTGTTGCTTCGATATATCTATTGGTTCTTGAATTTTACTTCTTTCAGCATAAAAGGTGGCTTGCCAACTTTGCAGCTTTCCTTCACTATTCAGTTTTTGGTGGGTTGGAGGTGGGGGGTGGGCTTTTTTGCACACAAGACATAAATAAATGGGATTGGGGGGGGGGTCAAGCAACTTATTTCATTTTCCTTTTTCATGGAGTTGGCATAGATTAAATTTATTATTCTAAGACCAAAAGCACTTGGAGTGAAGCAGAGATTGAACTGTATTTTTTGCTCCTTGTTTTCATTGTTTTAAGGCAAACATTTTAGTTGCCATTTTAGAACAGTTACAACAATTATCTTATTGTAGATTTCTACTTAACTGGAATTTTAAATCTTGACTCTCTTGACTGTACTTTATAAGTACAGTGGTACCTCGGTACTCAACTGCTTTGAAAGTCATCAGATTTGGTACTTGATGTATTTTGATGTGAAAATTGTGTCTCAATAGTCATCATTTGTTCGATATACGACATGCAAGCTAGAATTTGTCGTTTTTGTCTGCCTCATGAATCTACCCTTTCCAGCCAAAACAAGGTACCACTGTACTTATAAAGTACAGTCAAGAGAGTCAAGATTTAAAATTCCAGTTAAGTAGAAATCTACAATAAGATAATTGTTGTAACTGTTCTAAAATGGCAACTAAAATGTTTGCCTTAAAACAATGAAAACAAGGAGCAAAAAATACAGTTCAATCTCTGCTTCACTCCAAGTGCTTTTGGTCTTAGAATAATAAATTTAATCTATGCCAACTCCATGAAAAAGGAAAAAGTCAAACGTTATTACGTGGTTTGCTTGGTACTTGTTTTTAGTACTTGTAGCTTTTCCCAAAATCAATTAATGACAAGTGCTGAGGTACCATGTAGATACAATCAAAATACAGGCACTTGTCTGAAGAGGAGGTGGTGCAGTGGTTAGAGTGCAGTACTGCAGCTACTTCAGCTGACTGCTAGTTCAGCAAATCAGCGGATCAAATCTCACCGGCTCAAGGTTGACTCAGCCTTCCATCCTTCCGAGGTGGGTAAAATGAGGACCCAGATTGTTGGGGGCAATATGCTATTTAGTATACTGTCTTTGGTGTAAGCCGCCCAGAGTCCTCGGAGAGTGGGCAGCATAGAAATGTAAATAATAATAAAAAAATAAAATAAAAAAATAATAGCCATTTTCTGAAAAAAGCTATGGTATCTAGAAAATTAACCGGTTCTATCAAAAAGAGAGAAAAAAACTATTTGATTATTTTAAATTTGAGTCATGGAACTTAAATTAAAATTAAAATTTAGATTTAGCTGCCAAATCAAATCAGGCATCCTTTGAATCAAGCTGTTTCTCAAACCACTAAATGAAAATCCAACTCCCATAATAGAAACCAACTGGTAAATGACTATTTTACAATACTTTGATGTCTTAGAAATGCAGTTAAAATACATCCACTTATCAATGCTGTTTTTTTCCTGCTGAGTTAATGATAAGGACAAGATACAATCAATTTCCAATTACAGAGATTTTGCTACCACTTTTCATTGCAAGGTAGAGTATAAGTACAAAAGACTTCTGTTCTCTTTAAGGCAGTCTCTTTATATTATACTAATTATATAATATACAGTAAATTTTCCCTATAATAAACAGTAAACCTTTATCCTAAACTCATTTCCCCATATCTTTCCATATGGGAAGCATCAAAGGTGAAGCTTCTTTAAATTGATCTAATTTTGTGAGCCATCAGATAAATCTTTTTTGTCTGATGGCTTTTTTTTTTAATGGGAAGGTACTCTTTTTAATATTTTTTTGTTTCCTGTTTTATATTTTAAAAATGAAAATGTGAGATTTAATCTATGAATATAAAAGATGTTATTAGAAATTAGTACTTGCTGGATCTACAACCCTTAATAGGCCTTCCAAACCAGTAAGTAAAGAAAAAACAATATACAGTCCTTTGTTTCAATTTCAGTTCTTAAATTCTTAGGACACCTTTGCTTGCCTCATTTTGGCTGCATCACTATGCAGTGGTGGAATGCTGCCGGTTTAACAACTGGTTCGGTGAGCGTGCACTTTGCGCGTGCATGTGTGCTTTGTGTGTGTGCCCAACACTGAAAATGGAGCATATAGAAGCTCAGCTGCTTACCTTCCAAGTCAGAAATGGTAAGCAGAACAGCGCGTGAGGGTGGGGGGGGGAATAAGCTGTGCGGCGCAATTGAGATGAGCTACAAAGCAGGAAATAGAGGACAGCATAGAGTGGGGGTGGATGGGCAGGGCCAACCGGTTCGGACAAACTGCCTGAATTACACCTCTGGTACTATGTTATTTTAACAGGAATAAATTTATTCATGACAAAAAGTAAGTACAGTTTAAACATACGTTTAATAATAGTTTTGTAGCTATCTACAAAAAAAGACGACATTAGAATAATAACAATAACACTGTCATTTTAGACACAATACTTCGTTCTAAGGTATTCTGAGTTAATACATTTCTAAGGACCTTAATCCTCACTGCAACTGTTCTGTGGCTTGGGACAAGAGAGATAAATGATCCAAGCATGCATGTTTTGCAAAGTAATGTAACCACAGAGCAAATCCTGTTGCTGAGTCCATTAATCATCAGTACTTCTCTCTTTGTATTTATGTTCCTTTCTACACTTTGACATACACCATGCTTGGTTAAAAAAAAAAAAGCAACCGCTCCTTGTTGATTTATCAGAAATTGCTTCCTAAATCATAGGGATTTAAGAAAGCTTCACATATTCAGATAGAGAAGTTCCCTTTTAAACACACATTTCAAAGATACTCATGAAAACAAACTCTCTTTTCATTTCATGAGAAAAGTGCTTAGGCAAAGCACAGAGAATTCAATTGATGCAAGGGATTTGGTAAGTTAGTAGAAACACTTGCTTCTCTCGTTTCAAAAATACATTTTTTTAACTAGCACCATGCAAAATCTGTAAGTAACACCAGTAGAAATTCCTCTTTAAAAACAGCATAGGTCCTGCAGGAGGCAAAATTCACTTCAAGCAGGGCAAATGAATTCTTCATCAAGAACTTGGTGACTTCAGCCCTTGAAGGGACTACTGGTAGTTATTCCCAAAGAACTGTTGGGACAGCTCTTCTTCTGGCGCCACTTAACATCTGAGAGAAAGCAGAAATGAGGAGAGCCATTCCAGGAAACTGGTGCTATCAGCTCCTGAGAAGAGCCTCAGGGTTCTTGGCAAGATGAGTGATACAGAAATGAATCTTGCAGGTATTTTCTGGGGTAAAAGCTCCAACATCAAGAATTCTTTTACATTTCCTCTTAAACATAGCCAAGAAAAAACAGAATGGGTGTGGAGTTGGAAATATAGTAAAAGATTACAGCTTGCTCAGCAAGCAAGATCAAGAGCAGTCTGAATTTGGTAGCAACATCTTTATAGTTCTCAGGGATACATTTCAATAGGATAGGAATGAATATAACAATAAACTAGGTCGCTTTGTCCAGACTATATTTATATGACTGCAGATTATCTCAAGAGTTTGATCCTGATGGGATTCTAAATTGACTCGGCCTTCCATCCTTTTGAGGTTAGTAAAATGAGGACTCAGATTGTTGGGGGCAATATGCTGACATTGTTAACTGCCTGGGGTGTGTGTGTGTGTGTGCGCGCTTAAAGCACTATGGGGTGGTATATAAGCCTAAATGCTATGCTATTGCTATTTCAGTGAACATTAGGCTTAGTCAATGCAGTAATTGGCCCAGTTAAATTCATCGATTTTTCTGCCATGTTAGTCAAGTGCAGAGCGCAGAATGAGGAGAAGGGAGAACAAGGAGCATTCTACAAGACGTAGGGCCCAACCTAGATTAAATTCCATTTGTCAAGATAAATGGTGCATCATTCTTGTATCCAGATGTTTATTCAAATTGCAAATTTATGCAAATTATGCAATCCTTGGTATTTTTTTGACTTACATGAAACATATAGTTCTTGTAAGAAGTCAAGGGGATTTTGTTTGTGTTTTTGATAGTCATTCAAAAACAGAGCGCAGAGAGCTGCATGTTATCCAGATTTCTGATTTAGAAGAAAGGGGGCTACAAATTGTAAAATCAAAGCAACATTTATCTATTTTCAGTATTATTTTTCTATCCATTGCCATTTTTGCAGCAAGGACAATAAGAAGAGCTCTTTTTGCAGCTGACCTTTCTTTTTATAGACACCATCTGGAACTAATGGCAGATCATCATATAATATTGTTCCCAGATAGTATCTGGGGCAAAGCATTAGTTAGGGGCTCCTGGGAAGATCTAGCCCTGTGGGCACCAATTATATCCCTGCTCAGTGTTAATTTGATGACTGAGGTATTTCTCTAGACAAATGGAGTGAGAAGACACATTCATGAGAAAATTTGACATTGTCTCAAGATTTTAAACTCATAGAATCCCTTGACTTCCATTGATTCTTCTTGTGATTGGGTAGCAAATATATCAAAATGAAGTATGGCAAACTGCATAAATATGCAGGCATAATCCTTATGAAAAGTGGGATTAATGCTGGGAATATTCACATATAGGGCATACATAAACAAATGAGTTAGCCTTCTATTCTTCAGTCGAATCAGGAAAGTTCAAGCATATTTAATATCTAAAGCAACTTTCCCCATCTTAGAGACCTCTGGATGACTAACTTGCCAGCTCTCCTAACCATTAATGGCTTGGAACTGTGGGAACTGAAGTGACACAAGTTGGAAGGCACCAAGTTATGAAATGCTGGTTTAAAAAATATTTATCTACAAAGTTTCAGTACCTGGTCTCCAGTGAGAAATGCAATCAATACTAACAACAAAACAAGAGGGCCTACTTAATTATCATTGTGGTTGTAAAAAATGTAATTTGTGTTTGTGTTACGAAACCTTTTTTGCATGACTAATTTTCTATTGCTAATGTAAATCAATACATTATTTGTGTTTCATAAATGTGCTGTATACCATCTTACGTGCAGATCGAAGATATGGACCGTTTGAACATCTGGCAAAAATTCTTCCTGCAACAAGGGAAATCAAGCTCGACTGAAGGATTGTGACAACTTTTGTGCACCAAATCATCTATTTGTGCATGAGCTTAGTTAGGAAAATATTTGTCATTAAATAAGACAAGAAATGGATAATTAATAGGAAACGTGATTCAAGAGTTTCCAGACTGGCCCCCAGATAGCCAAAATTAAAAAAGAAAAATCAAGGAAAAAATGCAAAGTGAGTTTTCTATGGCAGGAAAGGTCATAAAATGGGGCAAATTCACTTAAACAAATTGCTTGCTTAGTAACAGAAATTTTGGGCTCAACTGTGGTCATACGTTGAGAACTACCTGTAATGTGACAGATAGGACCACCATTAGCAGTACATGGGAAACTTGATTAAACAACAAGGGTTTTTACAGAATAACTGATAGCTTTGCAAACACATGTGACAGTCCATCTCTGAGTGTGCTTGAGATGGTACATATATTAACAAGTCTGTAAAGTATATCCTTTGTTGTAAGTAGACTTCCTTCCTAATATGATTGCAATGTAATTATGGCAAATAAATCAAAATTTTTTAGGAATCCTCCTCCTCCTCCTCCTCCTCCTCCTCCTCCTCCCCATCATCATCATCACCACCACCATCATCATCACCATCATCATCATCATCCATGCAACACTAAGTGGAGCAGGGGCCAGGGTGCTGATGGTAAAGGGCAATATACATTATATTATATTGCAAAAAGTGGTGACTTATCTGTTTGTGTCAGATATTGGTACCTAAGAGTGTATTTGTCACTGCACATGTGTTGTCATTATTCTGAGGGCAACTATAGTAGTAATAGTGGAAATAGTAAAGGTTTTAAGATTTGTTTGCAAAAAAACACAATACAAAGTGGAAGGAAGGAAGGAAGGAAGGAAGGAAGGAAGGAAGGAAGGAAGGA
>WNWU01000004.1:22711382-22745607 GCA_012654045.1 Ptyas mucosa
TTAGTTTAGTTTAGTTTAGTTTAGTTTAGTTTAGTTTAGTTTAGTTTAGTTTAGTTTAGTTTAGTTTAGTTTAGTTTAGTTTAGTTTAGTTAAATAAGAGTTGATGCCTGTGGATGTCATAAAATGTTTCTTATCTCTCCAGTGAAATTCAAATACTTGTTTTGGGAAATTAGGGAGATAAGAAAATATCATCGGGTGATATCTGTTTTAACTTCTCCACATATCTATTCAAGCCAGATAACAGAACAGGCCAAAGAACTGTGAAACTAAATGTAGTGGTAAGATTTATTTATTTATTTATTTAATTTATATACCGCCCTTCTCCCCAGAGGGACACAGGGTGGTGAACAGCCAAAATTAAAAATACATACTAATAAAAAAGTTAAGATAATTAAAAATATATTAAATCAGTTGGCCTCCCAATTTAAAACCCTGAATCTTATAAAGTTAAAATCCCATTAAAAAAAACTATTTAGGCTAGGCCCGCTTGATGGAATAAATATGTCTTCAGGGTCTTATGGAAGGTCCGGAGGTCCGGAATCAGTCGGATGCAACAATTTTGCCTTTTTGGTCTTGCCCAAATGTAAGACAATTGTGAAATCATCGTACCTGTGAAGAATCATGATTGAATATAACAGCATTTAGGTCACCACAATTGTAATGCTTGATAAGGTCTTCAGTTGTGTAAGGAGCCTGCCAGCTGCCAGCTCGAAGACTTTCATGTTGTAATAATGTTTGATTCAAAGCAAACAGCACCTGAAAAACATCGGAAATGCATATATTTAGATAACAATATAAAGTAAAGAATAAAACGTATGCATGGTTTCACACATTCTGCAGAACAGCCTTCCCTTATCTGACACATTCCAGATAGATTGGAGTATAGCAGGGGTGTCAAACTCAAGGCCCACGGGCTGGATCCAGTCTACAGGGTGCTTAAATCTGACCTGTGGGGCTGGCCTGGAAATATCAAAGGCCTATGGTGCCTCTGCCAGCCAAAATGGTGTGCTCCTTCCCCCTGCTGCCCGTTTTCAGCCTCCATGGCCTCCTGCAGCACTCTGCTGGCCAAAATCAGGCTGTGCGGAGGCCTCGAGCGTCCCCCCCCCCATTTTGGCCACCAGGGTGTTGCAGGAGGTGTCTGTCCTGTCTCCCCTCTCTGTTTCCCCTCCTTCGTTGTCCTGCAGAGAACTAGAATGCTGATCTGGCCCTCGAAGAAATCCAGTTTGACACCTCTGGATTATAGCTTTCCTAAATGCAAACCAGCATTTTCTTATGACAATTTTACTTACGTATACTATGAGTCCACCAATTTGGGGGACACTTTTCTAAGATTTCTTCCTTATAGCTTAGAATATTTGTTTTTCTACAAAATAAACTGACGGTTTTCATTCTCAGCTTCTAGGAATGAGAAAGCCAATGTACCCCCAAATCTCTGAGTTCTATTTATCAAAGCCAATGATGACAGATACTTTGGAGTAGAGTTGTAGATCAACAACATCTAAAGTGTTGTAGATTTTTTAAAAAAATCCTGTTTAGAATGTGGCTTCTTATTATGACATTACAAAGAAGTTAACTTGCGCTTACATAGGGAATTTTATTCTTATTCTCATGCAGCAAGCACATTCTCCCCATAGAACAGATATCTTACTTAGGGAACAGAAATTTTTGGGCTCGATTGTGGTCATACGTCAAGGGCTATCTGTACAGTATATTATTATTATTATTTAGATCTGGGCTAAATTTATTTGCCTCTGATAACATCCTCAGGTTTTTCAAATAATATTAAATAGAAGTATGATTGCTCATGCAGGTAGAGTTTTGGGTACTTCCTGAATTTCAAAAGTGCCAAAATTGCTCATATGCATAATGCTGGATAATTGTGAGAACTTCACCTCATTATGGGCATATCCTGAATCTATTTCTCATATGTTTGTTCCAGAGCAAGAGTAAACCTACACAGCTGTCTGAATAAAATCCAGGTTACCTTGAGTGATAAAAATGTTAACTAGTACAACTGAAATAATAGTTAACATATCTGGAAAACAGTTTAACATTTAGACATTTAAACATCTCCCAAACAACCATTTTTGCCTGAAGTTTTTATAAATCCAGAATACAGAATCCACAGGAAATCCTCAGATGAGCTATTTCCTCTCCAGCCTACAAGCCTCAAAAGGTAAATCTTCTAAACCTATGGTTTTTGCAGCATGTTTACATTAAAAAGATACTAATCTCATATTTCACAGGTCATGGAAAATTTTGTAGCGTAGACTTAGATTTGTGAAGAAAGTTTTAGACTTCTGAGAATGGCAATTTTCAGAGGAACTGTAACCGAAAGATCCCCAAATCTTTCCATCAATATATTTTTAGGAATGTCAAACAAGCTGAGCAATTTCATGATCTACCTTTAAATATATTTTAGATTACTTTTTGCTACTTTATATTTTTTGAGGAATATTCATTATATCTTTATTACAGAATGACATTCTTCACATTCCATGTAGCACAGGGTAGTTTTCCAATTTTTAACCTGCCCTATTTTTAGATAAGTTATTAGATTTCTAAAGCAGGTAACAAAAATAACATGCAGCAGTATTCAAAAGATTTATGTGCAATGTACAGAGAAAAAGAATGGGGTTTGTTCTGCTTTTGTCAGCCTGACCCCTGCTTATTCTGCTAGTGGACACTGCTAGTAAGAGGTGCATAAAAATATGACAATTGTTGGGGCAAAATGACATTTCTGATCTAGTGAAATAACTCAATTCCTGTGCATAATAAACAACATTTGGTTATCACAAAAAAAGTGTTCACTTTTCCTATACCTTCTTAAGCTGTTCTCAGTCAGTTCTTTTGTTGATTTTGACAATGTTAAGCTCTAAAAAGCTAAATCTAAAGCTACTTACAATGTTGTCTTTTCTAAGGAAATTGAGAGCCCTTCATAAAGCATGGTTTTATGGCGCAACAAAGTCTTCAATTCCAAATCAAATCAAATTGTCATTGCATTGGTTGTATAAAGGGAGCAAATACCTTGTTAAACAACTAGTCATTTCTTTTTGAGAATATTTGAGGTACCTTAACGTTAAAAAACAAGCCAAGATTTTCTTAATATGACACACCTTTGGAAAATCTCCTGTTGCTGATCCTTCCTTTCTTTTTCCTCTCTTTAATATATGTATGAATCAGCAGATGTTTACCCCACCTGAAGCAATGTTTAACCCAGCAATGCTTTGTTTTTAATTTGTAAAGAATTCTGGTTATTTACAATCAAACAATGACAAATTGTTTATTTGTTTCAATTTATTTGCTCTGTGGCACACAACATTTCCTTCCCCATTGTTACACCACAACAATTCTTTGATTTAGTGACCTTTTGTGGTTTAGGGAGGACTTACTTATGTAGTTCCCCATGATCCAGTTATAATCCAATATCTTAGCCAATATTTACTCAAGATACATGCATTGTTCTAAAAGATTGCCTTTTCATGAATTGATGGCCAAAAGAGAAGATCTCTTTAATTATTTCAGAATTCCTGCACTGAGCAGAGGGATAGATTCACTGACTCTAGTAGCTTTTCTAACTCCAATATTTTATTATGACAGTAAAGGTGACAAAGGTTAATATAAGGAATAAATATAAGGATATTTTAATTAAAAACTAGTTTAAAATGTTCAAAATAGAAATGGGTAGAATCATTTAAGGTTGAGCACAAAATGCAGTGTTGGTTGATACAATGTGGTCACATGAAATCAAATTTGTTGTTTCATATATTAATTTTGCTGTTGAAGATTAATTAGTTTCTGTAAATGATTAGATTCTTTTGAATGATTATCAATGGTTTGGAAAATATAGGATAATAACTCTATTGCTCACATTATTTCTGGGTTCGGTTTTAACTTTGTCCCTCTCTTATTTTCCCCCCACTTCCCTTTGGAACAGAAAATATTGCCATAATCAAAGCTCTTTTAAATATATTTCAGATCGGTTATGCAGGTATGTTTTTCCAAGAGACTATACTTTTCAGGAGGAAATAATCCATATTTACCAAACCACGGACTTCCCTGTATTTAAAAGTAAGCATACATAAATCAATTTTAAATTAGTTCTGACCAAAGCCTTTGAAATTACCCTATTTTCATTCAGAGATCTCACACTTCCCTAAAATTCGCAAGATTTCTCAGAGAAAATTAGGGCATCTAAACAGTTTAGATTTCAGCAGTAGATGTATCCTGAGGAAATGAAGTCAGCTAGAATTGGCTTCCAAAAGCCATCTACTTGGCAAGAAAAAATGCCTCAAAGGCAATTATTCATGCATGGTTCAATATCGGTAAAGACAGGGCCTGTTTTGTAGCAAGCCAAGGTTGTCTCAGGTTGCCTATTTGGAACAGGCAGAGGAATAAGCATTCAGACATTCTTTAGTGCCTTTGTTCCTGTTTTTTTTCCATTATTTACTCTTGAGTCAGTCTCTCAATACCACTTATACATATTTCTAATCTTTAAATCATCAATTACTGCAGACAATTTATTGGACGGAGCACTCCTAATTCACCATTTTTTAAAGAGTTTTTAATGCCACCTTTATTAGTTTCATAAATAATTGAAGGTGGTGAACATATCTGCTATTCTTTTCTCTTTCTATTTTCTCAACCACATCAACTCTGTGTGGTTAGATGGGCTGAGAGAGAATGACTGGCCCAAAGTCACACAGCTGGCTTTTGTGCTTAAAGGGGATTAGAACTCAGAGTCTCCTGGTTTCTATTCTGGTGCCTTCATCATTGGAGCAAACTGGCTCTCAATTTCTACATTCTAAGATATGTCAATTAATTTTTTGTATATTTTAATAAGATTTTGTTATTGTTCTTTTAAATTTGCTGGTCGTTGACTGAATAGATAAGACAAATACTAAATAGTGAGTCTAAAATATTTTCCAAGATATGCATCTTTCATCCACAGGTGTCCAGAAGAAGTGGGGACAATGGAGGACAAGTGATGAAATATGTGGAGATATTGCTATGGAAACTCCATTGTTACAGAGTTACAACATCTCCATGAAACTACAAATGACATAACTACAAACGGCAAAGTATCACGATGTTGGTTTCATCATTTGGCATCATAGTACCTTCATTTAAAAAAATGCTTTGGGCAGATCCAGGAAGATTCAATTTTACCCATCTGTGGAATCAGACCATTGCTAGTGGAAAAGGTGTTTTAAAACATTTGTATGCTTTGTGAAATACCTCTTGCAAATGCTTTGCACAATTTTTAATCGGACAGAAGGGTGAAACTATTTCATAGCTGACTGGGGATTTAGACTTAAAAATTACGTAAATGAAATTTTGTGGGTTTTTTGCTCCACTTACTCCTTTTCAGTATATATCCCTGACGTGCTAACCCAAATGCCAAGGAGAACCATGCTCAGAAAAAATTACACGTGTAACCCATGACTTACAACCATTTCCTTTAGTGACTCTTTGAAGTTATAACAGCACTGAAAAATCTCCGACACTGGAAATTTTTAAGAAGAGATTGGACAGCCATTTGTCTGAAATGGTATAGGGTTTCCTGTCTGAGCAGGGGGCTGGACTAGAAGATCTCCAAGGCCCCTTCCAATGTTGTTGTTATTCGGTTATCACAGCGTCTTCATAGTCACATGATCAAAATTTGGGTGCTTGGCAATTGACATGCATTTATGATGATTGCAGTGTCCTGGGGTCATGTGAATGCCATTTGTGTTCTTATGGCCAACTTCTGACAAAAAGTCAACGGGGGAAGTCAGATTCACTTAACAACCATGTGATTCACTTTACATCCACAGCAAAAAGTTCATAAAATTGCATTCACCTCACTTAATGATGCAAGTTCCAGTTCCGATTTTGGTCATACAAGTCAAGAACTACCTGTACAGTCATTGAACATAGACTAATAAGATATAAATCAGTCAAATTCCTATATATCCTTCAAATAACACCAAATGTTCAAGCTGTTTGATGTTCGCTAAATCCCATAATTCCATTAACTTCCTGAACATGGTTAGTTTTCCTTTTCCTTCCCTTATTCCCTTCATATTCTGACAGGAGGTTGATGCACTTTGAAAGACACCTTCACGGGGTCAGTGTCAAGGAAACAAACCCACAAAAAAAAAGGCCCAGGGGAAGTCATTTTAAAGCTTCCACCAGTATCAGCAAAAAAGCCTGTTTGAAACTTACATCCTATAATGACAAAAGTGTTTAGTTTCTTTGAAGGGACAATGAAGGAAGTAAAAACCATGAAATTATGTTCTAGGATTGTTGTTTGCAAAATCATGCCCCCTGTTAAAATTTCTCATAAAAGCCTCACACATAGTTGCTTCCATATGTACTCAAAACCTCATTGTTATTACTGTTGAAAGGCAGGAGTAGTTAATAGGTTGTGGTTTGGCAGTGACCCGGGGAGACTTTAAGACCTAGATTTTTCCTTTCAAATTGCAAATTAACCAGTTTAATAATAAAATGATTTGAATTTGACCAAACAACTCCCTTTAACCGCTATGTAGCCTCTGGTGCTGTCGGTTATAAACTTTGAAATTAAATATTTGTGCCAACAAGATGCAGCCACAAAATTTTAGCTGGGTTACTGAGTATGCCCTCTGAAGGAGGCTGAAAAATGTTACTAAACTTTATGTACATCCCTGTTTGCTCAAGTTGGATTTTCATGTTCTACCACAAGTGGTAATGGAGGGGCTTGCTGGAAAGAACACAAAATGTGCAGAGTGGAAATATATTTATTAGCAGGAGATAATTTTTCCCTTCGCACAAGATGAATAGCCTAATACTTAAGAAATACCTGTAGGGAATTTTGAAGTCCTCTGGTTATGATAATTGGTTCAGTGACCATTCAAAGTTATGATGGTACTAAACAAAGGGATTTAGGATCTGTCCTAAAGTTCTGGATGTTGCAGCACCCTGATAGTCAAATGAACCAAATTAAAATGCTTGGCAACTAGCTTGCATTTACAACTATTTGCAATCTTGACCTTGACTTAAAATCAATGGGGAAGCCAGCAAGGAAGGTCACATGTCATTCAGGTAAGTCTTCCTCATATCTGGTCTTTCTTCACTTGCATGCACCATATGCTTCCCCACCCCCTTCACTCATATTTACCCCATGCCGTCTTTCCCTGGCCTTCCTGAACTTGCCCTACAACGAATCTAAGTGTGAAAAGTGGTCATAAATCACTTTTTCAAGTGCTGTTGTGACTTTGAACAGTCACTAAACGAACTGTTGTAAGTTGAGGACTACCTGTAGACAAATGTTTGCTACTGCAGACTCAGACCTTGAAAGTTTGAGATTCTCCAAACAGGACCAGAACAAGAAGCACCAATGAGGAAACCTTTGAGAAGCAAATGGCTATAGAAGCAACTCAAATATCCCCCTACAATAATAAGACTCCAAAATCAATGTTTCTTGTTTCTATTACTAAACTTGGTATGAAATTTCTAAGAAGCTTGGGGGGAAAAACGCTTTTGAGGTTAAAAAATCTCCCACAAAACAATTACTAATTTGTAGGCAACAAGTCAAAGCAGCTTTCTGACAAACATGTTTTTTTAATGGTTTATTCTGTGCTGTTTGCCTAAACTAGTTCCTGTCTCAATTAACTGTAAAAGCAAATAGGATATAATAGTTATGGCACTGAGGTCAATGTTTCAATAGCATGGTCTTATAACATGTTTACTAGGAAGTCACTCCAATTAATTTTTACAGTGTCTTGAGCTATAAATTATTATGAAAGAGTGGTCAGGGTTTTAAGCATATTGTACATCCATATATAATCATCAGAAGTTGACTGTTGAATTTAGCTAATTATTGTATCTCAATGACCTTGAAATGATGAGAACTCCAACTCTCATTGCCATCTAGAGGTAATCTGGATTTTTGAAATCCCAAAATACACCAGGTTGTTTGAAGCTACACATGATTCTACTGAAGATATTCTGATGAATATGAATCTGTTGGCCACAGATTTATAATTAGCATATCTTTGATCCTAATTGCTCCAAGTTCTCACTAATATCTCAAAAGATTGTTAGCTTTACAGTAAAAACTAAAATCTGACGATTGTTTGTAATCATCTAATATATTTAGGACTGACTTTTATATTTCACAGAATACACAAGATTATCTTGAAAAGCATGTGAAGTGGAACAAATATTTCAATAATGCTATTTTATATTTCATCAGGATAGTATACAAAAACATCAGAATATGTTTACTATCACATCCTTGATATAGAGGGAAAAACTATATCCAGCTGAACAATCTCTGTGGTTTGATAAGTATCCGGTTGAAGAGTTCAATGGATCACATCCAATTTTTTCCCTGGATCTTTTAAAGCAAAACAATTAATCAAACCCTCTTAAGTATCTTGACCTTTGAAGTGTATATGCTGCAGATAAACTTGAACAGAAAATGTGCATAATATTGCAATTATGCTGTATATTCAGTCTTGAGTTTGTTCTACTTGCATTTGTAGCACATTTTTAATATGCTATTACATTATACAACAATCAAAGAATATATTTCCCTTTACTCAGAATAGGAAGCCACAAGATTGTTAGATAAACTCAAAACCGGTATGTGCATTACTGTAGAAGTATTTGTGTAATAGTGCAATGGTGTACTTTTTCTTCAAATTAACTCCTTCCATAAAAGAACTTAATCCAGCCTAAGTTATCCTATTTATCTGTCCTTTATTTTATGCAATAATATGGAAAAGCTATAACTCTGCCCGCTGCCAGGAGTTCAATCCTGACCGGTTCAAGGTTGACTCAGTCATCTAACCTTCTGCGGTCGGTAAAATGAGGATCCAGATTGTTGGAGGCAATATGCTGACTCTGTAAACTGCTCAGAGAGTGCAGTAAAGCACTGGGGAGTAGTATATAAGTCTAAATGCTATTGCTATTGCTAGTCATATTAAAATGGCCAAATATAATACTGATACATTTTTGGAGCAACAACATACTTTAGGAACTGCTAAATTAAATCTACAGAGAAATTGGTGCGTATATCCCTTCAATGTACAAGCATGCATAAATTTTGAGACCCATTTTGGTCTAATGGTTAAGGCATGAGGCTTGAAAGCAGGAGACCCTGAGTTCAAATACTACCTTATCCATGAAAATCAGTTCGGTGACTTTGGGACAGTGACTCTCTCTCAGCCCAACTCACCTCATAGAGTTGTTGTGGGGAAAATAGGAAGAAGAAGAAGTGTTGGATATGTTTGTTACCTTGAGTTATTTGTAAAACTAATAAAGGTGGGATATAAATAAATAAATTTTACCCATGCCGATAATCACCCTGAGAATTCTCTAAGTCTTTGCTGGAGTAGAGTAAAAGACTATAGACACTGAGGTAACGTTGCTATTTTTCGAAATGGCCTGGAGGAGGCTCAGTGGGGACTTTGATTTAGATAATCAAATGCTTGGATAAACACAACTGCTATTTATAAAGATGATTCTGGCTAGGGCATTTTAAGGGAAACTGATAACTAGGAATTTCAGACAAGGGAGGCTTTGCTGTACAGTTTACAAAGACCATAGTAAACTTCTGTTTACATAATGGCTTAAAACAATCCAGATTCACTAAATCCACATGGAGTTATTTATGCTACTGATTTAAACTTCTTTCATAAGTGAAGAGACTTCACAAGCAAGTATACCAAACCAACTTGGGAAACTACTAACATAACCACAAGCTCAGTTTTTAATTAAGCCAAATTGCATTGTGTGTGCATTTGTGTCCATCTAGAAGAGAAAAGAAAGCATTCCTGAAAGTTAATTAGTTCACAGTGTTTGGGAAATCGAAATTGAAATTTGACAGATTCAATCAAAACCAATTTAATATACTTAGAAAAATCAAAATGTAGGTCGGTAGCAAAAAGTTTGAAAAGAAACGATGGGTTTATTGAAGCTGCCATCCCCTTCAAGAAGTGAATAACTATATATATGAGACCATGAATATGAAATAATTGTAATTCTTGCAAACTGTAAACTGGTGTTCTGAAGTAATAATAATGATTATTATTATAAAACGTATTTGCTGCCTATCTCGCCATGGGTTACTCAAGGCAATTCACAACCATTAAAAAAATGAAGAAATAAAAAGGAAGTTTAAACAAAGTGAAAGTAAAATATAATAATAAAAATAAACAAGGAAAAAGAAAACAAAGAAAATACATCAATATGACTAATTAAAATAAAGATAGGGGTGTGGCGATCGGGGGAAGGTGTAATGGTAATGATAACGGTAAGAATATAGAAGAATATGGATTTTTATTTCAGACTGACTTTGTGTGGCTACTTAATGTGTTATGTAAATCCCATTGTAATTTTGCAAGAAAGATGGATTCTTTCTAGGGTAATGAAAGCATATATATTACAAGGTTCGACTTTCTGCTATTTGCATTTATTCCTGAATATCTCAAAGAAGATTAAAATATTCACTGTATATTTGTGCTAAGAATAAACGGTGCAGTTTATGCTGCTGATTTAAAACTTCTTTCATAGGTGAACAGATTTCACAATCAAGTATATTGAACCTGCTTGAGAAATAAGTAAGAAACTCACTTAACAAATGTCTCACTTAGCAACAGAAATTAAGTCAGATTGCATTGCAGGTACATTTGTGTTCATCTACAGGAGGGGATGCGGTGGCTCAGTGGCTAAGACGCTAAGATTGTCAATCAAAAGATTGGCAGTTCAGCAGTTCAAATCCCTAGTGCCGCGTAACGGGGTGAGCTCCCGTTACTTGTCCCAGCTTCTGCCAACCTAGCAGTTCGAAAGCACATAAAAATGCAAGTAAAATAATAGGGAACACTTTTGGTGGGAAGGTAGCAGCGTTCCGTGTGCCTTTGGCGTTTAGTCATGCCGGCCACATGACCATGGAGACGTTTTCAGACAGCGCTGGCTCTTCGGCTTTGAAATGGAGATGAGCACTGCCGCCTAGAGTCGGGAATGACTAGCACATATGTGTGAGGGGAACTTTACCTTTACCTTTTACAGGAAAAAAGAAAGCATTCCTAAAAGTTAAACTAAAGTTAAATTAAATGTCTCTGGACATGGATTAATTGGACTTCCTTTACTAACCATTGTATCAGAATAGGAGGCATAATTTCAGATCCAATGATAAAATTATAATTTTTGACACATCTCTGAACAGAACTAACCCACTGTTTTTGAGGCTGTTGAGAGCATCAGTCGCCTCATGTAATCTGTAAAATACGCCTTTGACAAAAGAGGGGTTAAAAAGGATTTTGCATTCAAATGAGAATGACAATGAATAGGAATTCTGAAATACAGCTCTAGATACCCAATTGCCTTTACACAGTATATTTTAGATGATTTATCATCCATTTTTATCAATACCCAGATGACTCATCTAAGCAGGGTAGATTTCAACTAAAAGCCCCACAAGACAAGCCAATTAGTCAGCTAAGCCTGCTGTTGAATTATCCATCAGCAAGTAGCCCTCTTTGGCAGAATGCCTGGGAACAAGGGGAGAGCTATGCCAATGCTTAGGTCCCTTTTCATCTCAATTGTGTGCATTGTCACCTTGTAAAATAGATGCTTCAGAAAGACTGACTGGATTTCCAGTTCTCCAAAAGCTGGTTTGGGGAACTGCTTACAGCAAATGTTGTTATCCACCTTAGTTGTGATCCTTTGTCACAAATGTAACAGGATGGTGGGGGGAAGAGGCAAATGCAACTGACATCCAGTAACATGTGAAGATAACGTTGCAAATTACATAACTTGTTTAATTACGTTCACAAGTAATTCGAATACTAGGAATTAACTGTCATAATGCTGCTCTTAATTTATCCTCTCTCCACTCGTTAGCATTTATCACTAAGTAGATTGTTGCATGTATTCCAATATAACAGCCAGCGGTTACTGCTATGGAACAGAACCACAAAGGCCCATTAGTATAGATAAATATGATTTAAATAACTGTCAAACTATTTAACAATTCTGCTGTTTCAGGTTTCAGTGGGAAAAAAAACACTTACAATGGTGGCAAATATTCACAACACAAATGAACAATCTTCTGTTCAACTCCTGATTAAAGAGAAGAGAAAAAAAATACAATTTATAGTATTTCTTGTTCTGTACTATCTTGAATTGAAAATGTCGATCTCTTGCAACATGATCAGATATGATCTGAAAATCTGATTGAGATGATTCCATGCAAATCTATTTGCACTCAGTATAACTCAGGATAACCCTGGAATTATCCTTCTTTGGTTGTTTGTTTGACACCACTTTTATTTTATAGAAGGTTCTGTCTACATATGTTAATTTATTATATTATGGGGTCGAACATTGGGAAACATGAGGAATGTTATAATCCGCCATATATAGTTGCTCCATAATAAATTCAACAGAATACATATGTTTTTCTTTGTCTCCTGTTAGATAAGAAAAAGATTTCCTATACACCTGCAGTGATCAAGGCTAAAATATTTCTTGATGCTTCCTATGGGGGAAGTACAAAGACAATCCATTTCCTTGTGGAAGGAAGGAGAAGGGCTTATAAAGCCAAAAAGCAAGATATGGAACCCACTTGATGCTGTTATTCTTCCTGGAACGGGAATAGAGTATACATGCAAAACTTCATAGGAGTTATTTTCCTATGTAAATGCCTTTCTCATATGGGATAGGCAGCACACATTTATGAGGTTTTGAACTGTCTTAGTAAATCGAGACAGGCTTACTGCCAAGGAAAAGTAAAACACATGGGAGTGAAGAAGAGGAAATCAAGAAGGATCAAACACCGTGGTGGAGGAAATTATCCATATCTATTAGCAAAGATATTTCATATGAGTTATTCTCAAACTTTGCAAATACTTCAAGGAGTAGACAAATTAAAATAAGCCTTTTACAAATTTGTCATTTCCTTTGTTCCTTCCAATTATCCTGCAAAGATTATACCTTTTAGCTGAGCATAATTCCACTACAGTAATTGTAACCTCACATACTTCGTTTTGTTATTGTTAGACTTGTGTAACTATCATGAAATAATTTCTAGGCCACCAATTGCCAAGCACAGCCTTGACAGTTTGGGATGTGGGCCACTCACAACCTTACAGAATGATTAAACAAGGGCAGCAAGAACAGATTATTACAACACAGGAGGTACAAACACCACAAGGAAAGTATTTTAAAAATGTATCACCAAAAATCACAGAAAAAGGTTGGAATGTAGAGCGTACAGACAAAGTAAAACATGTACACACAACACTGAACAATTATATTTTATGTTTAGCCTCAGTTTATTAGTGGTAAGTTGTGTTTCATGCTAAACAAATCCTGAGAAATATCACAATATAAACATGAAGGTCCTTTCCAGTTTCAATCATTTTGGTGATAAGTTGGTGAGACATTTTCTTATGGAACTAAAGTTAACTATGTTAGTCTAAGGAATTCAATATACTTGTTCAGTTCTCTCCTACTGCAATATTCATGTAATGCTATGGGTGAATAAGTAGATATGCTCTCATCCAGATGTCCAAGCTTCATTTTTATTTCAATCTTTGATGAGAAAGGAAAGTGATAGAAATTTGACTAAGTCAATCTGCAGGTATAAAAGGGGATGGCATGCGGTAATGGAAATTATTCCATTACTCCATTAAGCAATCTTAAAAATTGCTCGCCCCATGATTTTTCATCCCGGGGCCACAAATGTAGAAAGGATGGTTTCCTAGATGAATGCCTATCACCCAGCCTATAGAAAACATGGACTTCCTAAAGGTGGTTTTTCAAGAGGCAACTGAACTTTCTTTGTTTTTCCTTGAAAATGTTTCGTTTCTCATTCGAGAAGCTTCTTAGTTCTGAACAGAAGAAGCTTCTTGGATGAGAAGAGAAATGTTTTCAAGGAAAAACAAAGAAAATCTTGAAAAAGTATCTTTGGGACAACCATGACCTGGCTAGTCATCCATAGAAGCTCCATAGACATTCAGAAAACGGGGACATTTTTTAAAGTATATTTTAAAAATGTCTACCAAGTGGGTATAGAGAATGCTAAAACAATGCTTTCTGAACTTGTCTTCTTCATGTCAAAGGGGATAGCCGTTTTTGACCCCTTACCCCTATTTTCAGAATGTTATATCATAAAAAAAGTAAAGCAAAAAAACCCAAAAAAACAAAACACCATATCATGCCCTTTACTTATACTTTATTTGGCTTGGTATGCTACAAATGAAATCAACAGTACTAATTGCACTACTCCAATGTTGATTGCCTTAAAACATTCTGCTTCAGATCTTGCTGTTAGTATATTAAAAAATAAAATAAAAATTTAAGCAAGAAGATAGTATGTTCATTCTTCAGGTAAATATTCAGAGCATATGTTCTTTCATACTACAACATTTAACAAAATGATGTGGTCATAAATGGCTGAAGTACAATTTGATACAGACACTATAGAGTTTTATTGAAAGGGTTAGGGAACTGAAAGTGTTAAATGATTTTGTTTTTTATTGAATAGAAGCCACCATGCAGGATTAAAGACCAAGGCTTCATTTTTAGAAAAAAGGCCTACCACTAAAATTAGTTGTCAGGATTAACTGTTCAGGATAGGCAACTGGATTCCTTCCAATTGTCTGTACAGCTTTAAACAGTTCTGACTTCTGGCCATGCTAGATGGAATATGGAAGACGAGTAGAAAACAACAATCTTTGCTCTTTTATCAGAACAAAGATTAATCCAAGAGAAATTGGTGTCTGTAATGGCAGCTAGCTACTGCTATTTAAAAACAGATATTATCTAACTCTGAGGCAGCTAACAAAAGCAAACAAAAATCAAATGCAAAGCAAGCATCCACCCTTTCTCAGGAATGGGTAGTTTTCTCAACAGATAAAGTTACACCATTGAATTTTCTAAGGGAACTCTAGGGAATCCATGGTGGAGCATCTGTTAAGTCGGTAAAGTTGTGATAAAAGTAGTTCTCCCTTGGTGCTCATTTTTCTTGGGGTGGGGTCGGGGGAGCCAAAAAAAGAAAAGAAAAAGCTCCTTCCTAGCTGATGCATATCTGTTCAAGGCAAAGATGATGCTCCTTAGTCTTCAACTTTAACAAAATAACAGATGTTCTCATCAGAGCCCCAAACATCTCCGCTGAAGTTTTGTAAAGTACATTCTCTGGGACTATCAAACTGGCAATCAAAAGAATCTATAATAAATAAGAGGAATGCCGGAAATTATGTATCACATCTATATTAGAGACATTTGTTGCATTAATCCAGTACTGCTTCCCTTATAAAAAGGCAGCTGAAAGATATAAAATCCAGTAGGTAAACTGTAATAAAACTGAGTAAAATAAAAAATGCATTTAATAGGCATTTTAAAAGCATGTGCATTAAATGTTTTAATTGTTTAATATTCTTTAATCTACACAAGATAACCTAGGAAGGAAGTCTCAGCTGAAAAGATATAAAACATGCCAAGATTGGAACCTCTGAAAATGAGCAGAGGAAAACTTCAAAAGAAGTTGCCATCACAGAGAAATTTCTTCAGGAAGTTATTGCTAATTGGCAACACAAAACGCATATCTTTTGCTGATAATCTGACTAATTACCCACAACTGCAATTGGAAACACTCAGTGTAATGTAATGTTTCTTACCATTGAATCAAGGAGCAAATTAGGCATGAACTAAGTGCCTATATGCAATTAATGGGGTACTACAGAGATTGTCAATTTCTTTTCCTTATCCTAACATTGGTGCTGAGTAAGATCATCTGATGGTTCCAAATGCGGTACCCTCACTATGCTGACAATGCTGAACTTTGCATCACCAGTCTAGACCATAGGAGAAATGGTATCAACATCCTAACCTGAGATTTGGAGACTGTAAATTCTGGATGGAAAGAACAGCTTGAAATTAAAATTAATTGCTTAATGGCTGTAACTGAGACTGGAATTTCTCTTGCTAACTGAAGCAATAGTTAGGCAAAGCATCATGTGACTGCCCTGCTTAACAATGGCAGAAGCAGTAGGCCTGGTTACTCAGAGCTTCCTTTGGCAGATGAGGGTCCACCATGCTGCCACCCTCATTTCCACTTCAGGTCCCCCCCATCCATCTTTCTCTCCCCATTTCTGCCCTTTTAGCCACCCTGCACTCCAATGCCACCTTCCCATGCAACCCCCTGCTGCCCCGAACTGACCTTTGCCATCTTCTTCCCCTCACCTTGCACACTGCTTCCAGGCGCTGCCTTTACTTGGCGATCTGCCACCTCCAGTGCTGTTCTGCCTCCTCAGCTACCTCTGTCCCATACCTCCTGCATAGCTAGACTCAGTGAGCTCCCTTTGGCAGATGAAGGCTCCACCACCCTGCCACACTCACCATGCACATCCCATAGCCATGCTCTCACCCAGCACCTGTATCCTGAATCAGCAGTGAGAGGAAGAAGATGGCAAAGGACCTGGATTGTGGGGGCAATAAGCTGACTTTGTTGAAACACTGCTTATGGGAGGCCAAAAGCCCTAATAGGCAGGTATATACAAAAGAAAAGGCTATTGCTATAAGTGCATTGTAAGCTGCCCTGAGTCTTCGGAGAAGGGCGGCATATAAATTGAACTAATAAACTAATAAATAAATAAATAAAGGTCAATAAGAGGTGGGAGCAGCAGGTGTAAGAGGCAGTGGCAGAGTACAGGGTGGGCAAAAGAGCAATGATGGGAGGGAAATAGGTACAGGTTTATTTTTTATTTTATTTTATTATTTTATTTTTATAGATGCTCATCTCAATCAATGACTTTGTTGAAATGAATCTTGCAGTCATAAATGCAGGCCAGTTGAGAAGGGCCAACTTTTGATCACATGGGGATGCTGCAACAGACATAACTTTGAAGACTCGTTGTAACTTTGAATGGCCTCTGAATGATCTTTAAATAAGAAAATGGTACTGCTGGTTCTTTGGGGTACTTTGTCAATACTAGTATAGGTCATAATAGATCATAATTTGAAAGTCCCTCTGGACCCAGGACTTCTGCTGGAAAGCAGATGGAAGCCAATGCTTAAAGGAGCCTTTGCCCAGTTTCAGCTGGTGGGCTAACTGCAACTCTATCTTCTATATGAGGACCTAATCACAGGAGACCACATCCTCCCTTAGTGCTCAACTGGACTGATACACTGTGCTTTATATGCAGCTGGACTTGTAGATTTCTCATTCTAAATTTGATAGAATGTTACCTACTGATTCTCTGTGATGGAAGCACCTTATGTTAATTTTATAAGTTGATTGGTTTCTGGGTCCAATTTAAGAATCTAGTATTGATTGGCTTTATATGACTTATATACCATCCTATAGTACTTTACAGCAATCTCTTGGCAGTTATCAATGTAAGCATTATTTGCATATTGTCCCCAACAATCTGGGTCCTCATTTTACTGACTTCCGAAGGATGGAAGGCCAAGTCAACCTTCAGCCCCATCAGGATCGAACTCCTGGCTGTGGGGCAGAGTTTGCCTGCAATATGCTGCACTTTAATCACTGCACTTCTAAGGGCTCACTATGCTTAATTCTTGATAGTTGCAGGACTGCTTGCTTCAGCAAGAACTAGTCCATATATAAAGCATGAATTACAAGCAGCTGCTTGTAGCTACCATTGAAAGCCACTGGATAGCTTGTTAGGGAGTAGCTGCTTGTAGTCACAAACTTTTGGGAGAATGAAAGGCTAGAAAATAAGCTGTTTCCATGGTTGCACCAATGGTCTTTTTATAGACTTGATTTTTCCCTGTTTGCTTTTAGGAAATTACTGAAAATGGAATTATTCTACAGGCCACGATTTTAACTTAAGCATTGCATCACTTTTTATTTTTTGTCCTTGTTCCTTGTTTTTCTGTCTCTGTTGGAAGTTTATGATGTCATTGTTTATTTTAATAGTATCACATAGGTTTTAGTTGTTAGAGTGCGCACTCTAAACCCCGGGATCTGTTAAATTGTAGTGGAGTCAAAGATAAACAAACAAATAAAACTGTAGTTGAAATGCTTACATTTCATATATTTACTGCTAATTTCCTATAACTAAACCAGCCCATGTGTAACCAAATCTATGATATGAAAACAACACAAGTGAACAAAGTGATGGCCCATTTTTCAAGTAGCAACCTGATCACTCTTGTGGTTTTCCAACTGTCTTTCTTTCTCTTTCTCTCTCTTTTCTTCTTCCATTTCCCATGAAGCAAAATTGTACCCTCATATCCATTGCTTACAATCCTGATCTGTCTTCTTTGATTCCCAATCAATGCTTTGTAAATCTATGCCCACATGGCAGCAAATTGGCACTTACTTCAATTCTTAGAAACATTTCATCAATTCTAACCCAGCTGTTTGGTTTTTTTTCTACAGCTCTACCATATAGGAAATAATTTTTTCTTTAATTTCAGCAAAGATTTTCAGCTACAGACTGCTTTGTTTTGGAAAATTACAATAAAAAATGTTTACAAAGCTTGAGAACAAAATGGTTGAGTGGGTTTTATGACACAGAAAGCTATATTTGGAGACCAGTCCCTTTTCACATATTCTTTCAGCCAAGTCTCGTTATACTGCCAAAAATGGTATCTTCATACCTAGAAGGATATTGTAGCAGACTTGAGGGATTCCAGAATTTACAGAAATAAAAATAGAACTCAACTTAAAAAAATATTTAGAGAAATATAGAAATATATTACCAATGTGGTATAGTAGTTAAAGTGTTGGACTAGAACCAGGTTTTAGCCTACCTTAAATCACAGTAACTCACTGGATGTTATTTAGTCCTTTTTCTCAGTCTAATCCACTTCATGGGTCTTTTGTGAGGAGAAATAAGAAAAGGGAATATGCCATCTTAAGATAATGACAAAGAAAATTTATAATGTTCCATGCTCACCATCAAATGGGAAAAAACAACAATGAAAACTGAAGGAATCAAGATGTCCTATGGAAATAACATCAAGAATCAGGATGAAGATGATCACTGCAAATACCTGGGCATCCTTCAAGCTGACAACATCAAGCATAAGAAGAAGGTTAGAAATAAATATGTCAAGGGAGTGAAAAAAATCTTAAAGTCCACACAGTAGAGGAAGTACCATCAAAGCAATTAGCACCTGGGCAATTCCAGTGAGGAGATATACAGTTGGAATAGTGGACTGGACTCAAGCAGAACAAAAGACTCTGGATATGAAGACTAGAAAATGAATCACAATGAATCTTGTCCTTCATCCATGCATCAACATTGACAGATTCTACTTACCAAGGAAAATAAGTGGCTGTGGAATGTTGTAAGTACATCAGATGGTTGAAGAAGAAGAAAATGCATTGAAAGAATATCTCAAAGATGGTGAAGCAAATGCACTGAAGCTAGTATACCAGGAAGGCCTACTGAATACTGGAGAGACTAAACTGGCCTACAAGAAAGACCAGATGAAGAACAGAAAAGAGGCATGGGAATACAAAGGATTATGTGAATAGTACATTAAAAATATAGTGGGGAAAACAGATAATAATAAGACCAGGCAATGACTAAGAGCAGGAAAGTTAAAGAAAGAGACAGAAGGGCTAATTCTGACTGCACAAGACTAAGCCTTAAGAACAAATCCATACAAAGCCAGAACTGAGAAGAGAGCAACAGATAGCAAATGACGGTATTATTATGTATGTTTAAACACTACTGTGTTTGGCATTGGAATAATGTATTGAAACATTGAACAATTAAATAATGAAAGTTTATAATTTAATACAAATATGTGTATTAACATTAGAACTACATAATCCTGAGGAATGTAACAAATATGATTAATATTGCTATTTTAATTTTTACTAAAATGTATAAGTAGATAGGGATAAAGATCCAAGAGTGGAATATGGGATACAAGTTAAAAAAACCCAAACAATTAAAGCTTTAAAGAGGGCAAGAGGTGATAGATAGAAAGAATTTGTTTTTAAATATAATGGTGGTATGATTAAAAGTTAGAATAGGGATAGAAATAAGAGAGAGGGGGAATATTAGTATACGCATTTTTATACAATAAGACAAAAGTAATAATAAGAGGGAAGATTAGAAATAGAATGATGGTATTATTATGTATGTTTAAACAATATTGTGATTGGCATTGGAATAACATATTGAAACATTGAAACATTAAATAATGAAAGTCTATAATTTAATATAAGTATGTGCATTAACAGTAGAACTACATAAGCTTGAGGAATGTAACAAATATGATTAATAGTGCTATTTTTATTTGTACGAAAATGTATGATACCCAGGTGCCACACCGTTCAAGCATTGATATGGATATATTGTAAAATAAAATAAAAAACTTAAAACAAACAAACAAAAAATTCACGTGGAGCCATGTGAGAATTCTTCATAAATATGTGTGTGATCCAAATATATTCCAGCCTTGAAGATCGAAGTGTTTCAAATCAACCTGAAGAAGAAATCCTACAGAAGTCAATCCAGAGCAAGTTGTAGTGAATTCAACAATTCATATTTCCAGAAATATGCACATACAGTATGATTGTAGTCTTCTTCATTCATTTTAAATTTTGAATAAATAATTAGAAAAATTAGAATTCACAAACAGGTTTCCCTATGCTATCGCATTGTAGAAAAAGTCATTTAAACTATTGTGCTTGGTGCTCTAAAACACTGCTTTGCATTGTTTTATGACTTGTACACACAACTATTTAGTTGCTTCTTTCTTTCTTTCTTTCTTTCTTTCTTTCTTTCTTTTTCTTCCTTCCTTCCTTCCTTCCTTCCTTCATCCCTCCCTCCCTCTCTCCCTCCCTCCCTCCCTCTCTCTCTCTCTCTCTTTCTTCTTTTCCAACAGCTCAACCACTGATGGAGTACATAGTTAAGAAGACTGAGGAGTTTTGACTCCTTTATTGTGTTTATATGATCTTTCTTGACCCCATGTTCACTTTCACTCTAATTTACATTCCTGCTTGGCATTTTTTTATATATAATTGCACCAGTTTGTGCTAAGGACTTGTAAACACTTAGAATTCTCATCTTTCCAAACAGACAGAAGCTGGAAAGAGATCAACAACTACTCGTTTCTACAAACACTTGGTTTTCCTAAATTAGCTATTCCTGTAAACAGTTTCCTTACTCAGTGAAGACTACAAGGGTCTTAAATAAACAGATTCTCTCTGAGGTTTTTAAATATAATTTTATCAAAGTTTGTTTTTTAAAAAAAAGAAGATAAAAATGAACACAAACTAACATAAAGTGGGAAAGAGAAAAGAAGAAAGAAATCAAAGAGAAAGCTAAAAGTTTAAGAAAGGGGAAAAAAGTAAATGAAAAACAGGAAAGAAAGAAAAAAGATTCCAAGAACTAGTTTTCAATCTTCTTTACAACAGTTTTAAGTAAAATTATAGATTTATATCTTACTGTATGGTTACAAGGCAACTTTATTTCTATAATCTAATAATCAAAACAATAAATAATATCTTCATTTTTTTCTGTTTCATGTAAAAAGTCTCTAATGCATTTCTGGTCTTCCTGTAGATGTTATTTTTCTCTGCTCAAAGAAGTTAATTTAGCTTTCTCAGCAAGTTCCATCATCTTCACCAGCCATTCTCTATTATGGGTACAACCAAATCTTTTCATAAAATAATTTTGATGCAGTCATCGTATATAAACACCAAGTTCTGTGACTATTTTCCCCAACTGTTTATCCATCAATCCCCAAAGTGAAACATTTTATTTCAATTGTAGATTTATCTTTAAAATATTCCAAATCAGGAGGATCCATTTGGATCCATTTGGATATTCTGCTTCATTGACTATTCTGCTTCACTGACTATGCTAAAGCCTTTGATTGTGTGGATCATAACAAATTGTGGCAAATTCTTAAAGACATGGGAGTACCAGACCATCTTATTTGTCTCTTGAGAAACCTATATGCGGATCAAGAAGCAACAGTGAGAACTGGACACAGAACCACTGATTGGTTCAAAATTGGCAAAGGAGTCCGGCAAGGCTGCATACTGTCGCCCTGCCTATTTAACTTATATGCAGAACACATCATAAGAAAGACGGGACTAGATGAATCAAAAGTTGGAATTAAGATTGCCGGGAGAAATATCAACAACCTCAGATATGCAGATGATACCACTCTAATAGCAGAAAGTGAAGAGGAACTAAAGAGCCTCTTGATGCGGGTGAAGAAAGAGAGTGCAAAAGTTGGCTTGAAACTCAACATTAAGAAAACTAAGATCATAGCATCCCTCTCAATTCCTGACAAATAGATGGAGAAGAAATGGAGGTAGTGACAGATTTTATTTTCTTGGGCTCCAAGATCACCATAGATATGGACTGCAGTCCTTCATACCATATCTGAAGAGAGTGTCACCCTAGGGTCAACTTTAGCTTGGTGATCCACAAAAGCTTTCAAAAACAGTTATCTATATACATTAAAAGGAAATATTAGCATAAATAGCATGAAAAGGATGTAAATATGCAAATTGTCCATTGTTTTCCCTTTTTGGAGTTTTTGCTGAAATTTTTTCTCAGTTTTAATGGGAGAAAGTGGTTTCAGTTCTTAGAAAATAGCTGATATCTCCTCCTAGGCAATTCCAAGTTGAATATGTGAAAATTAGGTCTCTTAATAAATGGTTACATTGTTAAGACCAGTTTTCTATTTTCTATTTATTTCAACATTGCCTTGGAGTCAACTGTGGGCACTGTTTCGTCTAACTTGTGCTGAATTTCTAGATTTCATTTTGTGAAGAACCAACTTATTCAGTGATGTTTACGAGGAAACATGTAAAAAATATTTCTCTAAGGCAAGATACAAGCCATTTTAGTCCAGCATGTTAACTACCATCACCCAAATTCATTTGGAAGGAACTAAATTTCTGAGCAGCTACAGCAAGTATGTGTATATGTATATGTGTGCTGGTGGGTGTAACAAAACAGGGAGAGTTTATATGCTTTGAACTGAATTGCCCAGTAAGCTCTTGATTTAATTCACTGTCTGCCAAGATGACAGAATAGGGCTTAGTAAAATCTGTGTAGCATTACACATGCAAACATTCTCTCTCTCTTCTTTGCCTCCCTTTACCACAGACAGATGCAGATCTGAGCATTCTTTCCTCATTTAGCATTCCATGAAACATAAGCTGATGTTGACTTAAGAATTAGACTTTATGACTGAATAACAAGTCATTGACAGAAGCATAAAAGATGGAGAATTGAAATATCTGTGACCACACACAGGCAGGCATAGTACCTGCTAAGAGTTGGTTTTGCCGTTCTTTCTCTGCCTAATGCCCAGATAAAGGTACAATTAACACCAATGCTTCTGCTAACCAACATCAAGTTAGTAAAAAATATGCTTTTTGGAACCATATTTAAATGTACTGGGATTCTTTTTTAAAAAATACCTTTCTATTGAAGTCAATAGAGTCAACCATATCTATTGAAGTCAAGGAACCATGAATTATTCCTTCAAATTTATTTAAAATATTATCCTGAGCAGTGGTGGAATTCAATTTTTTTTTACTATTGGTTCTGTGGGCGTGGCTTGTTGGGCGTGGCAGGGGAAGGATACTGCAAAATCCCCATTCCCTCCCTACTCCTGGGGGAAGGATATTGGAAAATCTCCATTCCCACCCCACTCTGGGACCAGCCAGAGGTGGTATTTGCCAGTTCTCCGAACTACTCAAAATTTCTGCTACTGGAACCTCATGATCCCTGATCCTGAGGTTCTCAATATTGTGTTATGACTGGTAGGAAATGTTAAGAAACTATAGACACTTTTTGTGAAAAGGCATAAAAAATATCATTTCAGGCAGTACCAGGAAAAAAAAATATAGTCCATTTTAACATGATCAGTCATCTTCTGATGCGACGCAAGTGAATCAATCCCTCAGCAAATCCAAGTTGCTTCTGACAGAACTTCAATACCACTTTGAATTATACAACAATGCTATGAGAAAAGTGGGAGGCTTTTCTGACTAGTTAGATTTTTAGAAGGAGAATAGAAAATATCTATTATCTTTCCTAATCTTTTTCTTTCACATTATTTCCAGACAGAAATTTGATCTCAGCCCTTTCTTAACCCTGTAAATACCAACCAAGAGTAGACTTTATCATCACTTAATCTGCAGGGAATCCCTCTTATTTGGTTGATTTCCTTTCTGTTTTAACAGAACTTTTATTATCGTTTGACCTTGAAAGGTTATGCATAATTCCCCAGTAGAAGTTGCATGTCTTAATTTAAGGGTTAAGGTCACAAATCCTTAGCTACTATAAAGGTTTATATTTGCAATAGGGTTTTTTTCTGACTGTGATTATTTCTGATGGCTGATCTTAATAGCTAGGCTATTTTATTGTATTTGTAAATACAAGAATTTGGGGATTTGGCATCTGGCTTGCATTTATGACCATTTGCAGCATCCTGCAGTCACGTTATTGTGATTTTCAGCAAATTTTTTTGCCAGTTTTTAGCATTTCTTTCTAGTTTCCAATAAAAATGCCCATTGAAGAAAACAGCTTAATGATCACCACAAAAAGGAGAATAAAATCAGGTACAGTCACATGCTGATCCATTTAAGGACCGCCATGACTTGGAACCATAATTCCAATCTCAATTATGACATAATTGAGTCAAGGACCACCTATAAAACAGCATAAAACCCAAACCAAATCAAACTTAAAAATGGATAAATTTTTAATATTGCTTTAAAGATGTGCATCTGTTTCTGTGCATTCATAAAGCACGCTGAATGAATATTGATATGGTTCCATCAACAAATGCTTTCTTGAAATGTAATGCATATAATTACATAAATACAATCAAATATAAGGCTTTACTCTTATATCGTCACTCATATTTTAGGGCACTTTAGGGAACAAGATAGGTACATAAAGCAGGAGTGTCCAAACTTGGCAACCATTAAGACTTGTGGACTTCAACTCCCAGAATTCCTCGGTTTTTAGTCCACAAGTCTTAAAGTTGCCAAGTTTGAAGTCCCCTGGCATAAAAGTACCAAAATGGCCAGTTTTGACACATTGAAGAGAACCTGGCAGGTTGTTGTTTCAGTTCTGCAAACTTAAGGCTCAGAGTGGAAAAGAAAGTAGTTCCTAGGAAATAAGATAGCCTTTGAATTAAAATGGGAAGTGTCTTCTTCTCAGTTTTTTACCCTTCTATACTTTTGGTTACAGGAAGGGGCTTGCCATCAACTCCACCCCAAATTAATTACTGTTAATTATGGGTAGACGGTTTTAAGGCAGTTTTGCAGGAACTATTTTTGTTTTGTTATTTCGGAAGGGACAAAAGCTTTTACAAAAGTGCCTTTCACTTTCACTACCAATTTGTAATAGTGGCATAATCTGATTATCTAATCTTCTCTGCAGTTTGAGAATTCTATTTCCCCTTATTTAGTCAAAATTGAATAGTTCACCATAATTTATGTTTATTATCATCATTTTTATCATCTGGCAATCTGGCTGTTTAGCATTAATTCGGAATGAATAATTTCTTCCTTTTCATACTTCAGCATTTCAACTAGGAAGTTGGCAAATATGGCGAAACCCCTTCCAGAAGGACAACTTTTGCTGCTATCTAAAAAGGAGATTTTTCAGATTCCACAGTCTTCCCCCCTCCCTTCTTTCAATCTCTTTCATGGTCTCTCTCAAGAAACATCTTGCTTATAGAAGAGGTCAGAAAAGCAGCCTTTTCATGGAGTGGAAGTTTCATTTCTCCTTTGTTCCCTAAGAATAGGGTAGGATCAACGTTAATTAAATAGACACTATTATTCAAGTCATTTTATGTCAATTTACATTATTGAAACAACTGTTTTGTTATTTTCATGGGCGAGGTGTATGGGAAAAGAGCTATTTTTTCAAAGCCACAATATGAAAGAGCAAGAGAGAGAGAGGGAGGGAGGGAGGGAGAGAGAAAGAGAGAGAGCGCTAAAAAATCTGCCCTTTTCTCTTTTTTAAATGCCTTTACTTCAACCAACAAATTGTGACCAACAGAGAACTCTCTGTTGTGCTATCCATGTTAACAGAAGTACAAATTCTCCAGTCAGCAGTTTCCTGGCTGCTTGTTAGGCTTAATCTGTTGGATTTTGTAGTGACCTTGTAAATGGGAATGAGTCATTCCTAGAGGGCAAAGGTTGCCAGGCCTCATGCTGAAGTGTGTATGTTTTTGTGAAAGGAAAACTAACAAAAGCAGATTTTGCAGCAGTCCGGTGAAGGAAAACCTCAACAAATCCACAGAAAGCAGCTTCTGGGAAGTTGGAGCCCAGCATGGATCAGATATTTCCACCACAATGCTAGAGGTGAGCTGGGGAAACCCATCACTCAACATAAAGAGCAGTTAAGGAAAAAATAGGGTTATGCAGATCACATTAGCTAATAAGACTTGACCTTTCACCAGTGACAAAGAGTTTTAAAGACTGGTAGGGATTATTCAGATGTTAGGAATTTAGTACATAATAATGTCAAGGATTATTTGAACTGTCTAGCTAGTCTGGATAAATTATCACAATCAAGGACATGCATCTTAATTACAACTCACTGAGAATGCCATCAGTTTCCATAGAATAACCTGTCCAAAACTGGTATCTTTCAAATGTATTGGAAATACAACTTCCTAGCTACACACAGTCCTCACTTACTGATTGCCTTATTTAAAGATGGTTCAAAGTGATGTTATAAAAAAAAGTGTTATGATCAGTCCTCACATGTATGACCATCACAACATCCTGCAGTCATGTGATCTCCATTTGTGTGCTTTGCAACTGGCTTGTAACAAGTGGAGTCAATAGAAAATGCGGAAATAAAATAGTAAGCTGTGTTCTTGTGACATTTCACTTAACACCTGAATGGGAAGTGAGATTGTAATGGTCACATGATGTTTTACTTAGCGACTGCGGTATTTAATGACAGGGTCGCCAGTTCCAACTGCATGACAACTACCTGTGCTGAATTATTACACTGCCCATCCATTCCTGAATTAGCAGAAAACTGTACCAGACTGAAATTTGCTGTTCTTGGTGTCAATCCCTATACTGCCTCTATTCACAGTTACTGCCAGTCATCTGAGTAACCTCCAAGGAAGTAGTGGGTTGCTCCTGGTTCTGTCCGGTTCTTTAGAACCGGTAGTAAAAGCAACAGGAAGCTCTGCCCACCTGGCCGTCATAATTGATGATACGCGCATGCGCAGAAGCTTCTGCACACACGCAAAAGCACACGTGCTCCCATTAAGAACCGGTAGTAAAGGTAAGTAGAACCACTCCTGCTGCAAGGTAATGGTAGATTTTATATAACCTAAGGCTGCTCTTGAAATAAATAGGGAGATATACTTCAGTCTGATAAAATAGGGATGATTTATGTCTGTTTCATTCACGTCCTGGAAAAGAGATCAAGGCAACTGTCACAGAGTCAGTTAGAAATAAATGGTGTTGCCAGAGCATGTGAGTGCCACTGTGATCTGCAAGTAGGATTACAGCCTAAATCAGAATGAATCCCACACTTTAAAGACAGTACATATAGCCAATATTTTTAAAGCAGCCTGTTAATTGTAGAATTCTGCTTTTTAATGATTTGTCAGAGTGCATTTCTACCATTCTTTGGAACCTGCAAGGTAGATTTATGTGCAATCTTCTTGAGGTCAATGCAACAACTGTATGTAGCAGCTGAAGAGGTTCTGTTGGTGTTACATTATTTTACAGGCTTTGAGCCTTGACCCCATTCATTATATCTTTTCTTTCTCATCACTGCACTATGTTATAAGTGACCTTATAATGTTTTACCTTTGAGATGCTGTGAATTCTTGGAAGAAAAGTGGGATATAAACATTTATAAAATGAGGGATACACTCTGCATGCTATATTGTATTAATAACAGGAGCATTAAAGGAGGTCTTTAGAGTGGAATTATAACATGCACCACTAAACTGAGGTTACACATTTATTTGATTTGCATGCATAAAGAAAAGAGAGAGAGCGCAAGAATTTGGGGAAATGTTATGGGAATTAACCACATCGACTACAGAGATAGTATTTCTTTGAGTTTTATTGTATTTGTTTTATTTTAATAGTCCAATAAATGGCAAAGCTTACCTCAGCCTATTATGCCATTCCATAGAGCACAGTAAAATCTAATTGCCCAACTTCGTTAGAGCAAATTTGAAATAAATTATCAGTAAAGAACAAGATGCTTCTTCTTCTGCTTTTTGGAGTATGGAGTAGAATATAAATAATAATTCTGGAGCAGTTTATTTTTACTAGGCTTTAAGTGGATGTATTTACTGCAAATAAAGCCATATTATTAATCTAGCTTTAAAATGTCATTGTAGGACATTTTATGATCACAAAGTGAAATAGAACAATAGCTAATGGTTGAAGAGGAAGGTGCAGAGATGAATTATGATGGAGAGTTTTAAGTTCTTTGTTATTTAGCAGTAGTTTCCTCAGCGATTTCTTTTTTATGGTTAACAGTGCCCTGGAGCTGTACAATTCAGTGGTTAATGCTATACTGCTATAAATATGTCATAAACAGTCAATAAAAGCCATAATGGTTCTCAGCACATGGCACATATACACGGGCATGATTCAATCTCTAAGAGCCTGATCCTCAAAATTTATTTACTTATTTGTATTTCCCCCTTTATTATTTTTACAAATAAGTCAAGGCGGTAAACATATCCAACACATTTTCCTGCTCCTATTTTCCCCACAACAACCATCCTGTGAGGTGTTAGACTGAGAAAGAGTGTCTAGCCCGAGGTCACCCAACTGTTTTTCATGCCTAAGAGATGAAGAAACAGACACCTAAAAGGAAAAGAAGGCAACTTATTTAATCATCTTTTAACCTGTAATTTATTTTTTCCAGGAAGAAAGGAAGGAAGGAAGGGAAGGAGGGAGGGAGGGAGGGAGGGAGGGAGGAAACTCCTATTAAAATACTTTCATTTCATTTCATTTCATTTCATTTCATTCCTTTCCATTTCATTAGATTAAGGGAAATCTTAATCTTATTGGGAAACAAATAGCATCTGCACTGTGTATGTGATCCTTTTCTTGCATACATCTAACTGCAGCACAAACAAGCCCTAGCAATCTCTTTTATCTGCTGTGTTATCATGATCTTCTCTTAATTTACTTCTCAGCCCATACCTTAGGCAGCCTTAAGTTTCTAGCTTTACTAATGTTTAAAAAAGTGTTTTCCCCTTAACCTGACAAAATGTTGCTGAGGATACAATCTCTCATGCTTCAACATAAACCAGGAACATTTGCTGATCACTGTAGCTGATTGTAGGCATATCCCATCTCTCCACTGTCTTTCAGAGATATGTTGCTTTGGTCCATAGAAGGGTCCCTTTCTTTCAAACGAGGACCATTGGTTTGAGGGTCCTGAATTGGTTCCACTGAGCCAATTCCTAGCTTGAAGACCTGGATCAGCCTGTATAGCAGCTGACCAGTGATGGTCACTATCAAAATTCAGTTTCTTTTCTAGTTGCATCCTCATCCCATGATAAGGAGATTGCTTAGTGATTGTTTTCTTTCTTTCTGGCTGGTGCCATTGGTTGGGAAGGGAAGGAAATAAAACTGGAAGGAATCCAGCAATCTCTGGACTTAATGTGCTCTGTCTCATGAAAATAAGAACAGTACTATTTGCCACAACTAGGCTATGGATGATTGGTAGTTAGAATGATGAAACTTTCTGCTGCCTCAAGTTTTGGTGGATGGCATTTTTCAGCTTGAGAAAGAGCTTTATGCATTTGCACAATTGTACAATGAATTCTTGTACTTTGTTTTCTTTTGTCACCTTGTTTTAATTTTTTAGAGCAAAAGACTCTTGGTTTTTATTTTAGGAATAATCTCTCCCCAAACTCACCTATTTTATAAAAATAGTATTTTACTTCTTCCTGAAAAATACTCTCTTGCTTGCTTTCTTTTTTAGCTCTGAATATTATAGAGCCATTCATATTCACAAATTAGCCATGCAATCATTGTCTCTGCCAATTTTCAACCCACCCACCCCCACATCCCAGGCCAACTGATGTGAGGAATCCAAAGCTGTAGGTTTCTTCATCAATGCTTTGGGTGACACCACAATTCATCTATTTGGAAACAGCAACATTTTAATTCAATGTAGTATCCTATGTTAGCTCAGAAACATTAAATATTAAATACAGTAAATAAATATGTATATACATACATATTAAATACATTAAATGCATTTTTTAAACTTCAGAACTGAATTACATAAATTTTATGGAGCTTACTCTCAGATAAATGAGGATAAAATTGAAGGCTATATAGCAATGATTAAAGCAATAAATAAATAGAACTATAATTCTGCTGTTGAATTACAGTAAACTCTGAACAAGACTTCTATATCTGCCTTTCACAAAGTCCTTTTGGAAAACAGAAGGTACTTTCACACCGGGCCAACACAGAGCTTATTTGAAGCTCATTTAATACTTTATTTGGCAGTCTCAATAGTCTCAAATCTTAAAATCAGAACCGGATGATAGAACCAAGTGACAGTTGACAGATGTTTATATTTGTCATAGAACATAAAATCAAAAAGTCTGAAGGAGATTTCTCAGGTCTGTAAATTCAAGCCCTGCACCTTATACATTTGACGTTATACAATCCTAATCAAATGGTTGTCCAGTCTATTTTTGCAAATGGTGGATGGAGTGATGGAGCACCCACAACATTGGGAGGCAAGTTATTCCATTGATTACCATATTTTTCGCTTCATAAGATGCACCTGACCATAAGACACACTCCCGTTTTCAGTCTCCGCGCCCCCGTTTTTGGCTTTCTGTTGTCATTGACAGAAAAGTTATAGAAGCTTTTCTATGTCTGTTCACAAGTTGCCATTTGATGATGTTTCTATACTGTTCCTACATGGAGTATCAACTCAGTGTTCCAAGTGATGATCATCTAGAATGCTGGCAGTGGAGTCTTTCAAGGCATGTGGTCATTCTTGATTTGTACCAGATTCTATCAATCAACATAGGAATTCAACAAAAGCAGAGGTTACTTTCTTTTTATGAATATTGGGGATTGCTCTTTGTAATTGCAGGAAATTAAGCAGATTTGGCTCTGATATAGTAAAAATTCGGCATTTCTTTTAAAAAAATGTAACATGATAATATGGAAACAGTTGACTTTCACACCTCTCCTTGAGCTATTGTTGTTGTTGTTTCCTATATATGTTTTTAATCTTGCAATGTTTTCAGATGTCCAAGAGTGAAAAAAATGATGAAAAATAATATATCGTCAAATGTAACTATTCAATTGAAGGAAAGCTATATTCTTCTAAACTAAATGAGGGCACACTTTCTAGAACAAAATTGCATGAAAACAATAAATATTAATGTTATTCAGTCAAAGTCAAAAATCCATATATTAAGCTTCTAGTTTTACAAAATTTTAAAGGGCAATTATAATTTAAAAATAGAGTTTCAGTCTATAACTCCTTTAATGTTATTTTAATATTTTTTTTAAAAAATATTTTAATATTTCAGAGCTTCAGGTTCTAGTGTTTGAAGAGTAGTATGAACAATAGATCATACAATATCATGTATTTTTTATCTGACTATATCTATCAAAGCAATATCAATTTTTAGTGATCACGTAGATAGATTTTCTCTTCTAACTTGATTCTTAAGGTCTTTCAACAATTGCACCAATTTCCACTGATGATGATGATGGCTCCCTCAGGTTGAACGGTACTTGATATTTTATTGAAAAAGAGCTGGTGTTCACTGAGTATTAATGGTGCTACATTTTATCTATTTTATTTATTTATATTTATATGCCGCCCTTCTCCGGAGACTCAGGGCGGCTTACAATGTGTTAAGCAATAGCCTTCATACTTTTTGTATATTTTATACAAAGTCAGCTTATTGTCCCCACAACCGGGTCCTCATGACATGTATAGATTAACACTTTTGAAACATGACTCAATTACATCAGCAATGAGTGCTATCTGGCTTACATACTTTGCATTTCATAGTTAAAGGAAAGGACTCAAACAACAAAGCCAACATTACACCAAGATCAGATATTTACAGATACTCTTCCTTTCTCCTCTCACTTAAATACAACATTCTGGTAATAGGAAATGTGAGTGGTTTCACAAAATGTTAAGACGTGGAACACAGGCTTTGCTTGAAGAAACTTTAAAAGCTTATTATTTTGAATTAGTTGCATATATGTTATAACTTATTCTCATTCTTGAAGGGTACAAATATCAGAATCAGATTAGAGCTGGAAGGGACCTTGGAAGTCTTCTAGTCCAGCCCCCTGCTGAAGCAGGAGATCCTATACCAGTGATGGCTAAGCTTTTTGCCATCGCGTGCCAAAAGTGGGGGGAGCGTGGGGAGGTCATGTACGCATGTGCCCATACCCATAATTCTATGCACCCCACCCCCCTGCATGAGCGCATGATCCACCTACACTTCTCCTCACTTTTGGCACACAATGGCACAGTGGGCCCGGTAGGCCCATTTTTCGCCCTTCCCAGGCTCCAAAGGCTTTCTAGGAGCCTGGGGAGGTTGAAAACAGCCTTCCCCACCGCCCCCCGGAGGCCCTCCAGAGGCTGGAAACAGTTTGTTTTCCTACTTCTCGTGGGCCCAGAAGGTCTGAAAATTGGCTGGCCGGCATGCACATGTGCGCCGGAGCTGAGCTCGCGTGCCGATCGATATGGCTCCCACAGGTGGTACGCATGCCATAGGTTTGCCATCACGGTCCTATACCGTTTCAGACAAGTGACTGTTCAGTCTCTTCTTTAAAAACCTCCAGTGATGAAGTACCCACAACTTCTGAAGGCAAGTGGTTCCACTAATTAATTGTCCTCACTGCTAAGAAGTTTCTCCTTAATTCCTGGTTGCTTCTCTCCTTGATTAGTTTCCATTCATTTTTTCTTGTCCTTCCCTCTGGTGCTTTGGAAAAAAATTGACCCCCTCTTCTTTGTGGCAGCCTCTCAAATACTGGAATTCTGTTATTATGTCCCCCCAAGTCAGAAGAGGGTTTCAGCAGGTTCTGACCAGTTCTGGAGAACTGGTAGCAGAAATTTTGAGTAGTTCGGAGAACTGGCAGTAAAAATTCTGACTGGCCCCACCCCCATCTATTCTCTGCCTCCTGAGTCCCAGCTGATGGGGAAGAAATGGGGATTTTGCAGTAACTTTCCCCTGGATTGAGGAGGGAATGGAGATTTTACAGTATCCTTCCCCTGCCACACCACCAAGCCACACCCACCAAGCCATGCCACGCCCACCAAGCCACACCTACAGAACCGGTAGTAAAAAATTTTGAAACCCACCACTGCCCCTAGTCCTTCTTTTCTCTAGATTAGCCAAACCCAAATCCTGCAACCATTCTTCCTATGTTTTAGTCTCCAGGCATTTAATCATCTTAGTTGCTCTTCTTTGCACTTTTTCCAAAGTCTCAACATCTTTTTTGTAATGTGGTGACTAAAACTGGATACAGTATTCCAGGTGTGGTCTTACTAAGACTTTATAAACTAATACTTATCCGGTATTAATACTTCACATGATTTTGATTCTATGGCTCTGTTTATATAGCCAAGGATTGTATTAATTTTTTCAACTGCCACCGCACACTACTAACTCATGTTTAAGTTAAGTAATGTTTAAAATATGTTAATAGTCATTTACCCCTTAATATAGGCTGATAAAAAAGACTTTACAATACTGACACAATAGGTCTCCTTCATATCCAGTATATCTTTACTAAATACTGCTTGAAAATTCAGAAAGCCTGGATAATGGATTTTATTGCACTTCATGTCTTTTTAATGCATTTAAGTATATTTAGTGCTTTAGGAAGCAAGCAAACTTTATGCACCCAGGAGATGCATTTCACAAACCAAGGGCATCCAACAGTGATATTATTGATAAACAGTGATATTATTGATAAATATGGGGATTCAACTTTGGCCCTTTTTCCTTCATTATCTTTTCATTACAAAGAAAAACTCATTGCAAGATGTGTTAAGTAATGTTGAGTTTAATGTATCTATTTTGAATTCTCACTAAGTGAAAAATCATGCCATTGTTACTTGACAATTTGGTACTGAATTCCAATTTAGCGGGATTCAATATGGACAATGGGATGTAAACTATTCATCTCTTCAGGACTGAAATTTAAATAAAGATAAAGGTGTTAAGGATATTGATGTTGTTTTACCAACCAGCAGAGTAACTGCAC